>OZ005651.1:323387132-323987132 GCA_963930645.1 Salticus scenicus | reverse complement strand
TATTATTATTAGTAATTTAGAAAAAGTCTAGGTGGAATGTATTCTGTGAGAAACTTTTTAAGGGGTCCTAATCCATATTAACGTGTGTTTTGGAGAAAACGATGGAAAACTCCTAGTGCTAGGCTGACGAGTGCTGCCTTGAATCGAACCAAACACTTCTCATAGCTTAGAGAGTAAAATCTTTTGGTTAGTGGTAGGGTTGCTATTCAAGAAAATGTGTTAATTAAATTAGTAATTTAATGAAAATCGAATAAGCGAATTTTTTCTTTGTATATTTATACTGTGCTTCGAATGGGATATTCGCAGTATGCTGTTATGTCGTATGTATAAATCGTTGTCACAAAAGTTGCGCCAAATGGGTGCAAGTTTATGCGGATCCCGGAAAAAGGGGCACCTGGGGAAAAAAGGGGCACTTTTTCGACTCGCAAATTAAGAAAAATGCCCTTTTTTCCGGATCGCGGAAAAAAAGATACCGGAAGAAAGGGCACTTTTCTTAATTGTTTCTTGTAAAATACTTCTAAATACGAACAATAGCAAAAAATTTTTGTTTTTACGAGGGGAAGGGGGGGGGGGAGAGACAGATTAAACAAAAAAAATTCTGTTTCAGAACCCATGCATCATTCATAATTTATAAAACATTTTCCCCATTACTATGACATTTATATATATTGTAAAAAAAAAAAAAGAGTCAGAGGTTGATTTTTATATAAAAGGAAGTTACTAAAATAAATTTAAAAAAATGCATAGATAAAGAAAGATTTTCCAGCATTTTTGTGCTAAAAGAATTAGCTATCGTGGGTGAAATTGATAAAATATTTTTGATTTGATTTGACAAATTTGATTTTGTTTGTTATATCAGTGTCAAACAGCAGACAAACCAACCCATCATAGAGACATAGACGGTAGAAAGAGTCTGATTTGAAGTTTTTTTCTTTAATATCATAAAGATTTTTTTTATTTATTTATTTAACTAATTTTATGACTTTAAAAAATTGTAAATTGTAATGTCTGGACATAACTTAACGTCTGGACATAATAATAATTTGTTAAAAATAATTAAATAAAGGAATGAAAAATAAAACTATGGGTTAGGAAATATATAATAGTGCCGTTGGAGCGATGAAATTGTGAAGTTTGGAAGAGCAGAATTTAGAATTGCAGAAAACAGGGCAGTTTAGAATCACCTAGGAGGGGACCTCTGCATAGGATTGATTTTACTTAAAGTTGCAAGTAGAAAATTATTGAAATTATTAATTTTGTTATCCTAAATGTTTTATAATTTATTGCTTTTCCTTTCTGCAGAGATGTAAATTATTTTGGGAAATAATAAGGGCGGTGGGGGATGAGGTTCTAAACTAAAAGCCTTGTAAATATTCCAACTTCACGGGTGTTATGTATCATAGATCCACAGTTAAAATATCGGGAAATGAACGTATTATTTTACTTTTTAATTTTTAACATTTTCTTAATTAAAGTATTTGCAGCTCTGCGTGTGTCGGATTATATTCCATCAAAATTCGAAAATTACATTAAAATTAGACCCAAAAATAAATAAATAAATAAATAAAATTTTTCCTTGAACTGTAATTCTACTTAATTAAATCTTAAAACTGTTTAGACTCAAGACTAAAATTTTAAGGGAGGAACAGGAAAATGTCATATTGTAATAAAATAATGAAAGAAAATTATATTGAATATTTACTGAAAATTTTTAAAAAGGTTTTATTATATATATATATATATATATATATATATGTATTGCATATTAAGTTTTAAGATCAATAGCATAAGATAATAAAAATAATGTACTTAAAAAAAATCTAAAATTGCGGAACAATTTTAGAACATATGGAACAGTTTTATTTCACATGTATTTCTTTGTAAGAGGGATACTCCCCTCCTCCATCAAACCCACTTATTTATAATGAATAATTGTAAATATAAACAAATTAATAATAATCAAGGCTGTTACTAATTTGACTTCAAACTTGACAACCTTGCTCAAAATTTTAAGTGGCAACCTAATACGAACTTCAAAATACCACTTTTGAATTTCCTGCAGTTATCTGTTTTTATGTTATTCTGATAACAGATATATATACAGATCAACCGCTAAATAATGGACTTTTATAATCAGGGAACCTCAAAATGTGATATTATGAAAAAAAAAAAAAAAAAAAAAAAAAAAAAACTAGAGTTGAGAATAAAACTACTAAAAGTAAATCGTTTACATACAGTATGGATATGAAAAATTAATTTTGCTTCGTGAACAAGTGTTCGTCGGCATAATAAAATATAGCAAAGCACTTCCATCAATTACATTCGATACAAAAGAGCGTTTAGCTTAATTTTGGGTAGCTCTGCATATTGTCGATAAACAATGTTGTGTATTTAAATTTATTCTTACTTGAAAAACTTCTAACACAAAATTAGTTATAATTCCAGCAATTTCCAAGTATAGCCTCAATATATCCAAATACTTTGGAGCTCTGTAAACGAATGATGAATGATTTCCATACCACAATCTACACAAAACATGCTTTTATGCATTTAAAAAAAATTGTTACTCACTTTTGTTTAATCAGCCTATTGATGTTAAATTGTACTTATCAGAACATAATTTATTTGAACTTTGAACCCCATAAACATCATGTATTTGAATTCTCTTAGATATTCCTGTACGTGAACCATTTGCTTTGTCTCAAGGAAAAAATTTAGTGTAGCATATTTATATGAAACCCATTTAAAATGCCAAGTTTGGACTTTCTGCTATTATTTGTTTTTGATATATGCTGATAACAGACAGATACACACACAAACCAACCGCTAAAAACATTTTCCAATTCAGAGGATTTCAAAACGTATAATTATATAATAGAGAAAAAAAAAATCAATTTCGAAAATTTGACCCAAAAACAATACTTTCTTTACCCTGGGTATACGTGAAAGAAAGTAAATAGTTAGAATTAAAAAAAAACTTTTGAGTAAACATATTTCCTATTAAAACTTAAAAAAAAAAAAAAAAAAAAAAAAAAATCAACCACTATTTTTTAAAACACACTACCGTGGGTTTGAATCTTTCGACAAGAGAGAGAGCTATTTTATGTACTGTCTGAAACTATATATGTAGTATAAATAATTCAATAAACATTTTTTTATAATATTCATATATTTTATGCATGTATTTGTAATTAAAAAAAATATTTTTTTCTGTTCCGAAACATTTTGTGTAAAGAATTTTCATTTATTCATTTAATAAGATTAAATTTCTTGACATTAGAATTTAAATCTTAAATCTATTTATTTCAGTGATTTACGTTTCACAAAATATTTCACTGAGCGATGCGATAGTTTGTATATTTTTTTAGCGGCGTTCTTGTAGATAATTAAATACAGGTGGGAAACTGTCTCTTATCACCTCTGTCACCCCACAGCTAGGAGAGGAAGTGTCAAAATAACTAAGGTAGTCAAGAAGATAATTTTTCAACTAATAGGGGAATTCTACTATTCACTGATTGGAGCTCTTGGCTGTCAGTTTTTAA
This sequence comes from Salticus scenicus, assembly GCA_963930645.1. Taxonomy (NCBI): domain Eukaryota; kingdom Metazoa; phylum Arthropoda; class Arachnida; order Araneae; family Salticidae; genus Salticus; species Salticus scenicus. The sequence continues at coordinate 323,983,590 of OZ005651.1, read as the reverse complement.
AGTTAGGCCAACCCCAATTTTTTCTTAGAACCTGGGCGGCCATGTTGAACAGAAATCTTCATTTCCGGATGCACGCCCTTAAAGATGGTTTGAGATCAGAACAGGCTTGTAGACTTTAGCCGCGTTAAAGAAGATGATGATGATTAATATTTTAGAGCAACTGAAAATAAAAATTAGGTTGTAAATTACTAATAAGAAAATTATTTTCAAAAGCAGTGGGTCATGTGACACTAAAAACGAGAAAAAATTAAATTAAATAAATAAAAAGATATATATATATATATATATATATATATATATATATATATATATATGCACTTACATTTATTTTGGTCTTACTGGCATCTACATTGAGAGAACTACAGGGGGAAAAAATGATTTTTCTGATAGGGCAGATATCATAAATCTTTTAAAATTAGTAATGTTTTTGTAATATATATATATATAATAAATAAGTTTTTTTTTTTTTTTTTTTTTTTTTTTTATTATACAAAATATACCCATTTTTTCCTTTTCCGTTTGAAAATTTCGCGCCTAAACAGTAAATGTTTTCTTTCTTTTTTTCTTCTTTTTTTATAGTAAGTATTATGTCTATAATTTTTACTCACTGCGAATGTGTTAAATATGTATCACTTTGTATCAGTGTAAAAGGTAACAAAGTAGCTTACTATCCGTCCAATAATTTGTGGAAATAGCAATTTGTTGAAATATGACAAGATTTAATAATACTAGGAGATGTGATAAGTTCCTGATAACAAAAAAATACATTTCGAACTACTATAAAGAAATAGTAAAACTTGACCTATTTAAACGCAGATAATTATTGTAAAACAACACAATAAAAATTTCCTGGTATTAAGGATACCGTCAATCCGTAATAACTTGGCACTTCTGTCATTACAGATATCTGTGTGCTTTTACAAAATTTCAACAAATGTGATTAACCAAACGTACTTTTTGCAAAAATTTCGCAAAAATATAAACAATTTATAAAAATTAGTTTTTATTTAAGTTATATATATATACCCTTAAATAACTTTCAAATAAATAAGTAAATAAAATAAAAATAAAATAAAAAATTATAAAATGAAACAAATAAAATTTAGAAAACATTATACATGTAAATGGTGAAAAAGAAAAATAATTCATTTACCTTCCACCTCACAATATACTGCTGTAACGGAATTTTTACCCTACTTCGATTTTATTATTGCAGTGAAAGCAGTTTTACAGTCTAAGTGAAAATAAATGGCAATTTTCGATTTAACGAAAAAATAATAATAATAAACTATTTATTTTCCTTTTCACTGAAAATTACTTTTACTGCAGTAGCACTATTGATGCAGGGGAAAATATTTAATTCGTTGCAATAATACTTAATCGAGGACATGCCTGAACGAATTTAAGGAAATTTAACAATTTCTGCATATAGTGTATGCACTAAGGTAAAATCTTAAAAGCGCCCCATTACTTATAAGTTCAACTAGATAATAAAAATAATTATTGAATATTTAGAGCAATAAAATTTACTTTAAAGTCAACGTAATATTAATTCCGAGTGTAAATATGTTTATTAAATTAATGGTTGCATTTAAAACGTTAAAGCGTTTAAATTGTATATATATATATATCAGACCAATTATATAATCGAAATAAATGAATGCATTTGTTTAAAATACACGGATTAATAGCTATAAGTTTATGATTTAATAACAATTTAAAAAATATATATAGAAATTGTGCGAAACAAATTTAAGAAATAATTTTTCCTTCGTGTTATATTTTAGAATTATATAACAATGAATGATAAAATTGTAATTACTTTTGAATTAATTATAATTAATGCTATTAATTTTCTTCATACATGCTTTGCAGACAAATTAAATATAATCAATTAAATTTCCAATACACCTTTTTTAATATTGGGGGATACTGCTGAATTAATATATAAGATACAAAAGAGAGAAGACAGTTGTAACTTAATTATTTATTTTATTTATCTCCCTCTCTCTCTCTATATATATATATATATATATATATATATATATATAATAAATAATTTAATTCCTTTACAATACTCAGCAAATAAGAGAAAGATGAAAATACCAACAATGATATTAATATTTAGAAGGATTACTTATAAAGTTATTGTCCCAAATACCATTTAAGTAAAATTCACCGATTAGTAAAATCATGTTAAAATACTTACACAGAAGAGAAAAGACGTAGATATCACTAATGCCTAAAACAATGAGATAGTTTTTTTAATCCATTTATCGAGTAAATTCAGCAACACAAGATAAGAATTGCAAGAAATAAACCAAAATACTATTGAAATAAAAAGGAATGCATGAAGGAAAAATAGAGTTAAAAATGTTGAAACCCAGTACAGTTCTCATCAGGAAACTAGCTGTACTGTCAACATGAGATGCAAGATTTCGAATATTGTATAGCTAGTTCAGCAAATATACAATACTAGTTCCAATCTTGCATAAAAAAAAATAGAAAGATAAAAGGAAAATGGCTGATAAAACAACTTAACCAAAATGAAAAATGATATTCGTGAAAGACGAGGGCCACATGCAATTCAAATCCAAATCGAATAAAAGTCCAGGCGGTTGCCAAACGAACTAACTGAAAAGAAATGTTTAAAAGTAGAGAATCGATTAATCGAAATAATTTCTGAAATGAAATAAATGTAAGCATGAAGTGATATTTATTGTGCTTAATATTTAAAAGCTGAAATCACAAATAAAGAATTTTCTAGAGGGAAATTTAAGTATAATGCAGAACAATACGATTGTCACTGTATGGCATACGTTCGACACAACGTATGAGCGCGCCATCTAACGTGGAAAAAATAAGTTACTATTAATTGAGGTAAGAAAAAGTGTACGATTAGAGGTTCAATTTACATGAGTGTAATTTAGATTCTTAAGCTAACAGAAGAAAAGACCAACAAGTGATTATAAAGTCATTATTATTAAGAAATTGGTGAATAATTTTAATTTTTAAATTTCAATAATTATTATTGTTATTAATATTATTATTAGTATTAGTATTAAGTAGGAAAATGGTGAATAGGTTTAAATTTTTTTTTTTTTTTTTTTTTTAAGTATTATGGTATTAATATATTATTGTTATTATTTTTATTATTATTATTAATTAGAAAAATGGTGAATAAGTTTAATATTTTATTAGTTATTGTTAATAATATTGAATAGTATTTTTATTTTACGTTTAGTATGAACACTCCAAATTTGAATGAGATCTAATTTTTTTTTTTTTTTTTTTTTTTTTAAATGAAGCAAATATATTATGAATTGTTGAAACTTAATCAATATCAACCAGAAAGAGATGATGTATCCCGTAATCGCAATAAGACCAGGCTTCCTATTTTTTTTTTTTTTTTTTTTTTTTTTTTTTTTTTATATATATATATTGTCATTCATTCTGTCATATTTAATAATATTTTATAACTTTTTTTTTTTTTTTTTTTTTTTTTATGTGCCATAGATATATGTCAAAAAGAATTAATTTTGAAATTTTTTTATTCATGAATTCATCAACCGTGAATATAAGTATATTGGAGTGTAAAGGTTGCTTATATACAGGGTGTTTCAAAACTCATAGGCAAAATTTTAAGGGGTGGTAGAAAATATCTAAACAAGCCATTTTCTCCATGCAATGCATGAGCGGAGAGCAAACGGTGACCGCTAGAGGCGCTGTAATGGAAAGTATAAAGCGCGCGTTTTCTTACACATCAACATCATTTCTACCATGGATTGCAGCAGGAATGGCGACATACAGTAATGAGGAAAAAGCGGACATGCATTTTATGTACGGTCTGGCGAATGGAAATGCTCTAAAAGCCACTCAGGCAACGTTTCCCGAGAAGACACGTGACAGACCAAAAAATATTCGAGCGATTGCATCTACAACTTGTCCCGTCCAAACACTCCTGTCACGTCCTGTATCATGCATGCCGGAGACGAAGGATCCCGCTTCACACAAGCACCGACGCAATAAACGGATATTGGTTTTTACTGTATGATCAAACCCGAAACCACCAGGAATATAATCAGAATTGAAATAAATCAAGATAATAGGAATATATATATATATATATATATATATATATATATATATCCTTGATTTTTTTTTTTTTTTTTTTTTATGTTTAAAATGGCACAAATAACATTTAGAAAACTTAAAAAATATAAATATAAAAATATTAAAAATAAAAATATGTATTCTTTTATCAATCAATTCACAATACTTAAACATTGATATGCCTGGATGAATTTAAGCAAATTTAAACAATTTCTACCTATAATGTATGAATTAAACTAAAATTCTGCAGTAAAGAAAATCTCATCACTTTAAAGATGAAAAGGATACGGAAAAGTTGAACGATATAAGAAAAATAGTCGTTGAATATTTAGAGCAAATAAATTTTCTTTAAAGTCAAAGCAATAATAATTTTAAATGGAAATGAGTTTATTAGATTAATTGATGCATTTAAAATGTAAAAACGTTTAATTTAAACAAATATTAAAATAACAGTAATTATCTGATCGAAATAAATATCTGAATGCGTACATTTTGTTTAAAATATACCGTAAATAGCTATAAGTTTATGATTTAAATAACAATTTAAAAGATACATAGAAATTGTCAGAAATGTATAAAAAATATTTTTTTCATTTATGTTATCGTAAACGTTTATTGCTTTTAATAAGTGTTAAATGGTGAAACGATAATTACTTCTGAATTAATTAGAGTTTATCTCATTAATTTCCATCGTACTTGCTTTGCAGTTAAGTTAAATATTTTCAGTTAAAATTCAAATGCACTTTTTTTCAATATTGATGGTTGTTTCAGAAGTAATTTCTAAGATATAAACAAGAAAAAGCTATTACATATTATTTTTTTTAATCTGTTCTGTGATATTTATTATTATTTAATTTTTATTATTATTTAATTTTTTTAAAGCATGCTATAGATATATGTGAAAAAGAATTAATTTTGTTATTACAACTAATAAAGCATTATATTGGGAAACATAAATAACTGCTTTAAGTTTTTACATGTATTATTCTTTAGAAAAACTGAAAACAAACACAAGATTCTAATTTACTTATAAGGAAATATTTTCAAAAGCAATAGGACACTAGAAAAAAAGAAAGAAAAATTTAAATATTAACCTACCTTTATATCAGTCTTACTGAGATAGAATAGGTCTTTGTTAGGAAACACTAAAGGGAAAAAAAAAAAAATTGATTAAATATCTAAGTTTTTCACTAAAATGTGACTTAAATAAAACTTTTACAAAAATACAAAAAAAAGTTTTGAGTTATAGCATTTAACATTAAAATCTAAGTAAAATGTTATGCACAAAAATACCTTTTCAGTTGCATTTTCTTCCTATTCATATTCCTACATTTTCCAAGTTCTCTAAGCGTCTGCATCATCAAAACTTTCGATCACTTCTGGATTCTCTGAATATGATACTACGCATGATCCAGTCACACGCCCTTGTTCCAGTAAAATATGACTTGACGAAAGATTTTATTTGTCTAACATCCCCCCTTCCACCAATGAGAGCGAAAAAAAGCAGAACGACTACTATTTTATTATTATTATTATTATTATTACTTTCCATGTTTACGCGTTTTATAGACAGACATTCAACTTTATACTTTTCTTCCGTCACTGGAGGATTAGTTTAGAGGTTTGACCACTAACGTTAGTAGTAGATCATTTTAAGTAGATAATTTTTCATTTTAAACTTTTTGATACAGCATGTAATTTTTTGATATAGCATTAAAATGTACCAAAATACTAGTGTTGGATGGACGATGAACAAATACTATATATACATTCGCATGTTTCTGCTGTAGAAAATGAGCTTTGACTAACAGTTTTATATTCTTACGTAGTTATTATCACTAAACGATTTTAATCGTAATATAATAATAACAATAATAAGATAATTTTATGATTTTATTATATTATTATTATTATCATTGTTATTACTTTAAGAGTGAAAATAAGCTTGAACTTCTTTTTTTCTTTTTTCGGGGAGTCAAATTTACACAATAGTGTCTGAAAGGCAACAACAACAAAAGAAAAGAAAAATACTCATCATTAGAAATTGTACATTCGCAGAAATTGTACCTAACTATTGGCCGAATGTTCAGCTGTCTATCCTTCAGTTACCAAGTGACGGGTTCGAATCCTGGTTAAGGATCGTTTTACATTTAATATTTAGGCATAGGTTCAAGTTTAACTGGCACAAATGTGCAAAAAAGGACTAAAGAAAGTCTCCCCCCTCCCCTCCCCCCCCCAAAAAAAAAAAAAAAAACATTAACAAGTAAACTTTAATATCGCAATTCAGTCAAATATGAAACAAAAAATGCGGCTTCATCAGTGACAGAAAAGTTCTGCTCTGAAAGCTGGTAGGCGGGAGCTATAAGGTTCGAACCCAGGTCTTTGACCTAACCGTTAAGAGTTATCGCGTAACCGAAATTCGCGTACATACGGACTAGGATTCCTTATATAGACCTCCACGGAAGACATTCCACACTGACAGAGGATCCTACACTGTTAAAAATTTCTGTAAATTTAAATGTAAATATTTATCAAGAGTCTCTGTAAATTTACAGTAAGTCTTAGTTAAAAGTGAATAATCGAGACTCTCAATCTTCATTCTGTATTTTTATCTAATTTTATTATTTAATTATTTAATTAAAATTAAAAAGGAGTGTTTCTACTTTAGAAAAACATTCAAAGTCCGAAATATATTCACCAACAACTAATTAAATTAATATTAATTATTAAAATGAATGTATAAAAAAAGTTTTTTAACATCTCTGTTTATTTTTCTCTGTAACTTTACGTAAGACTTAAGATAATACATTACACAGAGTTTTCTGTTGAAATTTTTAACAATGTAGTGTGTCAGTTGGTGTTATTCTCAATACCAACATCAACATCGCAGTTCCGATGAGATGCTATTTGAATCGAATCCTGCGCACGGCTCTTTACGAATAGGCACGAATGCCGTATGAAATCATCAACCATTTATAATGCGATATACTATGTGTGGTATACATAAATTTATCGCATTCAGAAGCCAACAGTGCGAAATTACAATCGACGTAAAAGGATTGCCATAAAAGACAATTAATAAAAACTCGAGATGTGCCTCATTAAAGGGAAAACCCCAAACACTGTTGGATTTCTTATTGGTTTAAGAAGGGTTACGTGAGTTTCGAATGTTAAAGTAAATATTCTTTATTTTTTCTTTATTTCTTTTCTTTTATTTCTTCTTCTTCTTTTTTTTTTTTTTTTAATAAATCTCTTTATTCAAAATTTTGAGGATATAAAAAAGCAAGATGTAAACATTATTTTATAAATTTTTTCGAAAATTCAGTAGGTGGGACCTAGTTTCCGTTGGCCCTTTGTCGTCGTGGTGGCCAGAATAACTCATGATAGCTTATATGAAATTTAAAAAAAAGTATTATTTTCTGCTAGAAGATAAGTTGCTTGAACGAAGAATTAAAAAAATTTTTGAAATTTGTATTTTTGGCAGAAATACATATTTTCTTAAAAAGTGCATGTATACCTTGTAAAAAAATAATAATAATAATAATAATAATAATCGAAAAATAAAAGAAGGAAGAGGAGAAAAAGAAAAAAAGAAAGAAAAAAAAAACCTTCGTTCACTTCAAATACTGGTCAATTCTGTTTTAAAGAAGTGCGCAAAATTTCAATAAGATCGGTGCACTAGTTTTTGAGAAATTGTATCCACTGAATTCAAACATAGTAGTTTCAGAAAAAAGCTATTCAAATTTTAAATGGGAATAAAATGACCTAATGAGGAAAATTTCCAGATTTTTAGTCCAATTGTCTTGAAGCTTTGGGAAAATATTCTAAACATAGTGCACTATTAGATAACAACAACAATAATAATAATAATAATAATATATATATATATATATATATATATATATATATATTAAACTCATGAAACAACGTAACAGGTGCAATTTTTTGTGCGTTTTCGCTGAAATTGTGAATGTGTGGAAAGTTTTGCATTCTTGAAATACTTTTTAAGAACCCTCTTAAGATCTTTTAAAAATCAAAAGTAAAAATTAATTATTAGGCATTATTAAGAAATGTGGAAATAAATTTAAAGAAAATAAATACATGTCAAAAAATGTAATCTGTTTAGTTTTTAACTACATAAAACTGTTAATTTTAAATTCCTTTTCTTTGAATAAGTTGTATAGAGCATAAAATAATGTGAGGGATTCATAGCCCCAAAAATTTGCGTACATGCACTTCAGAATATGCGGTTTTTATTTCTAAAGAACAGGATTTTAGTACCAAAAACTGCAGCCGGGGGGAATGATGGAGGGAAATTTTCTTTTACATCATTCTAAGAAACAACGCCACCTATCGTTGAGCACCAATAAATACTTAATCTTACCTTATCAACAAAAGGTTTTACACAAGCAGTTTAATGATATTTTAACTAATAGTAGATGCTAAAATGTAGCCATATGGATAATCACAGGTGAATCATAAATTGCTTAATCGATTCCTCATTCCCCAAAACCAATCGTCTGGTTTCTTTAACGATTTATATTCATTTCACATACATATCAACTGATCAGCAGCTAAAAACTGGATTTTCTGTTTAAGGAAACCTTAAAATGTGTAAATATATTCAAAACTCATATAGATCAGAAATTCAACACTAAATCAATATTTTTCATAACTCAAATAAATAAATAAAAAATTGAAATAAACAATTAAAGTATCAAAACAAATTAAATTTTTTTCTGGATGTATTTTCTGCAAAAAGTTGCAAAACTGGGAGCAACCTTTTATCTATAAACACTTCTGTGTTGTGATAAATCTTTCAATACTTTTTCAGTCAGATAAGGAAATAGCTTCTTCAGAAATTTCGCTGTTTCCTTCTGACTTCTATAAATTTTTTCCTTTTGATTATTTTCTTAATAAAAAAAACGAAGTGTCTATTGCTACGGCAGTCACCAATGAATCTTTATCGCTCCCACTAAGAACGACTCTTTTGTGAATCAATCTCGTAGCACACATGTTGACATTCACGACGCCATTTTTATATTTATTATTTTAAATGATCGCTTTACTATCCTTGCTTTTTGTTGAATACGGCATTTTAATTTATTTTTTGAGCTAGTGTGTTCGGGAAAAAATGTTGAAATCAATGTGGGAGATTTATTTCCCTCATATAATGATTTCGGAACGGGATTTCGATCAGAAAATAATTGAACCATCGATCTGTGATAATTTAAAATACAATCGATTTATTTTGCAAAACATACAATTTACTTTTTTTTTTGGTATATTCTGCGTTATACTTCTCTGGGATGAAAATCGTTTGCATAATTTTTTATAGATTATTTGTATTGTGTGAATTCTTATAGGAAAATTAACATAGTTTTGTCATGGCCGCAACATACTAGTTTTTTCTCATATCTTTTATTTGTTTTGTACCATAGTAGAATTTGTACTTATTCAAATATTAACTGTTATAATAAATGTAATTAATCTTTTTTAATATTGCTGTGGAAGATTTAAAATATTTGCTTTAATTTACATGATGGGTGTAAAATCGCTTAGAAAGCAAAAAACTGTAAACTGCTACTTGCATGCAGAATGAATAGTGAAGGAAGACTTAATAATAGTATGTTATCTGCAGGATTCACTTCAGTTGTGTCTCTGAATTTCATGTTATTTTGTTTTTATAGAAATTTTTCATTTTGAATATTTCATTTGCATTGTAATTTTCTTAGAACTTCGCAAATATCATATTATCATTTATGATTAGTGTAAATAAATATTTTTAATAATAGCCATTTTATATATCATTAACAAGTCTTGCCATTCATTCTGCATGCAAGTACCAGTTTTCAGGGTTTTTTGCATGTTGCGAGCATATAATGCCTAATTTCACTGACAGTTATTGTATGGGAAAATTTGTTTCCATAATTATTCATTACTTAATGTATTTTTTAAAATTCTATTTTCACATTCAAAAAATTCGCAGTCTTTAAATTAGTACTTATTCTTCAAAAATTATTTTTTTAAATTTTTAGTACTATTTCATTTTATGGCTAATAATTGAGAAAAATGCACTTAATGAAAACTCGCATTTTTGAACTCAAATTTGTAAAATGAGTACTAATAGTTTTCTGAATGTGAAAATGGAATTTAAAAAAAAAACTATCATGCTGTGGCCACTATATGACTTTCTTCTGTATTTGGAACAACTTCAGTATACACCCACAACAATATTTGCCGATTATGGCTAAATCATAAATGATAAAATGACAAATCTAAAATAAACAACATATAAGCTGCCATATTATATCACAAACAGTCCAGAACAACATTGTTATCGTTCAAAACAGCACCAAAGAAAAATCGCCAAATTCAGCTGTGGGTGTATACTGAAGTTGTACCCTATATTTTCGTAAACAAATTCTCTCAGTAAAAATAATTTATTAAAATTATTTTCCATGATAAATGCAGATGATTTACATTTCTAGAGAAGTCGTAACGTCAAATATCCAAAGAAAATAAATTTTATTCTCCAAATAACATTTTATAAAAATACATTTTTTTCTGTTTTAATGAAAAAAATCAATAACTTTTATCACAGATCTATAGTTCAATCACATTCGTTTTAAAGGACATAGTTAAAGCTCTTTGGGTACATAATGAAAATTTACAGGAGACAGATGCAATGCTCCTACATATACAAAAAATTTTCCTCAGTTGACTATCACTGTTATAAACAATTCTTTTTAATTTCATAATTATTAAAAAATAATTATCTTTATGCACATTTACACGAAATTTTGAGATATATCACCATGTTAAAACTTTAGAGAAAGCAGGTTGGCAAAGCCACCTTTAAGACTATTTTAACCAAAAGTTGACAGACACTAATTTATGTCAAGGTGCAACTACATACCAATTTGCATGAAATTCTATGCAGTAGTTCCTGAGATACAATTGCCACAAAAATTTATCACACACAGACACATTTTTTAAAACTGGTCAAATCGTGTTCTACTCCTCTCAGAATGCGTAAATCAAAATCTATTAAAAACCCAAGGTCAAAAATTTTTACGAATACAATACTTTCTTCTACTAAAATGTAGAAGAAAGTAATAAATGAAGTTTTATAAATTTGGCTAATTGAATAGCTTACCAAATAATTGGATATTTGGACAAATTGAATATTCATCTAGCCAAATAGTTTCAGATTCGGCCAAATGGAATAATCAGTAATATGGCCAAATATTTGGTATATCTCTAGTATGAATATTATGTAGAATATTTCAGTAATCTCCAGCAAGATTATAAATAAAAAATACAGATCAATTGTTACAAAATTCCAATTTATGAACAGTTTGTGCAGCTGCAGATTCAGCCGTAATTAACTAAAACTTTAAAAATTAAGTATGACTGCATATTTAAATAAATTTTAATTTAATACAGTATATATTTTTAATTGAAATAATTGTGCTAATTTCTTTCATGCTAATTAATCACAAATTTCTTTTTATAATTCTGAAGAACTATATACAGTCGGCTGCAAAATTATTCGAGCACTAGCCAATAATTCCTATATTTAAAAAGTACACTTAAGACTGTTTTGCTAAGTAAATCCTTGTCGAATCATGTTCTTAGACTGATTAAGAACATGACTCGACAAGGATTTATTTAACAAAGCTGTATTAAGTGTACTTTTTTTTGGCAAGAATTATTGCTAGTGCTCGAATAATTTTGCAGCCGACTGTAACTTACTAGCAGGCTTTGCCTGCTTCACTGGACACTATATTTAAACAAATTCTCAAAATTCGATATCATTATTATAAAATCACAAAAATAAAAATACTAAAATCAGTTGAAACCTAAGTTAAAGTTTATGTCGCATTCAGTAGAGATTTTCTCGCTTGCACCATGAAGAGTTCAGGTTCCCACTGCCTTCGGCACTGATTTACTCCCCTGTCCACAGCGGGAAACAGTGGCGGATCTAAGGGGGGAGACCCCCCCCCCCAAAAAAAAAAAAAAAAATACTGGCATTCATTTCACATTTGAATATTACTTTCTTCTATACTTTCCTATATTTTACTAAGTGCAAATAATTTATTAAAAATATTATTTTTTAATATTATCTAACAGGATGAATGCAAACGATATTCATCTTAGAGACAACTAACACTAAATATCCAAAGTGACAGTTTTATTGCCTATAAATAGCATCTTAAAAAGTATGTTTTTATAATGGTTATCTCACATATCAGGTTTCGTAGAGTTATATGCCATAGAAGTTGAGATATAGCCTTCCCATTATCGAGGGATATTGCAGCATAGCAGCTCCACCTACTGGCCGATTAGCATACAGATTGATTCAACATAATGTCTCCTTATGGCTTTCTCACATATCAAGTTTTGTTTGATTATACACAATAGAACCTGAGATATAGCCTCCCATTAAATTGCTGTATAGCAGCACCACCTGTTGAGCGGTTGACACCAACAGTTGAGATACTAATTTAGGTCAAGGTGCATCTACATATAAATTTATATGCAATTTTATGCAGTAGTTCCTGAGATATAGCCTTCGCCTAAACTGCTGAAATCGCTGTGCAGCAGCGCCACCTGTTGGCCAATAAGAATTCAAATTGAATCATCATAATGTCTCATAATAGCCTTTTTACATATCAAGCTTTGTTTGATTATACTCAATAGAACCTGAGATATAGCCTTCTCTTAAATCTCAGAAATGGCTGTATAGCAGCGCCACCTGTTGATCAGTTGACAAAAATTGATAGGCACTAATTTAGGTCAAGGTACCTCTACATATAAATTCATATATAATTCTGAACAGTAGTTCCGGAGATACAGTCATCACAAACTTTTTGTCACACACACACACAGACAGATATTTTCTATAAATGGTAAAATCGTGTTCTAGACCTTTTAAAACACGTAAATCCGTCGAAAATTTTTATGAATCCAACACTTTCTTCTATTGAATATAGAAGAAAATAAAAAATGCACTTCAATTTAAATGTTCATAATTTATTATTTATTACTTATAGTCTGGAAAAAAAATAAAGATGTATTATTCTTTATTGCTTTTGTCTGATGTAGATGTTTACTTTACTATAATAATTTGTGTAGCATGTATGTGATTCGCAGTTAAACATCTGCTTTTTAAGGATCACTGATCATTTTAAATTCGCATAATCAGCAACTAAGCTTCTCGTTTCAGTTTTCTGGTGCATTATTTATTCGTTCTAGGGAAGACAATAAAGAATATAATTTGCCTTGATGGTATTCGCTTCCTTTATGTGTTTATTTTACATTACTTTTTTAAATTAAATCGTGAGAACTATTCCCTTTATATTTGCTGTATATACAAATGTAAATGGAAGAAAATTCAAAATTTCGTCAACATACAAGCGAGGATTAAAATTCATTGAAAATAAAGATATCTTTAAAAAAAAAAAAAAAATGTAAATTGAGAAATAACTTAAATTTCCAAAACGTAAAAGTGAGGTTATGTTGTATTTCTTATATATATATATTAACAATAGTCAATAAAAATTTATACAGTACTTTAAAATTTTCATACAATTTCTACATATGATCAGTTTTAGATTTGTTTAAGAAAAGAAAACATATACGAATATTTTTTTCTCATTCTTATACGGATTTTTTTTTTTTTTTTTTTTTTTTTTTTTCGGGTGGATATCCGTGTATAGGAATATGGAGCTCCGACACATGTCTAAAATCAGTTAAAGAAACTATAATTATGTCTACAAATTTATACTTTCAACTGTAAAATTTTTTTTGAAAGGTGTTCTCAAGTCGACCTGACTCATAGAAAGCTAAACCTGACCCGCAAGAGAAAAAAATTTGTCAACCCAACCCATGGGTCTGGTCAAGTTCAGGTAAAATTGGGTTACCCAACCCGATGCAGGACTCTATACTCAATACTCTCCACATGTGCAATTACTTCACCGTGAAGTAATGTGAAATTGACTTATGCTTACAATTACAGACATGTTTTTGCCTCCTGCTCTCCAGGGAGAAAGGGGGGGGTCATAAAATTCCATTACTATAGATGTCAGATACATATAAATAATCCACCCACTGAAATTCTTGACTTCAGCTCCAACAGTTTTTCCAAGACAAATTCAGCACTAAAGCACTAGCATTGTGCACAAATCGAATCCCTAAAAAACTACAAAAAACAAAAATGGGTATTTGGAAATTACGTGGCTCTTTTCAACATCTTCGTTAACCATTTTTCGTAGAGTTCTACTCAAAAATCGGGAATTTGGGAAATTTTCCACCAAAAATTTATTTTCTCCTCTCCCCCCCCCTAAAAATAAAAAATTTCAAAATCATAGAAAGTTTTTTTCCTTTTTGTCCTCAAATCTAGTCTCTCCATGTGCAATCTCCTCATCGTGAAGTAATTTGGAGCTGAGCTATTCTTACAAACATGTTTTTGCCTCCTGCCCCCTTGGAAGGGGAGAAAATGTTGTAAAAGTTCATATATATAATTTTAAGTTGCTTTAAGACCTAAATTCCTGCAAAGTCTCCTGCAATTCAGTTTAGCCGTTCCCGCGTGATACTTGGACAAAAATACAGTTACGGACACAACAATTGCAAATTATATTGCAAATTTTTTTATTCTGAAATTTACAAACAAAAGTCTGATTTTATTAATATAAATTAGTAGAAAGACAATATTAAAGTTTGCATGTTAAAATAAAATAAGCTTCATTTAACCACTTGACCAACTAGTCAGAGGCACACTATAGCTGTCGTCTACACCTTACTGCAGCCTGCGAAGTGGTTAATACTTAAGAGTACTACCTAACTTTTGAAATTTGTTTCCAGAATTATTGATTATACAATTTATTATAATTTTGTTTTGACATTTAGAAATTTTTCAACTGTTAAATTGGTTCTTTTAATATTTTGAGTTTAAATATAAAAAAGTAACCAAGTATATCATTTGCATTTTTTAACTGCAAAATAAAATGTTAAAAGTTTAAAAAATAAATTTTTGCAAAACAAGTACTAATTTATTGTTTGTGATTTTTTCTGAATGTGAAAACGGAATTTTAAAAAATACATTAAGTAATGCATAATTATGGAAACAAATTTTCCCGTGCTTTATAAATCATTTTTTATTTTTCGTTAAATATTAGTTACTTAACTTATTGATGTTTAAATTAATAAATAAATTTTCTTTGTTAGTATGAACATCAGAAAATTAGTTTTTTTTTTTATACAATTTGAATACTTTATGCATCCGTGATTAGTTTTAATGTACATTGTACCTGTACATTTTAATGTACGCAGTGTTTGATACACATAAATGTACATTTTGACATCTGAATTATAAACTATGTTTACATATTATCATTTTCACATTTTTTTTTTAGAGTCCTAAGATTTAAAAAAAAAGAAAAAAATTAAGTTACACCTTTTTATTTTTTGAATGATTGATTATTAACATGCCATCATTTGCTTTTGTTAAAAAAAAAAAATATTGTAGATGTTTGAGATCAATTTATATATCAGTTTTTATTTTTTCAAAACTTTCTGCTGAAAGGTTGAAGGGGGGGGGGGCGTAAAAATGGACATTTGTAGGGGTAAAACTACCTAATATGCAAAAACTCTGAAATCTGCTATTTGCATGCAGATGGGGGGGGGGGTTTAATAATGGTATATTATATATCTACCTGCAATAAATAATATTTAAAGGGTTCTTAATGCATTTTAAGGCAAACAATCAAAATGACAAATTTCTATAAAAACAAAATAATTTAACATAAAATTCAGAAGCAGCAAAAATTTTAAAAACCCTGAATTCAGGGGCAGCCCATGAAAAGTTTCACCCCTGCATTTGTTGATATTTATACTAACAATAGCAGCTTATTTACAATATGATTGCAACAATAAATAACAATACAATGAGAGGCGGCGGATTTGAGTTAGATTGTACCCTACACCCATTTCGATATGGCACCCTCCCCCTCCCATGTTTTGAAGTATATTATGCATTTATAATAGTAATAATAGCAATAAATATGATACAGCTAAAGGAGAAATATTTTTCTTAGATATATCAATCTCTAAGCAATCTTTATATAATAATCATCACATAAGTAAAAAATAAATAATAATATCTGATCATGAAAAAAATTAATTACTTTATTTGGTTTCTCCTACAAAAAATGTTAATAAGCAGAATTTAATTTTTTATTTAATTACTTAAGAACTGACTAACTTTCTTTTTATATTTTTATTAATCAAAATAGAAATTATTTTGATTCATAAGTAGATACACTGTAAAAAAAATAACTATTACCAGCTGCAAGAAACTCTCTGTGATTGGAGAAAATAATTATTTTCTCCAATCACAGAGAGTTTCTTGCAGCTGGTAATAGTTATTTTTTTACAGTGTAGGTTAATTTGTTTAAAAATAGTTTCTTTACAGCTTCTTGTTCGATATTTTATATTTAAATCATTGCATACTTAATTATTTTCAGAAAATAATTTCTCTCATCAAATCCTAACATGTTTGACTCATGACAGAGAGAGCAGATCATGCTTTGAAATTTGTATTATCGACTGAAAATCTATTCAATTGCTCTTAATGTTTGGATTTGTGTTCAAAATTAAATCATTTTTAAGAATTTAATAAGCTTAAAAAAAATTGCCACACTCTACCTGGATCTAAGCATAATCCATTGCTGGACGTTTAATCGCCATAAGAAAACAGCAGCATCCCTAGCTACATATTGCCGCTGCTTAGTCCAGAGGATCAACCGTTCAAATATAACACTATCTTTTTTTATTAATATCACACAATCAACAGATTGGGAAGAAAATCATATATAGAGAAAATTCATTTTTCCAGCTCAGTGAAAATAATGGCCGGACCAGGAGTCGAACCCCAGATCTTTGACTTACATGGTCAAAGATCCGGGCATTATTTTCACTCAGTTGGAAAATCAATTTTCAATAACACTATCTATTCGTATATTTCAAACCACTATCTAAAAATCTGTAACGTGTTAAACAGGGATTGATAAAGTGTTTTATAATTGGCAAAAAATAAAAACAATTAATTAAAAATGTTTCTCATTCCTATTAAATACTCGTTGTTCTTCAAATTTAACTGCCACTACTGTTCAAATTTTAATTATTTTTAAAACTTAGGCGCCCCTAGGCACGGGCCTAAGCCAAAATCTGTCGCTAAAATCATTATTAAAAAAAATAAACTAGCTTTTAATAAACAGCTTATTCTTAATAAAATTTGAATTTTCTCTTTTTTTAATACTTTTCATTAGCTTTTCTTTTAATCTTAAAATAATAAAAAATACACCAGAGAACTGTTGAAAAGTAATAAGTGAAAAACTGAATAAACACTATAAACTGCAAGAACCCCAAAACAATTAAGTTGGCACGAGTGCCGCAAACAAAGCGATGATGCACAATTTATAGTGTTTTATTCAAAGTTTTTTGCTTGATAGCCTTTAAGCTTGCTTTCTAAACCTAATATCTTTAATCTTTTATATTCTGGTTTTCCTAAAACATTTAATAACCGTTTATGAGTTTTAAATGTTCTTGTTACTGAGCAAATAAAATGAAAATAAAAAGCTTAAGTACTTTTTTGTTTGAATAAAATATCTTAAAACTGTATTTCATTGAAAATATCCCCTCTTCCTACAAAGAAAAAAGAATATGGGGAATAAAGCTAAATATACGCTTTTTGAGAACAATGAATGAGTTATATTTCACATGCAAGGTTTAAACGTGTTTTTCATTTTATCTAAAAGAGAAAAGGATATTCTCACTTATTTTCTAAATGTTAGTTTCATAAGGATATTCCTGTTATCCAAGAATATTTTCACCTCACATATTTAATATTTTAAATATATATACATAATAATTATTTTGGCAGAAATAAATGATTTTACGTGGTAAAAAATTTTATATAATTTAGGCTTACTAAATAAAAAAAAAAAAGGGGGGGGGAATACTTTTTTCATAACGATACTATAGGGCTGTTATAAAAAAATGTACTGTCAAGGTACTAGTACTAATATGATAAAGCTATTATGAAAATTTTTAGTAATCCCATGGGGATGATGAAAAAGAGAAGTATACAAAAACTATTTTTCTTTTATTAAGAATATGACATAACAGATTTAAGTTATTAATGTTACTGAAGACTAAACATTAGCTCATTAAAAATATATTTTTAATAGTGTGTATAACATTAAAATCATCTAAATTATTAATAAATATCAATTTTGTAATGATTTAAAACTTTTCAATAATAATGCTTGCACACATAAGCATATATCATTGTGTTTGCAAACTTGAAAAAGAAAAGAATGTGAAAAGCTTAATAATTTATAGTTATTAATGAAGTACACATTTGACAGCAGAATAATATATTATATTTTTGTAGATTTAATGTTGATAAAGATTTACGATCCGTTACGGTAGTTTTGGTTTTCAATACGGGTAAAATATAATGTTTTAATACCTAGTAAACAAGACATGATAAACTATGTAACGAGATAGAAAGACAAAGTGAGTATAAACTTAAAACTAATTTTAATTGAACAGAAAGTAATTACGGAAATTGTACCTGAGGGGGAAAAAAACTGACAGTAAATTTTAAAAAAAGATAATTTAAAATACACATCGGTACATAAGTAAAATAGGTACAGCTTTCTAAAGACAATTTATTAAAAAAGGAATGTTAATCTTAAGTGCAATTTTTATCATCGTCTTTAACTGACACTCGATAAATTTCATAAAAATGTATTTGATAAAGATTTAAATATTAACAATAACCGTTCATTGCTTTTTTATTTGTACAAGGATCAATATAGTCCAAGATTGTTAATGCGACAAACACAGGTAGCATTATTCTGGGCTATCGAAGAAAAAACATGGCTGAAAAAAGTAAACAAATAGACTGCCGGATACAAGAATCATTCAAATAAAGAATCATTCTTAAAAATTCTCCGGCAGTCTCACTGCGCAAGCGCAGTCAGACTGCCGTAACAATAATATTGTTACGGATGCCGTAGCAATAGCCACAGCCTAAAAAAAAAGTAAGAACCACGTCTGGGACAAGAACTCTTGATAATCCCTCCCACCCAAGTTAAGGAATTCTCTCACTTACTCCGCCCTCCGCCATCCCCCTTTCCATCTGAACTTCTGCTGTATATCCTGTCATTACATCAATATGCCTGTTTGAAAATATGATCATTTTTATACTCGAATCTGTCCTACGCTGACATATTTATTGTGGTGAAAGAAATACTGCTTCAAGGAGATCCGTCGGTTGCAAATTTTTTACCCTCCATTTTCTTTCTACGAACGAACATCACCAATAACAGAAAAATAAATAAATACAGAAATCAAAATCATGGACAAAGAGAAACTATAGAGTCAGATTTATAAGTCTCTAATCTTGTTGCAAAATAATGCACTCAAAGAAAGTTTTTCTTAATTGTAAAGTTTCAATTAATATATATATATATATATTGTTATTATTATGTGCACATAGCTGCCAAGTTTTTTTTATTTATTCCGGACTGTTGTCAGCCCCGCCCTTTTTTCACACCGTAATCTTTGCAGAAAAATTTTATTCAATATATAATTACGATTAAATATAAAGACAATTACTCTAAAAATATTACGGTATGAAAAAGGGCGGGACTAACATCATTCCAGAATAAATCAAAAAACTTGGCAGCTATGTGTACATACAAGTGTTAAACTAGCTTTATGAAGAACTACGACCAAGAATTTCAATAAATACTTTTTTTTTTTTTTTTTAACAACAGAATTTTCAACAGAATTTAGCGATTTGTAGACTGAGAACTTCCCAATTTTTGTTTTATTTATTTATTTTCATTATTATTATTTTTAATCGAAATCGATTAAAAATTTGCGATTCATGAGTTGCTAGTCGGAAGACTGCCAGCTTACACATTTTAAAATATCGATTCAAAGTGGTCTTTACAAATAATAATAATAATAGTAATAATAATAATCACGTGTTTTTTATTATCAAAAAAAAAAAAAAAAAATGTGTAGAATCTTTAAACCTCAACCAAATTTATAGATTTTTAGAACTCTGATCACATATTTATAGCCAGCTTTTAACTTTCGTTAAAAATAGGTTTAGAATTAGCGATTTTTGAAACAAGCGTTTTCATTACTCGAATAAAACGCACACACACACGAAAAAAAAAAAAAGTGATTTATTATCTAGCATGATTTAAAAATTGGAATATTGTAAGCTCACAAATTTTTAAATGCATTGTGGGCTAAAAAATACACTTTAATCAATTTTAAAATTATCGATTAACCAGATTTTTATACAATATTGCTAAGAACAAGATCCATCCCTAAAAAATCAGCATTATAATTAAAAATCGGTCTCATTGTTTGTAAGCTAGTGGTTTTGTGCCCCATAATGAGCTCAAAGAATTTGGTGACAGCTTCATAACAAGCTTTTATAGCATCAAGCAATTTGTAGCATTGAACAGAAAACACGATTGAGACTGTATTGTTTTAAGTAATTGACATATGTAATTGAAATACTTGGATATGTATCGTTACATTACCTCTATTACACCATACTGTTCAAAAAATCAAAACATTACGATGAATAAATATTTCTACAGTTTTATATGTTCAAGCATCTTGGACAGTTACACTTACAATTTACTTAGAGAAAAAGAGGTATACTGAAATTACAATCTTATATGTTGAATAAAAAAAAAAAAAAAAAAAAAAAACTTTCTTATACTTCATTTCTTTTTAAAATCTCCTATGTTAAATTTATATGGCATAAGATTCTTTTGGCATACATTCACGAAGGAAATGTTAAATTCTAGTGCACTTCTGATTTTTAGTAAAACTTTTGAGAGCAAATCACAAATTTTTTCTTAATAAAAGAGAAAAAAGGTACTAGCGTAAATAAACTAACTATTTTTCTTATTTATGTGCTATATATTAGGAGACTTTTAAATATAGATAAATAAACATCCACACAGGACTCAGTACAGCATGGGCATGTGAGATAAATATTTTGGGTCTCAACGCCGGATTGGACCTCCAAATCAAATGTATAACTTTACTTCAAAGCCTTTTTTCTGTTATAACTGCTAAAGAAGAGTAAAGGGTGAAGCTAATTCGGCCTTAGCATCCACATATAATCAAATAACCCTTATATAAACAAATAACCAACTTTAGTTTTTTTTTTTTTTTTTTTCCGCAGACCATTATCTACGTTTTTCTAGCGGGGTGGACATCGGTTTTATCAATACTGGTTCTAAGGGGGTTCAAATTTTAATAAATAATGTTGAGCATTAAAAATGAAGTATAACTCAAAGATAAGCATATTCACGCAAAGACAAATCTGCAAAATTTCAAGGGTGAAGAATTGAACCGTCAAACCCTTTGACTATGGCTTTGGGATTTATGAATATTATAAAATAGTCTCGTACTGTCCGAAATTTTCACCCACTAGCCTTTTCTTCCATCAGAATGAGGACTTAGTTCCTGATTTAGAGAAAAAAAAAATTATCCTTATTATTTTATTTATTGCACTAAAAATAAATAAGTAATCATTTATAATATACCCACACACTAAAGTTTAGCTCTTTTTTTTAAACCTATTTATCATATAAACAAATAAATAAAATTACAAACTACTGTGTGTTAAAAAAAAAAAAAGAAAAAAAAATCCTCTCTCTTTTTTTTTAAATGATAGTAAAAAAAAATAATAATAATAATAGTCATTTAAGTTTATCATATCTTCCCCTTCGAGGCCAAAACTTCTGCTACCTCTATAAAAACAGTCTTAAATAAATAATAATAACAAAATTTTTAATAAGGGGAATTGTGGTATTTTAGGACGATCTATAATGGCTAGATCGATGAACGTGGCAGTTATTCAACCCGGTGCTCTTGGCCACTGATAAAGCTGTTATTAAGAGGAATAAAGATACAACCGACTTTATAGCAACAATAACTACCTAATCTATATTACTTCTTCCATTTTCTCCTCATTCCCCTCTTCTCCTCTCTGTATAAAAAGCTTACAACTTTTTTCTATTCATTTTCCCTCCTTTTAGATTATTATAATTACACATCTAAAAATCAACCAATCTATCATCTAAATTACATCACTTCTTAAAAACCAGTCTTTTGCATGCGGTCTCCCTTTACGCAGTCACGCGAAAGAAAACCGTCCCCTTTTTTCACTTTAAAGTAAGTAATAGATAAATTAATGCCATATATTATCTTAAAATTTATGCCTTGTTCTAGATTCTCTATAAAAAAAATAAAAAAAACAATTATTTTGTCGCATTTTTTGCTATGTAATAAGAATAAATATATAATTTTATCCTCTCCCCCGGAAAAAAAAAACCGCCCTTTGTATTGATTATTTTCCACCCTTTATATTGATTAGCACATTAAAAAAAATTACAAAAATGTTGTGAATAATTATATTAGAAAATAAGATAAAGACATTTCCACTAAACAGCCAATTATGGTCTGTTCACACACACACACACACATATATATACATATATAATGAATTATTATACGTAGTAAAAGCCAAGCAACAGATACAATATCACTGAAACCACACAGACCAATAAGAATGAATATTTTTCAAGTAGGAGAAGCTGAGAAAGGTGAAAATAATTCATCAGGGCAGACCTTTTTCATCCTTCAGCAACAATGTACGATTTCGTTCACTAGTGGCTACAATAGCAAATCACTAGTGGACCCCCTATCGTACATGAAATTGAAGCGAAATTTAAAATGGAATAAACAATTAATTACAAATTATCAAAGAATCCAACAGAAAACAACTTTAATAAACAAAACATAATAAACAAACAGTACTCAGAGAAGGACATACTTGGAGTCACTTGTACTAAAAAAAGCATATTAATTCAGGGGTTTATATATTTATGGAGTAAAAACAAGCAAAACTCAAGGTTTAGTCGTATAGCCGATAAAGAATAACGAATCCATATAGCAATATCGATATTTATTTTGTATGTAAGAATATTAATATTATTACTAATGTTAATTATTAATTACTAATTATTACTAATGTTAATTATTAATTACTAATTATTACTAATGTTAATTATTAATGTTATTACTAATTTTAAGAATAGTTGACAACTCAAATGAAGAAATTGAACATCTAAAGGAAGATGAAAGAATGCATATCAACACTAGGTAAACGCAACAGGCCTTCTGATTATATATATATATATATAAATATACTAGCGGGTCAGTATTTTTAAATGAATCACTATAATTAATGAATCGCTAACATTAACTTTTATTCTTAAGAAAATTAATTTTTAAAAAAAATCATTTTTGATCGGGTAAAAAGTTGCACAGATACCCACAGCCTTCGGCAGCGCAGTCCCGTGCGCGCTGCGCGCGCGTAATCCTTCCCTGACCCTTCGTGCCCCCTAAAAAAAAAAATCATTTTTCATCGGGTAAAAACTCTCACCCATTTCCAATTAAAATGTAATATTTTTCCAAAATCGATGACATTTGAATTACAAATATCCCCTGTGCTGTTAATGGCGCACAGAAAGTTTGAAAGAATTTAGAAGAAAATTGAAGCATTTTGAAATTTGCAATTTTTATTACCAGTAGAAAAACCACGTGATGTCAACTGGTAAAAAATATGTTTCTTCCCGACCAGACGGGATGAATGGGTTGTAATGGTAACGGCAACGAACGCCTGCCTGCAGCAGAATATCATTGCTGAATCCATTATGGAATAGAGGTCGCCGTATTTAATTTAATAGTTTAATGCCTAAAATTAAAAGGAATATAACTCATTCAGTTTCTGAAGAAATCTCTCAATCTTTTGGGAAGAGAATTGTGGAACCGAGATCTATATTACAAAAAAAAAAAAAAAAAAAACAGAAATGATTTATCTCTAAACGATTTTCAGTTATAAAATGTTTTGTGAAAAAATCGATGCTTCGTAAAATCTAAAATAAAAATATGGATCGCTAATCCGTATTTTGTAAAAATGTTTATATGGTTCGAAAGAGGATTAAATGACCTTTCCAAATATACCAGTTGTTAAGAAATTGGTCTGTTATTCTTTCGTACAGGGCGTTTAAAAAAAAAGATCGAGAAAAAGTGAAATTTTCGACCATTTTTAAAAATTTTGTTAAACATATAAAAAATACGTATATTTTTAGAAAAATTGCACCGTGTAAGACTCGGTAATAAATGCTCATTCTCGTATTACAGGTGTATTTTCGATATCTCCAACCGATCAGCAGCGATGGGTTTACAAAAACCCACAAAATTTCCTGTTTCTGCTTCTTCTTTTGAGGTACGCGGTTCCGGAGGAAAATGACGATCGCCTGCCATTTTGAATCGTTTTTTCGTTAGAAATGGGTCAACGTTTTAATTAATATCTCCGCTAATTAGGGTCGCATCGTTTAGCAAATTAGATAACGCCCATCTGTGATAAATTCTCCGTCCGACGGTACCAGTCCGAAGTCCGTGCCGCCATTAGCGGCCGAGCTTTCGCTGCTTCAAGCCGTTTCTCACAGACAGACACACACGCGCACACATTTTAATAATATAAGAGAGTAGCGGGTCAGTATTTTCAAATGAATCACTAACAGTAACTTTTAGTCTTAAGGCTGCTCACTCCTTCTTCCGATTTCCCCGTTTCTAGTCACCAAATCCCATGTAAGTCTACGGCGAAATTTGTTTATAGAATTGCTCATTACCTAATTCGTATTTTTAAATTCCGTTTTCACATTCAGAAAATTCACAACCGTTAAATGAGTACCCGTTTTCTAAAAATTGAATTTTTTAAATTTTAATATTTCATTTTACAGCTCAAAAAGGAAAAAAATGCAATCAGTGAAAATTCGCATTTTTAAACTCAAAATTTAAATTAAATTTTTTTGAAAAATAATTTTTTGGAAAACGGGTACTCATTTAATGGTTGCATGTTTTCGGAATATGAAGACGGAATTTGAAAATAACAATTAGGTAATGTATAATTCTATAAACAAATTTCGCCATAGGATAACATGGGCTTTGGATGACCTTGACGATCCGTGAAAATCAAATTTTTCTTCTTAAGAAAAGAAAATTAAAAAAATCATTTCTCATCGGGTACAAAGTCGATCCGGGTCCCCACTGCCTTCAGCAGCGCTGTCCCGTGCGCGCCTATTTCTTTCCCACAATTTCAGCCCCTCCTAATTAACCTACGTATACCAATTTTGTACGGTCGAACACAATTAGCTGAGATGCAAAAGAAAACCTAATCAGGAAACCTCAAAACGTGTGAATCAGGTGAAAACTTTTGATAATATAAAAGAACTTTAAAATATCTTTCGAATGATGTATTAAAAATTAATTAATCATAATTAGAAATTGAAATATTGTAATTTAAAAATATTACAGCTCCATCTGGCGGTAGAAATTTCTATAATCTACTGTTCGATTCCAAATCCACGAAGCTTTCTAATGATGTATTACTTATGAAATTATTTTAATTAGTAGCTGAGATACAAAAGAAAACCCATTCATGACTCCTCAAAACGTGTAAATCAAGCGAAATTTCGAATTCCACTTTCAAAAATATAAAAGTACTTTAAAATATCTTTCGAATGATGTATTAAAAAAAATTTAATCATAATTAGAATTTGAAATACGCGTATTAGAATAATATTTAATTTCCAATTAAAATGTAATTTTTTTCCAAAATCGATGAAATTTGAACTGCAACTATTCCCTTTGCTGTTAATAGCGCACAGTAAGATTGGAAGAATTTAGATGAAAATTGAAGCATTTTGAAATTTGCAATTTTTATTCCTAGTAGAAAAACCACGTGATGTCAATTGGTAAAAAATATGTTTCTTCCCTACCAGACGCGGTGAATGGGTTGTCAAGGTAACCGCAACGATCGCCTGCAGCAGAATTTCATTACTGAATCCATTATCGAATGAAGATCGCCGTATTTAGTTCAATGGTTTAATGACTAAAATTAAAAAAATTATAACTCATTCAGTTTCTGAAAAAATCTCTCAATCTTTTGGGAAGAGAATTGTGGAACCGAGATCTATATTAAAAAAAAAAAAAAAAAAAAAAAAAAAAAAAAGATTTATCTCTAAACGATTTTTAGTTATAAAATATTTTGTGAAAAAATCGATGCTTCCTAAAATCTAAAAATATGGATCGCTAATCCGTATTTTGTAAAAATGTTTATATGGTTCGAAAGAGGATTAAATGACCTTTCCAAATATACCAGTTGTTATGAAATTGGTTTGTTATTCTTTCGTACAGGGCGTTTAAAAAAAAAAAAACGATAGAGAAAAAGAGAAATTTTCGACCATTTTTAAAACTTTTGTTAAACATATAAAAAATACGTATATTTTTAGAAAAATTGCACCGTAAGACTCGGTAATAAATGCTCATTCTCATATTACAGGTGTATTTTCGATATCTCCAACCGATCAGCAGCGATGGGTTTACAAAATCCCACGAAATTTCCTGTTTCTGCTTCTTCTTTTGAGGTACGCGGTTCCGGAGGAAAATGATGATCGCCTGCCATTTTGAATCGTTTTTTCGTTAGAAATGGGTCAACGTTTTAATTAAGATCTCCGCTAATTAGGGTCGCATCGTTTAGCAAATTAGATAACGCCCATCTGTGATAAATTCTCCGTCCGACAGTACCAGTCCGAAGTCCGTGCCGCCATTAGCGGCCGAGCTTTTGCTGCTTCAAGCCGTTTCTCACAGACAGACACACACGCGCACAGATTTTAATAATACAAAAGAGTAGCGGGTCAGTATTTTCAAATGAATCACTAACAGTAATTTTTAGTCTTAATATTTCTTCACAAATCAAATTTTTCTTCTTAAGAAAAGAAAATTAAAAAAAAAAACATTTCTCATCGGGTACAAAGTCGATCCGGGTCCCCACTGCCTTCAGCAGCACTGTCCCGTGCGCGCCTATTCCTTTCCCACCCTTTCAGCCCCTCCTAATTAACCTACGTATACCAATTTTGTACGGTCGAACACAATTAGCTGAGATGCAAAAGAAAACCTAATCAGGAAACCTCAAAACATGTGAATCAGGTGAAAACTCGAATTTTGCTTTCGATAATATAAAAGAACTTTAAAATGTCTTTCGAATGATGTATTAAAAAAAATTTAATCATAATTAGAAATTGAAATATTGAAATTTTAAAATATTACAGCGCCATCTCGCGGTAGAAATTTCTGTAATGTACTGTTCGATTCCAAATCAACAAACCTTTCTAATGCTGTATTACTTATGAAATTATTTTAGTTAGTAGCTGAGCTACAAAAGAAAACCCATTCAGGAAACCTCAAAACGTGTAAATCAGGTGAAATCTCGAATTTTGCTTTCGATAATATAAAAGAACTTTAAAATATCTTTCGAATGATGTATTAAAAAAAATTTAATCATAATTAGAAATTGAAATATTGAAATTTTAAAATATTACAGCGCCATCTCGCGGTAGAAATTTCTGTAAGCCACTGTTCGATTCCAACTCAACAAAGCTTTCAATTGATGTATTACTTATGAAATTATTTTAATTGGTAGCTGAGATACAAAAGAATACCCATTCAGGAGACTTCAAAACGTGTAAATCAGCTGAAATCTCGAATTCCACTTTCAAAACTATAAAAGTACTTTAAATATCTTTCGAATGATGTATTAAAAATTATTTGATCATAATTAGAATTTAAAATGCGCGTATTTGAATAAAATTTAATTTCCATTTAAAATATGATTTTTTTTCAAATTCGATGAAATTTTAACTGCAACTATCCCCTGTGCTGTTAATGGCGCACAGAAAGTTTGAAAGAATTTAGAAGAAAATTAAAGCATTTTGAAATTTGCAAGTTTTATTCCTAGTAGAAAAACAACGTGATGTCAATTGGTAAAAAATATGTTTCTTTCCGACCAGAGGGGAAGAATGGGTTGTCATGGTAACGGCAACGAAAGCCCGCAGCAGAATAAAGATCGCCGGTCATTATGGAATGAAGGTCGCCGTATTCAATTCAAAGGTTTAATGCCTAAAATTAAAAAAAATATAACTCATTCAGTTTCTGAAAAAGTCTCTCAATCTTTTGGGAAGCGAATTGTGTAACCGAGATCTATATTCGAAAAAAAAAAAAAAAAAAAAAATGATTCATCTCTAAACGATTTTGACTGATAGAATGTTTTGTGAAAAAATCGATGTTTCGTAAAATCTAAAAATATGGATCGCTAATCCGTATTTTGTAACAATGTTTATATGGTTCGAAAGAGGATTAAATGACCTTTCCAAATATAGCAGTTGTTAAGAAATTGATCTGTTATTTTTTTCGTACAGGGCGTTTCAAAAAAGACGATCAATAAAAAAAAATTCCAACCTTTTTTAAACTTTTTTTTTTTTAAATATAAAAAATCCGCATTTAAAAAAAAAAATTGCACCGTAAGAATCCGTAATAAATGCTCTTTCTCGTCGTACAGGTGTATTTTCGATACCTCCAATAGATTGGCAGCGATGGGTATAGAAAAACCCACGAAATTTCCACTTTCTGCTTCTTCTTTTGAGGTACGGGGTTCCGAATGAAATTGACGATCGCCTGCCATTTTGAATCGTTTTTTCGTTAGACAGGTGTCGACGTTTTAATTAATATCTCCGCTAATTAGGGTCGCATCGTTTAGCAAATTACATAACGCCCATCTGCGATAAATTCTCCGTCCGACGGTACCTGTCCGAAGTCCGTGCGACCATTAGCGGCCGAGCTTTTGCTGCTTCAAACCGTTTCTCACAGACAGACACACAGGCAGACACACACACGCGCACAGATTTTAATAATATAAGAGACTAGTGGGTCAGTATTTTCAAATGAATCACTAACAGTAACTTTTAGTCTTAAGAAAGGAAATTTAAAATAAAAAAACATTTCTGTTCGGGCAAAAAATCGCCCCTGGTCCCCACTGCCTTCGGCAGCGTAGTCCCGTGCGCACTGCGCTCGCACAAGTTGAGGAATACACACGCTGCGCGCCAACGTGTGAAGGTACTTGTGCGCAGCGCGCACATATTCCATCTCAAATCAATTTTTTATTCTTAAGAAAAGAAAATTTAAAAGAAATCATATCTCATCGGGTACAAAGTCGGTCCGGGTGCCCACTGCCTTCGGCAGCGCAGTCCGATGCGCGCTGCGCGCGCACAAGTTTGGGGATACGCTCGCGGTGCACGCCTATTTCTTCCCCACCCTTTCAGCCCTTCCTAATTAACTTACGTATACCAATTTTGTACGGTCGAACTCAATTAGCATAGATGCAATAAATATCTCAAAACGTGTGAATCTGGTGAAAACTTTCGATAGTATAAAAGAACTTTAAAATATCTTTGGAATGATGTATTAAAAATAATTTAATCATAATTAGAAATTGAAATTTTGAAATTTTAAAACATTACAGTGCCATCTGGCGGTAGAAATTTCTGTAAGCCACTGTTCGATTCCAACTCGACAAAGCTTTCAAGTTATATATTACTTATGAAATTATTTTTATAAGTAGCTGAGATACAAAAGAAAACCTATTCAGGGCACCTTAAAACGTGTAAATCAGCTGAAATCTCGAATTCCGCTTTCAAAAATATAAAAGTACTTTAAAATATCTTTCGAATGATGTATTAAAAATAATTTAATCCTAATTAGAATTTGAAACACGCGTATTAGAATAAAATTTAATTTCCAATTAAAATTTAAATTTTTTCCAAAATCGATGAAATTGGAACTGCAACTATCCCCTGTGCTGTTAATGGCGCACAGAAAGTTTGAAAGAATTTAGAAGAAAATTGAAGCATTTTGAAATTTGCAATTTTTATCCCTAGTAGAAAACCACGTGATGTCAATAGGTAAAAAATATGTTTTTTCTCGACCAGACGGGGTGAATGTGTTGTCATGGTAACGGCAACGATCGCCTGAAGCAAAATATCATTATTGAATCCATTATGGAATGGAGGTCTCCGTATTTAATTCAATGGTTTAATGCCTAAAATTAAAAAAATTATAACTCATTCATTTTCTGAAAGAATATCTCAATCTTTTGGGATGTGAATTGCCCATCTGTGAAAGATTCTCCGTCCGACGGTACCTGTCCGAAGTCCGTGCGACCATTAGCGGCCGAGCTTTAGCTGCTTGAAGCCGTTTCTGAAAGACCGACACACAGACAGACACACACGCGCACAGATTTTAATATTATAAGAGATTAGCGGGACAGTATTTTCAAATGAGACACTAACAGTAACTTTTAGTCTTAAGAAAAGAAATTTAAAAAAAAATCATTTCTGATTGGGTAAAAAGTCGCCCCGGGTCCGCACTGCCTTCAGCAGCGTAGTTCCGTTCCCGCTGCGCGCGCACAAGTTGAGGGATACACGCGCAGCGCGCGCGTATTTCTTCCCAGACACTTCGTACCCCCTAAAAAAAACATTTCTGATCGGGTAAAAACTCACACCAGGTCCCCACCGCCTTCGGCAGCTCATTTTCATGCGCGCTGCGCGCACATATTCCTTTTCAAATCAAATTTTTATTCTTAAGAAAAGAAAAAGAAAAATATCATTTCTCATCGGGTAAGAAGTCGGACCAGGTCCCCACTGCCTTCGGCAGCGCAGTCCCGTGCGCGCTGCGCGCGCAGAAGTTAGGGGATACGCGCGCGGTACACGCCTATTTCTTCCCCCACCCTTTCATCCTCTCCTAATTAACCTACATATACCAATTTTGAACGGTCTAACTCAGTTAGCTGAGATGTAAAAGAAAACCTAATCAGGACACCTCAAAACGTGTAAATCGTGTGACATTTCGAATTCCACTTTCGATAATATGAAAGAACTTTAAAATATCTTTCGAATGATGAAATAAAAATAATTTAATCTTAATTAGAAATTGAAATGCGCAAATTAGAACAAAATTTAATTTTCAATTAAAATGTAATTTTTTTTCAAAATCGATGGAATTTGAACAGCAACTATCCCTTGTGCTGTTAAAGGTGCACAGGAGAACTTGCCTGGAGAATTTCATTACGGGATCAAGCACGCGGTATTCAATGGTTTTATGCCTATAAAATTAAAAAAATTATAACTCATTCAGTTTTTGAAATAATGTCTCAATCCTTTGAGATATGATTCTTCTAGTTGTGGTCTACCAAAAAAAAAAAAAAAAAAAAAAAAAAAGATTTATCTCTAAACGATTTCGAGTTATAAAATGTTTTGTGAAAAATCGATGTTTCGTAAAATCTAATAATATGGATCGCTAATCCGTATTTTGGTAAAATGTCTGTATGGTTCGAAAGAGGATTAAATGAACTTTCCAAATATAACAGTTATTAAGAAATGGGACAGTTACTCTGGCGTACAGGGCGTTTAAAAAAAGACGATCGAGAAAAAGAGAAATTTTGGACCCTTTTAAAAACTTTTTTTTTAATTTTAAAAAATCCAAAATTAAAAAAAAATTAAAAAAAAAAAAAAAAAAAAAAAAAATACCGTAAGAATCGGTAATAAATGCTCTTTCTCATGGTAGTTGTGTATTTTCAATATCTCGAACCGTTCACGTAGGATCGCTTTACAAAATCCAACGAAATTTTCTCTCTCTGCTTTTTGTTTTGAGGTACGCGGTTCCGGATGAAAATTACGGTCGCCTGGCATTTTGAATCGTTTTTTCATTAGACATGGGTCGGCGTTTTAATTAATATCTCCGCTAATGAGGGTCGCATCGTTTAGCAAATTAGATAACGAACATCTGCGATAAATTGTCCGCCCGACGGTAAATGTCCGAAGTCCGTGCGATCATTAGAACCGGAGACAAACCCGTTACAACGCGTTTTTCACAGAGACTCTCTCACACACACACAGATGCGCACAGATTTTAATAATATAAGGAGATAGGTGAACATCTCCAGTTGTGGGCATTCTCCGGTTGTGGGCACCCCACCATACCTTTCAACAAAAAGCAAATGTGGTGAATTTGAGTATTGTCAAACATGTATTGTAACAGTACGCAGTTATGGCGCTAACACCGAATTGAATAGACGCATTTGCTTAGTAAGTGCAAGCATCGAAACAAAATTTTGAACAAAAAGCAACATAAAAAAAAATATATCTGAATTTTTTCAATGTACAATAAATCGAAGAGAATTAATTAAAAAATGTGAGTGTAATATATATTCATGCAGTATATTCAATATATTTTGTAATGCAATATCGAATTCAGCCAAAATTTCGAATGAAAATAGTTTTTTCTGTCATTATAAAAGTGACTGCCATTCCTGGATGTGGGCACCTTCATGTTACCGGTTGTGGGCACCCATGTTTCTTTCATTTAAAGTGTGCTTTTGACTTACAAATTGTGAAATATGGTCGTTTAAAACAACGTAACATATTTTATTAATGTTTTATGTATTTTTAGGCTTTTTTAGGCTTTTTTAGCCATGCCAACCCCGGAAAAGTCAATCGATCCAAAAGAAATGCATTTTAAGGCGATGGCAAATGCCATTTAGGATTGCTTAGTATATACGAAATTCATAAAATCGACTGCCCGAGAATATGGACCTCCTCGCAGCTTTTGTGTCCCTACAGAAGAAGCCTAGAAAAATTAAGGGAAAACCTCCTTTCAAACTGCTGACCAAGCGCGCTAAAAATAGGAACATTCACAATCAAGATATGATGTCGATTTCTGCATCATTTGTTTGGAGCACCTTCTACCATGCTGAACAAGAGCAAATTCAATCAAATGCAACGAGTATGATGTCTGGTGCATTTGAAATGTCCCAAGATACATGAAAATTATTTTATTTACAAGCATTGCACTTCTGATTTAAAGGACGAAGAAGATGACGAATAAAATTGGAAAAATGCCATTTTCTGTTATTATTTCGGCCACTGAATCCTTACAAAATGAACAAATTTTGTTGTTCTCTGTATTTATGGTGGTTTTTCTTATTATTTTCCCATTTTTAGCGGATTTTTCAATTGTGGCCACAACCGGGTACAAAATTTTCTTTAGCAAAAAAGGACCATTTCACAAAATTGGTAATAATTTTTTTTTGGTTGACGGAATCAATACAGTTTACTTCATCAAACGTTAACTAATGGTTCTAGCTTTCCGTTTGTATTCATATGTTTGCATAATACATATGTGAGATTGGAGTCACGTCAGAACAGCATAGCGCTGCAGCGAAGAAAATAAGTTGCGAAGCGCGAGTGAATACGGAGGGTTTTTAGAGTTCTTAAATGAAGTGAGTGGAGTTGATGAAGATTAATTATAAATATGAATGAGTGTGGTGAAGAAAGGTGTGTGATGTACAGGCGAAGAAGAATAGAATTATCTTAAGTGATCTTTTGTGGTAGTGTGGTGGTGATGTAGAATGTGAAATAGAACAGAATTGGTCTTGGATGATTAAGTTCTTAGTTCGATAAAAGTTGTGGTGATTTTGAAGGTGATAATTTATAGTGTAGAGTTAGATGGATTCAGGGAATCCTTTTCGCCTTTAGCCGACGATTAGAAATATGCTGTGGAACAGCGAGAGCAATATTCTTACTACGTCATCTACTGTGGGTGAGATTTCTTTCTGAATATATTTAAATTGTTTACTGAAGTTATCTTTCTAAAGTATTTAAGGTTTTATATTTGAGTTTGGCTCAAGTGTCCTCCCTGCATTTAAGCTCTAATAAAACTTTGTTTGAGTTTAATTTTGAGTCTCGTACTTTTTCTTAATTACTACTTAAGTTAATTAAGTTAATCTTTGAGGAATGGAGACCATTAATTCATCACATTTATTCTATCAAAAGTTATAAGCTAAAATCAAAACTGTGCCCACAACCGGAGATGTTCCCCTATATATTTATGCAAGAACAAATTTAACTATTGCGAATTTTCGGAATGTGAAAACAAAATTTTTAAAAATACACTACGCAATGAATAATGCTATGAACAAATTTCCCATAGAATAACATGGCCTTTGGCTGTCAGCGAGGTTAGGTTCTGTATGCTTTTAAAAAGAAAAAAGAAAAAAACATACAATGCATCCCTAGATATATCTTTAAAAGTTCAATAATTTATTTTATTTTCATAATTGCATTTATTTGAATTACGCTTAAAGCATTTTATATGTATTCTGTTAAAGCCTTGTGTCATTATTTTTGGTTTAAAAAATAAAATCTTGCTTTCAATTTTAAAATCACAGATTTCATAGATTTGCGTAACTAATAATCTCTCTATGTTTCTGAATTTCTTATTTATTTATTTTTTTCTTCTTCTTCTTTTAAATGATACTCTTTTTGTTTCTTAAAATGTTTGAAATGATTTTTGATGAGATTTATTTTATGTCTCTTTCGAAAAAATGCCTCATTTTTCCTAAAATTGCTTTTTTAATTCATTTTAAAAGCTTATAATATGTAGTAATGATTTTTTTCTTCCTCACATATATATTTTTAATGAAGTCAGACTTTTCAACGTATTTTGTGCAATATATATATACTACTGGCCATTAAAATTGCTACACCAAGAAGGAATAATAATAACGGAATGAAATTTGTTGGACACACACATTATAGTAGGAAGAACAATTGATTAAAATTTCAGGAAATTTGGAGTAATATGTACTGAGAAAACAGTACATAAAGCAGCGACCTCTGTGAGCAATAACAGAACATATCTGCCTAGGCATTGAATCGAACAGCGATTGAATGACATGTACGGGAAGAGCACTTCTTGAAGTTTTAACACGATGCCACAATTCATCGATCGAAGTTACTGGTGAGTGGTGGGGGGCCAGTCACTGTTCAACGATTAAACAGTCATTTTCATTGCTGCGAGATCAGGAGAACGCGCTGGCCAGAGCAACAGCCGAACACATTCTATATCAAAGAAGGTCCGGACAATACAAACAACTTGCGGTCGTGCATTATCTTGCTTAAATTTTGTGCTACGGAGGCCTCGAGTACAGGGCAGAGGGGCGGGCCTTATATCATCAGAAATTTAATGGCCGCTGTTCAGAGTGCCAGGAATACGAACATGATGTAATCGAGACGTGTATCCAATGGGAACCCATAACATCATTGCGAATGATGGACAGTATGATGATGTCAAATCCCAGCTGGCAATGTGCATTATTCATAATGCCGTTAAATACGGATAAGGCAATATTGATGCTGTAAACAGGATTGTGATTTGTCTGAAAAGTGACTTCTCGCCATTCCTGCGTCCAGGTTCTATGTTGATCACACATTAAAGGCGCCCATATCAGTGATGCAGTTTTGAGGGTAATCAGAATTTTGGTAGCCGCATACTGAGTCACCACCTGGATTGATTGTACGTGGTACCATTGGATACACGTCCCGGTCACCTCTAGTTTTCATTCCCGCTACTCTGAATACCAGCCATTACATTTCTGACGAGTTAAGGCCCATCGCTCTGCCCTATGTTCAAGGCCTCCGAAGCGCAACATTTATGCAATATAATGCACGACCGCAAGCGGTTGTGGTATTGCTCTTCATATTACTTACAAACTTTGAATAAACACCATTAAATGCAATAAACTCGCAACAATTGGCGTTGCCGCTTTCACTGCAGCACTCGTGCTTACTTTATTCGCCTGATGAAGGGTCGTGTGTTTTTTAGACCCGAAACAATTGTTGCGAGTTTATTGCATTTTATGGTGTTTATTCAAAGTTTGTAAGTAATATTTTTTACAACGCCAGTTTTGTGGTGCTTTTTTTTATTAAATATTGCTCTTCATGGTAAGCTGCCTCAATATTGATATATTATATAATATATATATATTTTTACAGTGTATTTTTTTTTTTTTTTTTTTTTTTTTTTTTTCATTTGGGGAAATCCTGAGATTTTATACTGCTTATTAAGAATGGCCTTCCTACAAAATGCTTGCTAGACAAAACTCCAAAATTTTATTTCAAAGCACACTGCAAAATAATAATAATAATAATGCGTAACTTTATACAAAATACTTGTGTGAGAATAATTGCCTGAAAGTTCTGGCACAGTCGGTAACAAAAGTATCCGAACACTAGCAAAAATTCCTATATAAAAAAGGTAGAGTTAATGCTGTTTTGTTAAATAAATCCTTGTCGAATAATGTTCTTAGACTGACTAAGAACATGATTCGACAAGGATTTATTTAACAAAACAGTATTAACTCTACTTTTTTTACATAGGAATTTTCACTAGTGTTCGGATACTTTTGTTACCGACTGTACATAACGTTAAAAATTCATGGTGCATTGATACATAATTTTAGGTGCAACGTTGCACAACAACTGTAACATTACGTCAAATGTTATGTAACATTAAACTATATTTTTGTAACGTTACACTGTTACACAAAATGTTTGAGACAGCTATGCTACTTCAAGTTTTTTGGTGCAACGTTACATATTTTTTCTCTTAGAATGCAGAGTCAAAATGGTGACAAATGTGTGTGAGAAAATTTTAATTGAGTATTATTAAAACTTTCGCAGAACAAAACATGACAACTGCAGTCATTACAGAACACATTTGATTGTTGATAATTTAATTTCTTTTTCTTTCCTTCTTCTTCCTTGAATGAGTATCTCTATCTATATACTAAGGAAAAAATTGATAAGCAATTAAAAATACAGAAAAAAGAGACAATGTTGTAAACTAGAATATTTTTATATTAAAGAACATAGGCGATTAACATTTAATTTGAAAAACTCTTTAAAAAAAAAGAAATTAACTTTTTATAAAATACTTGTGTGAACCTAACTGCCTGAAATTCTGGTGTAACGTTAAATAAATATAACGTAATGATACATAATTTTTGGTCCAATGTTACACAACAACTGTAACATTACGTCAAATGTTATGTAACATTAAATTATATTTTTGTAACGTTACACAAAATGTTTGAGACAGCTATGCTACCTCAAGTTTTTTGGTGTAACGTTACATGTTTTTTTCTGTTAACACGCAGAGTCAGAATGGTGACAGATGTATGTGAGAATATTTTAATTGAGTGTTATTGAAATTTTTGAAAAACAAAACATGACATTTGCAGCCATTACAGGAGTCATTTGATTGTTGATATTTTAATACAATTTTTTCCTTTCTTCTTTCCTGAATGGATATCTCTATTTATTCTCAAGGAAAAATTTGATAACAATTAAAGATACAGGAAAAAGAGACAATGTTGTAATTTAGAATACTTTTATATTAGTGAACGTAGACAAATAATTGTAATTTGAACAATTAAAAAAAAAAAAAAAAAAAAAAAAAACTTTCAGCTCACCTGTTTTAGATTATATGAACATAAATATTTTACCCTGTTTGGAGGCATCTGTAGCTAAAATTAATGGACGTAATGTAAGTGAATTTCATATACAAGTGAACACCGGCAAACACTTGTAATTTGAATAATAATTTAAAAAAAAAAAAGGAATCTCTCCTGTTTTAAACTATAGGAAGATTCAGGGTAGCCTTAAAAATATTTTCCTTACTCAGCTCTTTTTTTTAAACGTATTTATTATATAAATAAATAAATAAAATTACAAATTATTATTATTAAAAAAAAAAAAAAAAAAAAAAAAAGAGAGAGAGAAGAAAGAAAAGAAATCTGCAGGTAAAACTAATGAACATGGTGTAAGAGAATTTCATATACAAGTTGTGGAAGAAATCTGCAATAAAAAAATGTAGTATAAAAATTGTCGAGAAGGTGCTTCTGTCGCGTATGTACTATGAAATTTACATAATCGGGGAAAATACGAACCTATCTTAAAGTATACATTGTTTTGGAGCTGTTGAATAAAAAATGTCAATGTACGGAAAAAGCATTAATGTTTTATTAATTTTCACATAAAAATGCACACACATAGAAGTGAATGACATACAACTCACGGAAAAGATTCTTTTATGAATCAAGAACTCCATTCAATATATGCAGATTTGTACATTTGAGTTACATTTTGTAAATTCCAAAGTACATTCGTGACAACAACGTCAAAACCTCCCCTATCAGCGATTTTTGGAACACAATTTTCTTTCTCTGCGGAAATCATTTTCTCATACCTTTCATTATCAGTATGGAATTCGACTTCATTCCGTTTATTAGCTTTACTTGTTCCTGTATTCAAACAAGAAAAACTATTTTAAGGATACCCTGTATATTACTATAAAGTTTTAAAAACATTCTTAAAATATTTCTTTTTCCTTTTCTGAAAATATATACCTAAAACTTTTATACATAACTAAAAAGCTAAAAAGAAAATAAAATAATTTGTTTTAATAGAATGCTTTTATAGATGTGCTCTATAAAGTAGTAAATACGAAAATTTTTGGAAAATTGTGGTCAGCCTGAAGAAAAGAAATTGAAAAGCATTCAAAATGGCCAAAGGAAAAGTTTACTTTTGAACAAAAAGGAACTTTGAATGCTTTTCAATTTTTTTTTTTTTTTTTTTTTTTTTTTCCCTTAAAGCTGACCACAATTATCAAAAACTTCCCCTATTTTCCACTACTTAGGGTACTTCTATAAAAGCATTTATATATATATATAATTTTTAAAAAAGTTATTTTATTTTACTGGTAAAAAAATTATTTTTTTTTTCAAATTCAAAAGAAAATTATTTTTGAGGAAGAATAGGTAAAAAAGAGTATCTGCCTTCACAAAAATTAAAAAAGATCTATTTTGCATTGAAGTACAATCGGTAACAAAAGTGTGCGAACACTAGCAAAAATTCCTGTGTAAAAAAAGTTCACTTCATACGGTTTTATTAAATAAATCCTTATTAAATCATGTTCTTAGACTGACTAAGAACAGGATTCGACAAGGATTTATTTAACAAAACCGTATGAATTGTACTTTTTTTACATAGGAATTTTTGCTAGAGTTCGGACACTTTTGTTACCGACTGTATGATGTTAAAAGTCTGTTTTCTAGTCATTTATTATATCTTGCATTTTAATTATCGCCTAATTGGAAACAATATTCATTGCACTCTGAATTACGCAAATTTTTCATTATCTTCATACGTATATTTTATAAATTAAAATTTAGTGTTATATTTGGTATACATTAAAAGCTGCAGATGTTCTTCCTATTCATATATATATAACGCTACATGTTATAGAATCCAAGAAAAAAATAAACAAGAATATTTAAAAGACTTACTATATCATCCACAACACTCGTGGCATAATGAACCTGAGATGGCCATATTCTTCAATCAAGAACAATACATATATAAATACAGGACGTAACATAAGTCTGTAGACATTTTAAAAATTGAAAACTATTGAATGAATTGATAGGACTGAACGCAGTTTGCGAAAAAATCATTCTCGTGAAGGGGGATTCTTTTTTTTTTTTTTGTAAAGGAAAAAACATAGTTAAATTTTTTGTCAACGATAGTTAGACAACTAGTTAAATTTTTCGCACAGATGTGAAAGAAAAATATGCAAATGAACGTCCTATAAATTGCACAGTTTTACGATTAGAAAAGTTTATTTCTTAATTTGCCTTCTACTTGTGGACAAAGTGTTATTGGTGAAGATGTTTTCCCTCAGGTAAGAACCTCTGATTGAAACTGCAATTAGCAGTGTTATAACTCGTTTGCAAACTGTAATTTGTCTGACGACGGACACATAGAATAGGGTTTATATGCCTGTAAACATTTGCTTGCGATTAAGTGCAGTTTTTCATGAAAATGTGTCATCTGGTCATGCACAGCGCCCTCTATCGACAAATAGCTTAATTATTATTTTTACTTTACTAACACTCCCCCCACCCCTTCACGAGAATGATTCTTTCGCAAACAGCATTCAATTTTATCAATTCATTCAATAGTTATGAATATTTAAAATAGACTTATGGAACACCCTATATACAGTCGGCTGCAAAATTATTCGAGCACTAGCAATAATCCTTGCCAATAAAAAGTACATTTAATACAGCTTTGTTAAATAAATCCTTATCGAGTCATGTTCTTAATCAGTCTAAGAACATGATTCGACAAGGATTTACTTAGCAAAACAGTATTAAGTGTACTTCTTAACTATAGGAATTATTGGCAAGTGCTCGAATAATTTTGCAGCCGACTGTATATGTATAGCCGGTAACAAAAGTGTCCGAACACTAGCAAAAATTCCTATGAAAAAAAAGTACACTTCATACGGTTTTGTTAAATAAATCCTTATCGAATCACGTTCTTACACCGACTAAGAACAGGATTCGACAAGGATTTATTTAGCAAAACCGTATGAAGCATACTTTTTTACATAGGAACTTTTGCTAGTGTTCGGACACTTTTGTTACCGACTGTACATAAATACGTTATGAGTTATGAATTGATATGCTTATTTGTTTTACTGGTTTTTGATGATGATATTCCAGTGATAATAGTGGTATTTTTCATATTTTAATAAAAATTATTCCTAGTCATATTTTTCATGTCTTTATTGAAATTATTCCTAGTTATATTTTTCATTCTTTATTAAAATTATCACTGGTTATCTTTTATTTCATTATTTTAATATTTCTTTATTGGTTCTTGTGGATCATGGCAAATTATCAATTATGGATTACGGTTAAATGAATGTGATATATGTATAACAACTAATAGCTTGTATTGCTGTTTTGTTCTCCATGTGGCCTAGATTCTTTTTGTGATTATTACTGTTCATTTAGTTCAGTTTTTTATGATCTTATATTTATTTTTTCCATTCGTTTTATTGTTTTAAATACAAGGTGGTAAATCTGCTGGTTATTTTGTTTTGTTAACGGCCAGTATTTGAAATCATGCATTTTTCACGGGCTCATTGTAGGGATAATTCTAACTGGTGATAAATCTCTACAGTTTGGGCATATTTCCAAAACTTTTTAGTTTAAAATTGTTTCTAAATGGCTCTTTTAATATAAATTTTGCATTGCTTGTTTATGACTTTTTTTTTTTTATGTGGGTTCACTTTCGTTTTATTGTTATTTTTCTTATAATGATATAATTATAATATTCATGGAATAATGTTATGGTAAGTTTGTTGAGTTTTATTTATTTATTTCCCATTTTATCACAGCTATATCAATTATTGACTAGTTTCATATCCGTACTATAGTCTCTGCACAGGTTATTTAATTCAGTTAAAAATTAATTATTATTTTTTTTTTATTATATCATTATTATTGTGGATTTCTGCGGCCTTTAATCTCTGTCTCTCTCTCTCTCTATATATATATATACACACACACACACACACACACACACACACACACACATATATATATATATATATATATATATATATATATATATATACCTATCTATCAGAAATCTTTATTCATGTTTTATCTAGTTCTTCATGTGATACTTGGTTCCATCTACTGAAATGTTTTAAAAGGTTTTCGTTTTATACATATACAGTCGGTAACAAAAGTGTCCGAACGCTAGCGAAAATTCCTATGTAAAAAAAGTACAATTCATATGGTTTTGTTAAATAAATCCTTATCGAATCACGTTCTTACACTGACTAAGGACAGGATTCTACAAGGATTTATTTAACAAAATCGTATAAAGTGTACTTTTTTTACATAGGAATTTTTGCTAGTGTTCGGACACTTTTGTTACCGACTGTATATACAGTCGAACCTCGTTAACGTGAACACTGTTAATCTGAATTACTTTTAACGTGAACTGTTTCCACAAACCCCGTCAAAATGAAGATTACTTTAGTTATATGAAGACTAGTTACTGATAGTATGAACTACTGATAACATGAATTAATTTTCTATCCCCCTTGAGATTCACGTTAACGATGTTCGACTGTATATATGTACAGTTGGTAACAAAAGTCTCCGAACACTACCAAAAATTCCTATGTAAAAAAGTACACTTAATACAGTTTTGTTTAATAAATCCTTGTCGAATCCTGTTCTTAGTCAGTCTAAAAACAGGATTCGACAAGGATTTATTTAACAAAACTGTATTAAGTGTACTTTTTTTACATAGGAATTTTTGCTAGTGTTCGGAGACTTTTGTTACCGACTGTATATATATACAGTCGGCTGCAAAATTATTCGAGCACTAGCCAATAATTCCTATATTTAAAAAGTACACTTAAGATTATTTTGCTAAGTAAATCCTTGTCGAATCATGTTCTTAGACTGATTAAGAACATGACTCGACAAGGATTTATTTAACAAAGCTGTATTAAGTGTACTTTTTTTTGGCAAGGATTATTGCTAGTGCTCGAATAATTTTGCAGCCGACTGTATATATAATTTGAATAATTTTATTCCTGTGCAACACTCAGCAAAATGAAAGATATACAGTCGGTGAAAAGTGTCCGAACACTAGCAAAAATTCCTATGTAAAAAAAGTACACTTCATGCGGTTTTGATAAATAAATCCTTGTCGAATCCTGTTCTTAGTCAGTCTAAGACCATGATTCGATAAGGATTTATTGAACAAAACCGCATGAAGTGTACTTTTTTACATAGGAGTTTTCGCTAGTGTTCGGACACTTTTGTTACCGACTGTACAGTGCAAAGTTTTCATTTTGTAAGAAAAGTAAGTTGTTCTTTTTTTCATTGCTGTTAAATATACCTCCTCTTATTCCTTTGGTTAACTTTATTTAATTTAAAATAAAAAGAAGAAGAATTTTAAAATTTGTTCTCGAAATTTTTATGTTTGTTTCATACAGTTTAATTTGTTATACCTGATAATTATCCTCTTAATTTAATTTATGTATTTATGAGGTGAACCTATTATCTCTAAAAAAGCACCATTTCGGCAATCTGAGTCGTTTCAGTTATATTTCATCAAGATTAAAAGAAATATTGATATTAAATAAGAACAGTCAGAAACGAGGAAAATGATAAAGTTTCTTGACGATCCTCTCTTCTTCTTACAGTTGGTAACAAAAGTCTCCGAACACTAGCAAAAATTCCTATGTAAATAAATTACACTTAATACAGTTTTGTAAAATAAATCCTTGTCGAATCCTGTTTTTAGACTGTTTAAGAACAGGATTCGACAAGGATTTATTTAACAAAACTGTATTAAGTGTACTTTTATTATATAGGAATTTTTGCTAGTGTTCGGAGACTTTTGTTACCGACTGTACAAGTATCACATCTGGGGACGCCAAATCACTTGGTATTCTACAAGGAATTTTTAAAAAAAAAAAAATTACTCTTTACCTGAAGGGTTTTTTTTTTTTTTTTCAATCCGTTTTCAGATTTAGAAAATACACAGCCATTATTATTTTTTTTTTTTACTTGCCTTCCAAAAATTTATTTTATTTCATCTACTTTTAGTGTTTACAATTTCGTTTTGATTATTTAAAATGCAAGTCTAGTTTTCGAATTTTTCAGCGACATTATTGGATATTAAAAATCAGTTTTTGGAAAATAAGAACAAATTTAACGGCTAGGAATTTCCCGAATGTGAAAACGGAATTAAAGAGTGCATTAGGTAATAAGTAATTCCCGAAACAAATTTCCCGGTAGAATAACATTGAGTTTGACTGCCGGAGACGAGAAGTAAGGTGTCCCCTTAACTTTTACTAACATTTATTTTCAGTATATTAGAGATTTCTTTTTCTTTTCTTTTTTTTTCAGTGGAATTAGGCTGCAAAGAAAAGGACATTCAAAGCTCTGTGGATGGGAATTTTGAGAATTCCTTATATTGCTAGATTAAATGCCTAATATAAAATATGAAATGAGAGAAATTCCAGCTTCAAAGTTTTTATTGTGTTTTTTAAATAAAAATTAAGATTTTGTGAGATTTACTCAATACCAAATTAAGTAGTATATTGTAAAAATTTCTGTAACTTTACTTCTTTATATCAGAAAGGCTCTTTATTTTCATGAATTTGGAGGAGGTACCTGAGACTAACATATTTTTCTGCGTGAAATGTTTCTGATTTCAGAAATGTTATAGTATTTGTAATGATATATTTGGGGATTACCTATATATTTAAGAAACATAACTGGTAAATATTGGCAAGTTTCCTAGTTTTTTTTTTTTTTTTTTTACAGTATTCGTTAAATAGTATAATATAATACAGTGCATAGAAAAGATAAAACAACAAACAGCAGAGAAAAATTTTTAATATTGAGCAGTCTCAATTACATTAGCACATCAGCACTGCCAACATTTTATGCTGTTAATTACCACAAGACCAAAATCAAGATAATAATACAATTATTAAAATACAAACACAAAAGATAAAATTAAAATACATT
The DNA here is from genome assembly GCA_963930645.1 of Salticus scenicus. Taxonomy (NCBI): domain Eukaryota; kingdom Metazoa; phylum Arthropoda; class Arachnida; order Araneae; family Salticidae; genus Salticus; species Salticus scenicus. The sequence continues at coordinate 323,939,144 of OZ005651.1, read as the reverse complement.
TATTGCATAAATATCAATTGGAACATTTTTCTAAATGCAAATTAAATGTAAAAAAATTTATATATAAAACTATTATCTAATAGAAATAACAATAAAAGTAAAATTAATCCAGAAAGTAAGTTTCCCATGAATATCGCAAATGACTGTAAAAATAGGATAAGATGTGAGTACAAATACATTGCTGGCACATGCATTAGCTGGAACAGCGTGATAAAAATCATGGACGATGCCGAAGGTTTCAACTCTGATTCCTTCTCCCTCTTCACGATGTCAGGTTGTCAAGTCCATATATATCATATCTCATTTCAATGACGACCTTGTGAAGCAGGTGCATAAACGCACATAGAAGAATTTTCACTGTCACAAATGCAATCCATAATAAAATGTTTGAACACACGGAATAGAGCAGCTTATTATCAGCTTATTCACGTACATGGATTTTAGTGTTCATTCATCGTACGTATTCACTCTTCGGAGAAGAATGTTGTAAATATTGATCGATAATTGGATATCATGTACCAGTTCGATGAAGACCTTGTGAAGTAGGTGCATGAATTCACACAGAAGAAATACTGAAGTCACGAATGGATCTCACAAATAAACTGACGGACTGCAAACTTTGAGATCCTTGCTGCATGAAGTCTTGCTGCAAACAAGCAAATTGTCTTGAAATTTTTCAACCGGCAGGATTTTTTATTCCAGAATATCTGTAGCCGATTTTCAAACATAAGCTTGGTGTATCGGAAGAATATTTATGTTTCTGCAGCAAATCCGTAACAATTGCGATGTTTATCTACACCGCATCATCACAAGTAAAACGACGTAGCCTCCTCACTTTGCCTCGGAAAGTAATCAGCATTGGACACATTCGTGGCACAGTGTATCCCCGACTAAATTTAATGTCAGGTAAGATAATGAAAAATATTAAAGTTCATAATACTGTGTTTTCTAAAATGACTAGGACAAGAGATGACTGTCACATGCTGCTTCCTAACGACAGTTTTTATAAAAGAATGTATACAGAAATTCTTTCAGTGCGACAGACATTTAAATTCTTTTGCTAAAGTTGTTGAAAAAGAGTTGTATTAACCCTTCAACGTTCATTGGTTTAGTACCGAAACAAAGTATTTCACATCACTTAACTATCTTTTAATGCCACAATTTTTCAAAATTTATTCTTGTTTCCAGGTAATAATTTATTTTCATTTTACAGCCACTGGGAATCTTACTTTTTGGACAAATCCAATATTTTAGAAATATCCGTGGGAATTGCAGTCGGCAGGAAAATTATTGCAGAACACATATATTTTCTTAGTTCGATTGCTAATTTTTATCATCAACTTACTTTTTTATAAACAGCATAAAACTAAGATCATGACTCGACAAATACAGTCGGCTGCAGAATTATTCGAGCACTAGCCAATAATTCCTATATTTAAAAAGTACACTTAAGACTGTTTTACTAAGTAAATCCTTGTCGAATTATGTTCTTAGACTAATTAAGAACATGACTCGACAAGGATTTATTTAACAAAGCTGTATTAATGGTACTTTTTTTTGGCAAGGATTATTGCTAGTGCTCGAATAATTTTGCAGCCGACTGTATTTACTTAATAAAACAATATTATGTGTACATCATTTAAATAGGAGTTAGTACTACTAGTGCTACAAAACTTTTCTGCTGACTGTACATACTGTGAAAACTACAAGCAAAATATTTATTTTAATTTTTTACAATATTATAGAAATGGAGACATAATATATATATATATATATATATATATATATATATATATATATATATATATATATATATATATATATATATATATATATATATATATAAATGATTTATTAAGCGTAGTAGAAGCCAAGCAACAGATACATATAAGCAGTAACATTACAATACACATACATTATATTGTAATAAAAGTGAAATACAAAATGTGGGTCTTTATCAACTATTAACAGAAAGTTTTGCTGCATAGTTCTATATCTTTCAATTAGTTAGTTATTTATACAGGGAGGACAAAGAAAAAAAAAAAAAACAGATGATATGCAGTTGACCACACTGCACTTTATTTATTTATTTATTTTTAAACTTTTTTAAACAAAAAGGAGAAAATAGCAATTCACATTTTATTTATTTATTTATTTATTGAATATTTTCAACGTATCGCGAGTAAATAAATAAATAAATAATTCTATGCACTTACAAAGTGGACCACTGACCTTTTTAAACTTTACTAAAATTATATAAATTTTTATATAGAATCATGGACGTACGGGAGCTTAGATTTTAGGCCTTATAAATAAACATCAGAAAAAATAATTTTAATTATTCATATATCTGTTGTTATTTTTTATTCTTTACTAATTGGTTTATAATATCTAAATATTATGAGATTAGTAAGTTAATAATTATACCTTTTAAATATTTATTCTTTTCAGAAATTTAATATTTTTCGTAATTTTAATATAATATTAAGATATTTATGGTTTTTTATAAATCATTTGTAGATATTAATATTTTACATTACAATTGCGTTTATAATTTTTACTAAAATAAACTATTAAATCTTATTTTTAGGCACAATAGAGGCAGGTCCACTGTATCTTCTGAAAAAGCAAGTCAAATAAAGCTATTAAAATTATGTATAATCTATAAATATTAAATTATATATATATATATATATATATTATTTTATTTATTTATTTATTTATTCATCTTTTAAGAAATATAAAACAACAATATCTTATTATTCTAGAAGGGCCATTCAGTATTTTTGGTTAGTGATCTTGATAAAATTAAAAATACGTCAAAAGGGGGAAATATATATATATATATATATATATATATATATATATATATATTTAATGGCTTAAAATATAAAATGTGCATAAAATGGTTATTTTACCTTTTATCTGTATGTTTTTTCCTAACCAATGCCGTAATATATTCTATAAGTCTTCATACGAATTAAAAGTATTGGATATTAATAGATTTAAAAGGGGGGGGGGGGATTATTCACGGTGCCCTAATGTTCCCTATGATATAAATGTAAGAAAATTTGACTTGGCTATGGAAACTACAAATAAAATAACCATTTCAATTTTTTAGAAAGATGTGCAAAATTAAGAGAATAATAATAATAATAATAATAATAATAATAATAATAATAATTATGCTTTTCAAGAAAAATAAACAGTGACAAAATTACAAATACGTGCAAATATACAAACACGCACACAAGTATAAAATGACAAAATTTATTTTACATTTAAGAATTATATGGAAAATAACGATACCTGAATCTTACAAACATGAAGCTATAATAAAATGCAACATTTTTTTTTTTTTTTTTTTTTTTTTGTAGTAAAGAATTGCCCATAAATGCAAAAGTGAAACTGATTTTTCGTTACTATTATAATTTTAGATTACATTATCTGTGCAATGTTAAAATTAATTTCAAAATATTTACTGAAATACCTACTTAACTTTCTAAAAAACTCATTTTAAAAAGTCATCAGTGAATGTGGGCTTTCCCTTAGAAATTGTCATTCCTTTCACATGGAACGTTAACCAGGCACTCTTTTGGATAATAAAATAGTACTAAAAGAGTACACTGTTCCTTGTGAAAGGAACATTTGTTATAAATTATCATAAAACCATATTTGGCATTTGGAGAAAATCTTTATGAATACATGTACGGAATTTACAAAGTCCAAATTATTAAGTATTTGTGAACGTTCTGAGAACATTCGAAATATTTTAGTTCAACTAAATCTCGGAATAATTTAGTGATAGGGACAAAAACATATATATATATATATATATATATATATATATATATATATATATATATATATATAATTAAGAAGAGGAATTTTGAAATTAGACAGTGAAGAAAGAGTGATGGTGCATTGAAATTTGGCTACACTACAAAATTTTATAAAACATTTATTTTGTATAAATATTCAATGATACAATTAGTTATTTAATAATCAGGGCCAGACTATGGCACGGACATACGGGGAACAGGCCCAGGGCCTCCAAATTTTGGGGCTCATTTCCAAATATTGAGAAATAATAGTACAATTTTTTTCCTTACTTGTCTATTAAAAGCAAAAATTTATTAAATTTTTCTTTCTATATTTTATTAGAGAGCTTAAACAGTTATTAAATTTGGTGACTAATTTCCTAAACATTGGCTAATCAATGTGCTTCAGTTTTTCATTTTTCTTGAACATAAAACTAATGATTTTGTTATACGTTGCTAAAAAAAAAAAAAAAAAAAAAAAAAAAAAAATGCCGAAACAGATTATATAATTGAAGGAAATATTTAAAAAAAAAAAAAGGATTATTTTTATTTATTTATTTATTTATTTTTATTTTATTTTTTGAGAATGGGTCCTTTGAGCTCTTTAGAGCAGGGTAAGGGGGCCTCCAAATAGCATCAGTGTCCCGGGTCTTCAAAAAGCATAGTCGGGCCTTGTTAATAATGATTAACAATAATTACAAAGACTTTTTTCCTATCGCAAAAAAGCCTTTATTAAAAAAAAAAGCCTTTATAAAAAAAGCCTTTATATAAAAAAGCCTTTTTTAAAAAAAGCCTTTATTAAAAAAAAAACCTTTATTAAAAAGCTTTTATAAAAAAGCCTTTATAAAAAGAACTTTATAGCCTTTAAAGCCTTCTAGTAATTTTCCCTATATTTGAATGTCGGATTATTTTATAATAAATTAAAAAATATATCTTAAAAAGAAACCTTATACACTTTTGCAATTTTTTTTTTCATTAATAAGTATTATTTTAGATGATACATGATCTGTAAGTAATTAATCATGTACAGTAAAACTCAAAATTGCAAAAGGTATATATTAATTTATGATTAGTATATTTTTAATTATTATAAAATAAATTTAACATTGATTTAAATGTCTGCTATTAGTTAACAGTTTAAATTCTGTTTTAATATTAACATAAAAAAGAGGGGGGGGAAATAGTACAATTTCCAAAAATGTTATGAGGCATTTAATTTCAAATTCAAAAAATATTTCGACTTAATTGTCGCTTTAATCTGCCAAGATCAATTTAATTTTTTACGAATTGGAATAATGTCATCCCCCTCCCCTTAAAGAAAGAAAGAAAACGGGCAAGAGGTAAGGGAATAAACGATTTTTAAACAAATGCAGAAGTTAATTTGAAATATATTAAAGTCTACATTTACTTAAATTTCTTTGTTAATTATAAAGAATATTATTAATAATAAATTTATGTCCATAGGTAGCAATATGAGCTAAAAAAGTATTCCTCAAAAGTTTTCTTCATAACCAGCTTATGCAATAAATTCTTGAAATGCTTAAAAAAAAAAAAAAAAAATCCAGATATATCTAAATTTAAACTAATTATCTGGTATAATAAAGTTCAAAGTGAAATAATAGTACATAAATAAAAAGTTTTTTGAGTGCTAATTACACAATAAAAATCTCAAAATAAAAGTAAATCTTTAAAGTATTAATCCTCTCTCTACATACTAACAAAAAAGAAGTATAAATGAAAATAAACGGATGATTAAAGTGTCATAAATACCCAAAAAAGTCTAGTAGGTTACTACTTTAACTTTAATAAAATTATTTAAATTATTTGACCAGTAATTTTTTAATTTAGATGAAAAGAATACTTACTTTAAAATAATTCCAATGAGAATATGCAGTCGACAGCAAAATTTTTTAAACACACAATCACATTTTACATTTTTTTTTTCCTTAGTTTGATCGCTAATTTTTATCGAACTAACAATACCAATATATACCACAAGAAAGGTGGGAAAAGCTTAATTCCATGAAACAAAAAATAAATAATAAAAATAGATAAAAAAATAAAATTAAATGATCAGAATGTAAGATAAATCTCCACGGAGTCACCATTTCTATATTAAGCTATATAAAGTGCAAGGTTTCATTCTGTGGCAAGCTTTATTACGCAAAATACCACATATAGATCCTACACTAAGAAAAAACACTGTAACGGACATTTAGAATCTAAATTGTGGCTCTAGAAAAAATAGTTCTATGTCATTCTTATAAATTCTAGTCCCCTTTGAAAGCGAGTTCTAAAAACCGCTATTTAGAATTCTAGAGAAAGAGTCTATATTATCGAAGTCAAACTTATTTGAAAATATCTCCAAATAAATGTAAACACAAGAGGTGGGTTTCAGCAACTGTAATCTTGGTTTATGACCCAATTCTGGATAAGTAAGAGAGAATTTCTCGTCATACAAAAGATTCAGAATATTCAGAATATTGTTTTACCATTTAGAAATGTGTAGACTAGGAATTCTTGATCTTTTCGTCTATTCAGTTTATAAGCTTACCTTATACGCATAGCTCGGAAATCTATATTTCTAGTCCAGGGATTTAGAAAATGGCCACTTATTCATTCTAGATGAAGGTGGTATATATATATATATATATTGTTTTTTTTTTTTTCAGTGTACCTTAAAATTAATACCTTGGAATTAAAATATTACTTTTAATTAAAAAAAAAAAAAAAAAAAAAAAAAAAAGAAAGAAGATAAAATAAAAACATGCAATTAGAAAAACAGAGCTACACCAGAAAGAAAATCATCAAACACGTGTTGATAACAATTATTCACGTAAGAAGTATGAAATATTTAGGCAAACACGAGGTTGAGTTGAATACATCTATACAATTTAGAATGTAGAAAAAGAGGGGGGGAGGAGCTAAAAATATCAGGGGTGAAACTACCTAACATGAAAAAACCCTGAAAACTTACTAGCGTGCAGATAGAGAAGACTATTATACATAGAGAGACCATTTATATATAGAGAGACAGTATTATTATTTTTTTTTTCTTTCCCCGCAGTGTACAGTCGGTAACAAAAGTGTCCGAACACTAGCGAAAATTCCTATGTAAAAAAAGTACACTTCATATGGTTTTGTTAAATAAATCCTTGTCGAATCCTGTTCGTAGTCAATGTAAGATCATGATTCGATTAGGATTTGTTTAACAAAACTGTACGAAGTGTACTTTTTTTTCATAGGCATTTTTGCTAGTGTTCGGACACTTTTGTTACCGACTATACAAATGAAAAGCTTTTGGAAAAATATTGTGAAATGTAGAATTTAAATAATATTAATCAACATTAAAAATTTTAGATAATATTACAGTAATATACTTTCAGAATTATTTAAAGGAAAAATAACTGTACAAAAATAGTGGCTCTGGAAAATATGAGCAATAGGAATCCTGTTCTGTTCATTTACCATTTTCATACACTAATGATCTTTGTTTCATTTTGTGGTAGAAAATCATATTTTTTCCCCCGTAATAGTAATAAATAACGACAAAAATGTATAAACACTGTGAAATTTTCTGTCTCTCTTTCTCCCTGTTATTGTTATTGAAAAAAAAAAAAAAAAAAAAATGCTAGTTTTTGCAGCAGAGGCTACGCAGTTAGTTATACCTAGTATAGTTAGTTCTCTTTCACGAAACTATATTTTAATAAATAAATAAATTAAATAAAATTATTTAAGATTTTTTTTTTTTTTTTTTTTTAAGGGGCAGATATTCACAATCAAACTGGTGCTTCAAAGTCTTCTGGATTTTTTTCTTAACTTATCTGCTTCTATCTCTATTAAGACTTTTATTTAATTGCAAATTAAATTTTAACTTCCCCTTTAACTTCTTTTTATCGTGAATAAGCGCTTTAACTGCAAACTAGATGAAGGTAATTTTTTTTATACTTAGGCAAACAGAGAATATTTCAAATAATAACATTAATTTAAAGCTATTTAACCGAAAGCGGTGTCATAATTTTCTAATTTTTTTTTAATTTAATAGTACAATAATTAATTAATAATAGTAATTATTTATAATAATTTTCACACAAGGAAAAAAAAAACTACGTATAAATATGTAAGAAAATGTATTTGCTAGTAGCAAGCCAATCAAACCGCCATGAGATTTAATTACAGCTCTTTGTTTCATGAAATACAAATTGGATTTGCCCGCTTTGCTAATCATTATGTTTAAGGGGATGGTCGACATTGAAAGTAGTCTTTTGAAATTACTGTTAATTTATAAGAAAATATGAAAGTTTTCTTATAAATATAAAGTATGTTCATAAATGCACACGAAATATGAAGATTTTCTTATAAATATGAAAGTCTGTATACATGTACATTGAAATGTATCAACATTAAATGTTAAAAATGTACATGAAATTTCAGCATTCGAACATAAATCTACATTTAAAAAATTAACTTACCAATCAAACCGCAAAGTTATGCACAAATATGTTTAGAGTATATTGATAAAATATAACGATGTAAAATCAAAGGAAAATTTTTAATAATAAGCCGCATGGAATATTTTTATAAATTTCAAAAAAAATTAATTATTATTATTATTATTATTATTATTATTATAATTTTGTAAAAATTTTAATATTGATAAATTTCAATGCACATGTATGCAAATTTTCATAAGTCTAAAACTATTAATATTTTAAAAAGCGATTTTAACGTCCTCCATCACTTTAAAGGATTTTTTTTTTATATTAATAAATCTCAATTCTTTAGTTCTTATCCTTATTAATAAGCTTCAAAAATGCGAACAATTATTATTTTCCACAAATGAATTATTTTTGAAATAATTCATTTGTGAAACATGACAACAATGAATCAAATTATTATGAATGAATATTACGAAAAAAGCACTTAGTTAATTTTTCAACTTTTTCAACTCATAAACAAAATATTTAAAAAAGAAAAAAAAATCATTTTTTAGAAATCGTAATCGAGTGCTCATTTAACAGATGTAAATATTCTGAATGTGAACACGGAATAAAAATAATACACTAGGTGTTGAGTAATTCTGGAAACAAATTTCCCCTTTGAATAAACAGGAGCTTTGGACGTCGGCGAATGTGATTGTATGTGCAGCCGGCAGCAAAAACTATTGAAGCATACATCCACATTTTTTTTTTTTCTAGTTTGGTACCTAATTTTTGCGATCAACCTACTTTTTTATAAACAGAATAAGACTAAGATCATGACTCGACAAATATTTACTTCACAAAACAGTATTAGGTGCACTTCTTTTAAGTAGGAATTATTGCTAGCGCTTCAATAATTTTGCTGCCGACTGTATTGTATGCAACCAAATTGACTGGGTATTTTAAATAAATGCCAGTAATTGATGTAAGACCATAAACCATTTACATTTTTATTATCTCATATTAATAATGAACTACAAAACCTTTTTACAACCTCTTTCAAAGAATATTCTCGAATAAAAGCATTATAACAATGTTTAATAGAGTAAAACACAATAAACAAGTTTTTTAAAAAATAACAAAGGAATCAATTACATATTTTGAATGCATGTAAGAATACTCCATATCACAATTTTTAGAATGAAATTTTGAAATGGATTTCCACAAGTTTTTGTTTAGCAAGTTTTTATTTATAATAACAAAAATGTTCTTACAGTGTTTCTCCAGAAACTTGAATCTGTTTGTTTTTTACAACAATACATTTATAAAGAATATTTTTTATTAATACCAACTAAATTTTTTTCTTATCAATTAAACTATGCATATATGTAAAGGGTTTTCGAAAGTTTTTGGTATTAATAACTAAACGATCCAACCTGCCAACCCTGTCATAGAGCGCACTTATATAAATATACGCACAAAGCATTGATACAAACAGAGTATCTGATATCTCTAGCAAATCAGCGCCCCCCCCCTCAAACATGCAATATGTCGCTAACTAGCTTATCTATTTTGAACCCCCATTGAATTTAAAATAGCTTGTACATCAAAATAAGGAAATAAATTTATTTTTAAAAATAAATAAATAAATAAAATCTTAAGTCCCCACTGTCTACCTCTTTCAAATTCCCGCTGCCCAGCAGCAAAATCCTGTTATTCAATTAAAGGGAGGAAAATTAACAGGAATATTCCTTTCCTAATCTAATGTATATTTTATTTTTATTTATTTATTTTTCATTTTCACATTCAGAAAATTCAGAATCGCGAAACTTATTCTTGTTTTCTTAAAACTAACTTTTCAAATTTTTTATTTCTTTTACGCCTTTTTTTTTTTTTTTTTTTTTTTTTTTAATAAATTAATTATTATTATTATTAGTTTTTTTTTTTTTTTTTTTTTTTTTTTTTTTAAGGGTACCAAAAGAAAATATAAAAAGTTAAAAAAAATATTTTTTCGGACAACAAGAACAAATTTCCCGGTTATGAAATGTCTGATTGTAAAAACGGAATTTTAAAAAATACATTAGATAATGAGTAACTCTGTAAACAAATTTGACGCGCGCGCGCGCGTGTGTATGTGTGTGTGTGTGTGTACCGTCGCTTTGTAGTCAAACGCAGCTGACCGCAAAGATACAGAATTTTGCATGGAGGTCCATTTTGACCTCTTCTGATGCACCCCTAGGTCCGATTTTTGATTAGGTATTTTTTATGAAAATAAATGAAATATATTATGAAAATATTAAAGTAAAAACCTTATAGTATTAGCTTTAAAGTTAGATTTAAAGTATATTAAGTTGATGCCAAAAAATTTTATGCGTTCATTTCGACATAAAATGAAATATATTTATTTACGCGTGAATAATAAAAATCTATCAAAAATTGAATTTTTTTATGCATTTGACAAAATTGATGTCAGTAAAACTTTCAAAACTTTTTACATATTGTTGAAGTTTTGTGTCAATTTATGAATACGTTATTTCGATTTTTTCGACATTGTTGTCTCATAAACATCCAAACTGAAGTCCATGGTAAGGCGTTATCACACACTGTTAAAAATGGTTTCTTTAAAAATGAGCGAAATTGTCTCAAAATAGCTCCGAAACAATATATACTTAAATTTGAAAACCCATGGACTCATTTTTGAGTATATTGACATGTGAAACATGGGGATATTTGGATTCTTATTGGTCAACCCCATTTTTTAACATATCAATATACTCAAAAATGAATACATGGTTTCTCAAATTTAAGTATATATTGTTTCGGAGCTATTTTGAGACAATTTAGCTCATTTTTAAGAAAGCATTTTTAACAGTGTAGACAATAGGGTCATGGGCCCGAGACGTTACAGATAAGGAAGACGTTTCTGAAGACAGTGGGGACCCGAAGCTAGGTTTTTAGCGATTTCAATGGACTTTTATTATTATTATTATCATTATTTTAAATACTGCAGTGAAACAGGCAAAGCCTGATAGTAGAATAATATGGGTTTTATCTGCTGGCGACGATAAACTAAGTAAGTAAAATGAAACATATTAACACGTAAGTATTAGTTTTCTTATTTACCTTAAAAACATTAACATTATATTTATTTTTTCTCTTAACAAACTATATTGCGTTAATTCTGATAGCGAAAATTAAATTGAAATTGTGAGATTATTATTTTGTGATAAAATAAGTAAAACTAAAAGAATATTTAAAAGAATATGAATTTTTTTTTTCTCAAAAATTAAAATGCTTTCTTTTTCAGTCACTGTCACTTGAAAAAACAAGGACTTCTTTTTCATGGCATCTCATCATCACTTGATAGAGTAATCATTTCATTTGTAAGAAAATCACGAAAATCACATAACATACTCACCATATCCTCATCATCACTAGATGTGTGGAGAATCTCTACATCAGAATCATGATCGTTTTCAAGTGGAATTTCCCGAGAGGTGCTTGGACCAGTCGCCATTGTTTCTGCGTAATTGTGTTCCGTTGTTCCTGCTGACTCGGACGATGGTGAAATAGTAGATGATTCGTGCGGACCTAAATTTATCGATTCAGTTGTCACCACAGTTTCTTGCACTTCTTCGATGTAACCCGCCGGTAAAGGAAAAGGTTCAGTTTGAGAATATTGTGCATTACTATCATAAAGTTCTAAAGTTTCATAAGGAGAAACAGCAAAATTGTAAAACTCATGAATAAAATGCGCTGTATTCAATGAAATAAAAGGTTCAAGATTAACAAAAAACTCGTGGCTTTTGATGTCACATTTCGAGATTAATGCCATTATTAATTCTATGACATATGATACTAGACTTTCATTGTTTGGCATTACAACCATAAGTTCACGGGTTAACCATGGCAACAATCTATGAGTAGAGAGCGAATTTTGACGAAATAATTCGGGAGAGATAACACGAATACGACTGTAATTTTGGGGGGAAACCCAAAGATTGTCTTCATAAATTCTTCTCCGAACAGCATTAGGAATACGTCTCGAAGGCATTAGAGATCGTTGCAAGTCAAGCACTAAATGTGGTGAAAATTCCATCCGATGCATTAAAACTCCAATGGAGTTCATAACTGAATTCAATTCGGAAAATATTTCATTTGACGTTAGAATACGACTTCTTGACTCTAATTCTGATCCTGTATTTTCGCCAATTGCTTCAGGTGTAGTCACAAAGTAAGTATCATATTCTTGGTATGAACGGATATTATGCACAATACTGGAAAAGCTTTTCTTACATAACGGACATTCTGGCTTAATTTTCGACCATTGTACAATGCAGATAAAGCAGAACATATGACAGCAACTGTCAGTGAAGGCTTTATCTGTTGAAAGTTCTAAACAAATCACACACGATTCCCTGTCGTTTGCAGTTGGTGGAGGAGTGGGCGATTTAAGCCTATCATCTTCTTTTCCCGTAGATTGTGGGGAATTATTATCAGCATCACTTTCCATATTTACACAATTTAATCGTATTTTAAATTGTTGTAGAATGCCCGAAACTACACTCAAAAATGATAAACAACTACTAATATAAACAACAGATTAAATAGATTCTCATTAGCTTTGCTTATACCTAGTAAAGGCTTGTTATATTACGCAGCACTTTTATCAGAAGTTAAAAGATGAAAGTTAAGACAGTAGTTAAGCCATAGCAGCAAAAATTGAGAAGCTTACTCCCAGTTGCCAGATAGATGAGGAAAGATTCCACTTCCGCTGGAAAATAAAAAAAGCCACATTCAGAATTTATACTAATATGAATCTGCAATTTTTATGCACATACTTATGAAAATTACACCTTAAATATGTCAAAAAATACATTTAACAATAGCTTTAAGGAATAATTATTTATTTTTTAAATTGTGGAATTTGCAAATTTTGTTCTCCTTTTATTTAAAGGGGATCAGACACTCCCTTATCGATTTCTATGTGCTCAAAGATTTATGTTTTTATGTATATGCCCTCTTCCACTATTATCCGTTTCTCCACCTATCTCTTATAATAGCAATTGTGATCTATGTAACATAAAAATCAATATAGAAACACCAGTACACTCTCAGAAATGGATACTCAAATTTAACGAAATTTTCCTTAATTTCGACGAAACCATTTCCAGGGACTCCGAGCGAATATTGCGTCAAATTGAGAAAATTACTTTTGTCACTTGTTTGAACACACGAATTTCGTCAAAAGTAAAAAAACATTTGTTTCCTCCTAGTTTTCGTTATACAGAATAAAATACAAATTGTAGAATTATGAAATTACTTGCAAGTTCGTTGCTTTGGACGATTAAATCCTATTTATATATGATGAAAATATAAATAAAACAGAGCAAACAAATAAAAATCATTGCAACATAACGTCGAAACAACACAGGAAAAAAACCAATATGGCGGTAAGGAAAGCTAGCACGTGCTTTGTGAGTAAACAGTTTCGTCAAATATTTGAGAGTTCACGTTTCGTCAAAAATCACGTGATCGCTTGACGAAATGGTTGTCAAAAACAACGAAATTAAGCCTGAGGATGTCTGTATCGTCAAAATTGAGTATATTATTTCTGAGAGTGTAATTTATATTGAACGAAGACTTATTATTGAGAAGATATATTATATACACTATCTATACTCACATTTTATTTTGATTCAATCAATGCCCAATTGTAATACAGTGTTCACTGATTGTAAATAAATATTAATAAAACCCCCTATCATCCTCCTTCTTTTTAAAAGTAATTGAAATTCCGCTTATTCTAACTAGAATAATTTTTTGAATTTGCACGATATTTGTTTGATTGATATTTTCATATAAATAGCTAATTATATTATGCAAAAGAAATTTCGCCTTGCGGATAAGTAATTAAAAATTATTTAGTAAAACTGCTCATATTTCGTAACACATTTAAAATTTTTATATTCTGATTGCATTATGTTGTGTCTAATGTAGCACGCCAAGTTTCATAAGCATGGCTTTTCACAGGGTCTAATACCCTACGTGTTATAATTAAAAAGGTGGTAATTTTTTTTGCGCGCTTTTAAAGGAACCGTTATATCTCCATGAATATACGTGGTAGCATCAAGTTTATACAGATAATTAAAAGTATCCTCATAATCACATGTTATCGCTAAAACATATTTCAAGCATTACTTTTTACAGGGCGATCCAAAACATTATGATTTTTATTTAAATTTTTACCGGCACCCTTTCCCTTTTCAGGACAAAATTTTGCTGAAATAAATGAGATATAACAAGTTCTTCAAATTTCCAAATTTTCAAGATGTTCTCTAAAGAACTTTTCAAAATATTTGAGAAAACGTCTAAATTCAAAAATGTCCAAATACTTATTGGTAAACAGTGTATATTCGGATTTTAACCATTTTTATATTTTAGAGACCAACACTTTCAATATGAGTAGAAAGAACAATAATATAGCTCCAGTAATCCAGTGTATACTAATCGGATGCTATACTTATCAGAAGTAAGCAATCTAACCTATATTTACTGAAACTGTATTAATATATATAAATTAATAATAAAACACCTTTGTTGCATGTGAGATAACGTACAGTGATAGATATATAAATAAGTGCATTGTAACAGCATCACAGAAACTGAAATGTCTCCCCCACATTTTTAACGCTTTCCAACAAGATTGCAAAGTGTTAATGACTTCAGTTTGTCTGTCCATGGCTCCCTACGATTCAATAGCAAAATTGAAAATTTTCCTTATAAATATGCATTTTGAGGATTGTTGCATTGAAAATAGTAACATGAAAACTAAACTACGATATTGACCCTAATAAAATAAATTAATAGATTAGAATCAGATAAATATATCGAAGTGAACGGCGGATAGCCTATTAGGTGGGGATTTCCTTCTGTCACTGTGTCAAGTGTTTGGTCAAACTTATTTTTCTTTGCATGATAATCATGTTAAGAGAATGTCCTGTAATAGGAATTTATGAGAATATATAATATATGGTGGGGAACTGATCAGAGTCTACCTATGCCAACTAGTTTTTTGTGGTGAAAACATTTTAACAAACAAACATATAATTCTACATGCACTGATATTAATTATTATGCATATTCAAAGAAGTTTTTCGGCATTTTAATGAGTTTACAGCGTTAATTGCAAATGCGTTCTCGCTGTACGGCTTTTTCGCCTCGTTTGAACAGCCGCTATTGAATCGCAGGCAGCCATGGTTTGTCTGTCCGCGCTCTAACTCCCGTAAATATTCATTGAATTTCTTGAAACTGATGCATATTATTCAAGTTCACTATCGGATGTTTCCTATTGAAAATGGGGTGAATATCTTTACAGGTTTGTGTACGGGACACCGAAAGCATTGATATTCCAAAGCATTGGTTCTATGCGAGGTATTTCTATAAACCATATTTTAATACCGCTATTTTACAAAAATCCTATTGAAATTGAAATATGTTATTCCTGTTTATTATCAGATCTTCCCCATTGAAAATGGAGTAAATACCATCACTGGTTTGTGTACAGGGGCACCCGAAAGTATTCCAAAGCTTTCGTTCTATGAGAGGTATTTCTAAAAACCGAATTTCAATAACTTTACTTTGAATAAATCTTGATAATGTTAAAATATATTATTCATATACAAACAAGAAAGAAAAATCATGCTGTACGCATTGATCAGTAACACTTTCCAACTGTTGTACGCAATTGTTGTATCGAATAACTATTAATATTCTTTGCCTACTTTATCGCACAACAGACAGAAGGACTGAAAAACATACAGATAGACTAATTGATCTTAAAATTACTCTTAGCATTTTGGAAAGTGTTAAAAAGGCTTAACGCAAAAGAAAATGCAGCCGTTAGATTATAATTACAGCTTTTAAACTCCCTGAATATTTTACTGTAGCCCTGTAAATCTGAAAGTTAATCTGCCTCTAAATCTGAAAGTACTTGTAAACTACTGTTTCTTTGCTTCAAGCAGGTGCCGGGTTCGAATCCCAACCAATCATCTTTATTTCTACACTTTCTTTCATTCTTTCTACTTAATTTTTACTCTCAATGTCATTTTTCATAAAACATTTGTAATCTTTTACAAGAAAATCCTTAATTAATATTTTTTAATTATTATTCTGTAAATTAACATCATTTTAATGGTTGAATCATTCTCAAACAATTGCATTCTTAGGTTAAAAAAGATTTGTGCAGGTATATAATAAAAAAATCACTCACACATACGCGAAAACTACTGTCTTATGGAAATATTTTTACTGCAAGATGCCGGGTTCGAATCCCAGTCGATCCTCTCTATTTCTTTCATGATATATTTACAACAAAATCATTAATTTTTCTTAAATTTACATTTTTTTTATTTATTTCTTATTATTTCTCAATTTTTAAAATTTTTAATTTTTTTAAATTTTTTTTAAAATTTTATAATTTATTACTTATAATCAATAACCTTCACACAAGTTCACAAAAATTCTCTTTTAACCCTTTCACGCCCAAGGGAAATATTTTTCCCTTCTACAAAAATCGTTACCGATTGTTCAATTATTATTGAATCGATATATTTTTTTACTGAATGTCAAAATAAAACGTATGTCCAAGGCAGCAAATGTGTTTCTGAACGAATAAAAAAAAAAACGTATAGAAAATAGGACATATAATAAATGTGTTATGTGCAATGTCCACTTGTGCTTCACAAGTAAACGAAATTGTTTCGTAGAATACCATAACTAGCTATTTATTTTACTTTCCTGATAATTTTTATATTACAAAGCAATAAATTTGTATTACAAAGCAATAAATAAAATACCGATATAATAAACCTAACTCTTCGTTTATTTACTTTTAAGGTCCATAGGGAAAATATTTCCCATGAAATTATAGGAAACCTATACACCCTGCTACGTTTTTCTGGTGATATTCTCTTACTTTACACCCACAATAGCTAAAATATTGTGTTGTATTGGCATATTTAGTCTTGGAAATCTTATGGTCCTGAAAGGGTTAAAAACCACCATCATCTTTCACGCCATTCATTAAAATTTCCTCATTAACAACATTAATTAACACCCTCGTCACGTTTCACGATTAAGTCAGAGGGGATGCTCCGAGTTCCGCAAAGGCCGTGAACATGATTGAACATGCTCCGCACTCCGCGTGACACCCGCACGACTTGCCTTGCACCCTTGCACCACCCTCCTGGCCTGGGAGCGGTGTTTGCTACCTACTTACCTAGACCATCACCAATCGCTCCCCGCTTAGCTGTAGCGAACAGATTATCATACAAATAGGACACTTCCATAGGCTTATTGGTGATCAATACAGTCGACAGCAAAAGTATCCGAACACTAGCAATAATCTCTGTGGAAAAAATGTACATTTAATACTGCTTTGTTAAATAAATCCTTGTCGAGTCATGTTCTTAGTCAGTCTAAGAACAGGATTCGACAAAGATTTATTTAACAAAACAGTCTTAAGTGTACTTTTTTTACATCGGAATTATTGACTAGTGCTCGGATACTTTTGCTGCCGACTGTATGCGACTGGATTGAACCTATGGCGACAGCTGTAAACTTCTCGAATAATTTTTGTGTTATAATTTAAATCAAAAAACTAAATATTTAAAGATTTTGTATTGCCATTATGAAATTACAGTTTGCAATTCTTGCCTGTGTTCGAACTTCGAACAAAAACTTGCTTTGTCAAACATATTTTTAAACATTATTAAAATAAAATTTATTTCTTAAGAGAAGCATAGCCCTAAATATTTTGAATATCTTTTTATAAATGCAAAAATTTTTGAAAGAGAGGAAGAAGAGCCAGCCACCTTACCGACTAACCCTTTGCGGAATGATGTAAAAAAGCTGTCGCTGTCAGGTGAAAAACATGATATCGAAAAACATGATATCGAAATCACAACCTCAGAGGCTATTAAATAATATTACACTAGATAACGTTTTGGTCTTGGACAAATGATACAAGCGAAGATAACATGTCTGGAGAAACCTGAAGCCAAAATCGCAACCGCAGAAGCCATAAAGTAAAACAGTTATATAAGAAATTCTGCATTGTTACAGTGAAATTACGTAACATAGGTCATTCGAAAGGAATGCCATTGTAAATACAAGTTTTAAAGCTGTCAATTAAATAAAATAGCATATTGTTTGCCAACATTTTGTTAGGCTCAATATGTCTCTGCTGTAGCCTTGGCTGCTATTGTGGCAGCCAAGACAACAATGAGCCAATCTTGAATAGACAACAGTTAATTTCTTTTGCCTTGTCTGATGATTATTTTATCTTGTTATAAATTAAGTAATAAATTCTATAAAATCATTTTACTATCTGTAAATATCAGTTAATTTATCTGATAGTAATTCTCGCTCATAGAGATTTTTATATGACAACAACATATTATTTAAATATATGCATGCAAAACTTCCAACAGTTCCTGGATTTTACTTAAAACCTAATACCCTATAGTTATCTGAAGAGTAAATTTTGAAACTTAGAGAAATTCAAAATTAAAATAACTGATTCTATCATTGACGCAATATTTTTACAATTCAACTTCCTATGTTAATTATAGACAAAAAAACTTTTTGTTTATCTCATGTTTATGAAGAAAATGCTAAGGAAACCTTTTTAAAGTCTTTTGCTCATGAAATTAGATTATGTTTATGTATAGAAGATTTGTTTCACTGTGATGAGCGTTTATCTAATTCTTCTGGTCAAAGTTCCCTAGATTATTTAACGATATCATTACTTGCAAACTTACAATTAAATCGTGATGAAATTCTTTTAAATTAAACATTTGTGCTATTGTTAAAAACATAACTTGCATACGTCACAATATCTCCTTTTTAATGAACTTAATATGAAATTGTATGAAAAATATATTGTAGGTACTTTATCTAAATTGTAAATAAATTTGTATTGTTTTTGTATTTTTCAATAAAGAGATTGAAACTGTATGCATTGTGTCTGTAGTCTTTTTTATAATTATTTTTATATATTTTTTCAACTATATATAATAATCACTTCTTACAGAATGATAATAATTTTAAATCATAAATAGTAATTACAAAATAAATTAATAAATAAATAACTTGAAAAATAAAGTTTTATCAATCTTAATATATACAGTTGGTACCAAAAGTGTCCGAACACTAGGGAAAATTCCTATGTAGAAAAGGTACACTTCATACGATTTTGTTAAACAAATCCTTGTCGAATCGTGTTCTTAGTCAGTGTAAGAACATGATTCGATAAGGATTTATTAAACAAAACCGTATGGAGTGTACTTTTTTTTTACATAGGAATTTTTGCTAGTGTTCGGACACTTGTTACCGACAGAAAATTTTTCATTAAAAAAAAAAAAAAAAAAACCTTCTATAAAGATATATTAATTTTACAATCAAAAAATTAAATATATATATGTATATATATATAGTAGAAACAAAAAAATTCTACTTAAACATATAATAATAATAACAATAATTTATACCAATATATATATTATTAAATAAATTGCAAAATGATATATATATATATAAGTAGATAGGAATTGCCGTTCTTGCCTCAGCAGGGTGGGCTGGTGGGCACCCCACCCTGACGAGGGTGATGCAGCCCACCCTGCCGAGGGGATTTATCTTATCTACATCCTGTGATAAGCTTCCTACGCACCCTGCCGAGGATCGTGAAAGATAAGGAAGGTTAGAAGAAAGATGATAAAGAATTTAATTATGATTTTAAAATTAATTTTAAACTTAGAAAAAAAAAATTATGATTTTAAGAGTCAGAAAGATAAGGAAGTTATTTTAAGAGAATTTTAATTAGGATTTTAAAATTAATTTTAAACTTAGAAAAAAATTTAAAAAAAAAAAATTTTAATTATGGTTTTAATTATCAGTGTCATCTGTTAGTTGATTTGAGAGAATTTATTTTTTCTGTCATATGCAGTAATAGAGTGATTTATAATTGTGTAATCTACGGTTTATCCTTCAAATAGTGTATTTAAAGAACTTTATCAGTGTACTTTCTTAAATTACGGGATGTTGATATTATCTTTTACACTTGTAATTTTTAGTTTGAACTTCCATTTTATAATAAAATAGTTATATTATCTTCTATCCTAATATATTTCAAATAAATAGAGAATCTTGTAAATGAGTTGTCTTAGAAATTTTGCGAAGGACAATTTAAATAATGTGATAAGTGCGTATTTTCGGACATATGTAGAAATAGTGATTAAGAATTGTGTGTTAACGATTGTTTATCTTTGCAATTCAGGAAATGCTTAAACATGTATTCATGAGATCTTGGTCATAAACTTTTAAATAGATAAGGAATCTTTTAAATGAGTTGTATTAGAAATTATGTAAGAATACATTTTTATGTAGATAATGGGGAATTTGCACACATGGGGAAATTAATCAAATTTACTTTTTTCTGATAGATCTAGACCCACAGTTTCCAAAAATGTTTTTAAAAATCCAAAAAATTGCATCAATCGTTTGTAAATTAATTTTAAAAATCGGCGTAAACCGCCCGACTCCAAAAAGGGGTGTGTTTCGACGTGACGTCACCCTTTATGACTCTCCACTCTCCAGAAGCGAAAGAATCTAGAATTGCAACCGGAGATCTATTGTACTGTACATGATATGTTAGTGCTATTTTGTTTAGCAGCGACGATTTGTCTACTAAAAAAAAAAAGAAAAAAAAAAAAAGTATTTTCTTTAACTTCGATCTTTATGATAATTCTGTATTCTGTGACTTTGTTTATCTTTTGAAAAGAATTAATAGTTCAGCTTTTTCATTTAATACCTAATCTGCTTCGATTACTAAAATGTTACTATGTTTTTCGAAAAGTAATAAAAATGTTTACTAAAGGTGAATGACAAAACAGTTATAGAAAGTTGTTTTTCTAATAAAACTAAGTTACTTTTTCTCCAATTTTACATTAATTTCCTGTAATTCTTCTTAAAATATTCCATTAAAAGCACTGATTTATTTTTACTTATTTATTTATTTATTTTTTCAAAATTTTCTAAGTATTAATCTGCTGATTACCTCTTAAACAGAAATTTAATTAACATAAAAAAACTTTTTTTTTTAACCATATTCTGGATACTGGAATTATTTAGATTTTAATCAAGGTCATTTATTTAAATCAGTCCTGAAGTGGAGAAAGGGAAATTATTTTAAATTATTCATATTTGAGTGATGGTAAGTAAAATGTTTTATTACACTATTTATAGATAGTAGTACGCTACCATTAAAATACATTAAAACAAAACTAAGTGCAAGCCATGCTGGCGCTATAAGCTTTAAAATTGTGAAAATAATAATTTTACACGAGTATTTTAAATAGATCCATTCTATCATAGTAAAATATCTCATTAAGAAAAAAAAATATATATATAACCAGGCTGGGGGAGTGTTGCCGGCATAAAACTAGTGTAACCCCACAGGCAAGTCACAAGTCTTGCCGCCTGCCTCCTTCTTCCTATCTTGTGTTTCTTGGGTTGTTTTTTCATTAATTTTGATAAGTTTATGGTTTTAAGTTAAGATTTGTTGTTTTACTTTATTGATTCGTTTGTTTTGCAGGCTGTTAATTAATAGATCTGGTTTCTTTACATTAGTGTATTTCATCCACTGATGATTTTTTTTTTTTTTTTTATCTTATTGGTCATTGGTGTTTCAGTGATCTTGTATCTGTTGCTTGGCTTCTACTATGCTTAATAGATCATCTTTATTATATATATATATATATATTCTTGTATTTCTTAAAGAAAAAAAAAGTATATATATACATATATGTTATGTTATTAACAATAATTTAATTTGGCACTCCCACTACCTTCTTTTACTCCGCATTTTAGAAGACATTTTTATTAACAGAATGTATTCAACTAATTTTTGTTGGCACTGCATATTGTTTATAAACTATACACACATCATGCAGTGTATTTAAAATTTGCACAGTAAAAAAAAAAAAAAAAAATATATATATATATATATATGTATATATATATATATATATATACATATATATATTGCTATTTCAAACCATAAGGATTAATGTATCCAAATTCCTTTGTTTGTTCTTTTAAACGAAAGATGAATTCATTTCATAAAATATTCTATATAGAAAATGTATTTTAATATATATATGTATGTATTACATCATCTTTAGTACAGATAATTATAGTGTGCATTAATGTAGTTTAATTGGTAAAATATATCAAGGATAAATTCCGCCCTTACATGAATACATACGTACATATTTGAATTTCTCAGCATGTTCCTGTACCATAGATTATTTGTCGGATCTCACTGAAAACTTTCAAGAATGACTATCATCATGTGATATAAACTTAGAAAAATCAATTTAAACTTCCTGCTATAATACCTGTTTTGGGGTTTAACTGATTATAGGCTCAGAAACCCATCGCTAAGAACCTACTTTTCGAATTCAGGCGAATTCAAAACGTGTAATTATAGCAAAAACCCAGTTTCAAAAATTCAACCCAAAAATAATACTTTCATCATAAATAGAGAAAATATCTATTCTTAATTGAAAAATAATTTGTCAAAGAAAGAGTTTTGTTTATTCTCTCATTGTTTGTTTGATAACTTTTGTTTTGGTTTCATGTCGTTTTAACGTACAGGCAACATTATTTAAATAGCAACTATCTAGGAATAATATTGAAGTAAGTTTGATGTTAAATTAAATTAAATAAAAAAATCAATAAGTAAAATTTATTGTTTCAAAAGTTAAAAAGTAAGATTATTTGTTTTAATAATAAAGTCTTCACAGATAAATTTAGTTTAATTTAATTTGATGAAATTTTATTCGTATTGATCTATGTGGTTTCAGGGGCCTTAAATCTTCTGTTGCATGGTTTTTACTACGTTAAAAAAAAAAAAAAAAAACATATATATATATAAGATAATTTTAAATTATCCATGTTTGAGTGATGGCAAGCAAAATGTTCTATTGCAATATTTATAGATAGAACGTGCGCTACCATTAAAATATGGAAACAAAACTAAGCGCATCATGCTAACAATAACGCACACATACGACACACACGTATGTGTGTGTGTGTGTGTTAATGTCATCTCAAATTGAAAACTCTTGTTTATAATCTTTTAAATAATGAATATGTGGTTTGTATTCTCATCAGAATTATTTTAAAGTTAATATTCTTCTTCTTTTCCTATTTAATTTAAAATATTACTGGTCAAATTATTTTAGGTAACAATGAACTTTTAGACTTTTGTGGGTTGTTTGTGGCGATTTAATCATTTTATAATTTTCTATTATACTTCTTTTTGCTACTATATATATATATATATATATAATTTCAATCACTTACACAGACTACTCAATAAAGCTTTATAAATTTTAAATTCAAAGCAGTGGCATTGCGCATTGCATCATTCGTTGGATCATTTTACATTTTATCTATTTAATAACAAACAGAAAAATAATTTTATTGTTTATAAACCTTTGTAGATATCATATGGCCGTACAACATCATATAAATATGAAGATACTTTAATTTCAGTATTTTAAAAATGCGTAAATAAGCCCTTTAAGGCATTTTTAATTTATTTATCTATTTATTTTTAAATAACTGTACATGAAGTTATTAAATGTTTTCAAGTATCAATATTTATACAGAAAAAGAATGTTGTTTTATCAAAAAATTGTTTTCACAACACCAAAGAGTTTTTTTTTTTTTTTTTTTTAATATTTGTGGATGTAGTTTTATCATCTTTCTCCATAGCTAAAGACATCCCCCCCCCCCTTATAAAATTGATGCTATATTTGGGAAATTCGCACGCTACAGTATTTCTAATAAGATTGTGTAATCGCTGTCATAATAAAAAGAATATTTTAAAAGCTAAAACACATCGCACGAAATCAGCGATACACTGGTTTTCACGCTGAGGCTACGAGAGAGGAGAGGATTTCGTTTCATCTTCCTAAAGTGTGACGTCATATGTATTTTGCTGCGTTTTCAGGATAGAGTAAATAGTGCGTTATTTAAGTTATCGTAAATCGATGACCAAGATTCAAAATGAAAAAACACATGTACTACCCTTTCTATTTTCTCATGTTCTATCATTTAATGATAAAATTGGAAAACATGCAAATTCTCTATTGTTAGATAAGTAGTTTTCGTTTAAAATTATGTGATTTAGGATGAAACTTTAATAGTGAATTCGCATAGATAGAATTTATTTATTTATTTTTATTTTTTTAATAAAGAATTTAATGAGAGGCAATATATTTCGAGGACTTAGCATTTTTCGCAAGCACTTAATACGTCATACTACAATAAACTCATTTTGTTTGATTATCTTATATAGTTCTACTAAACTAGTTAAAAAAACTTTTTTAAATTATTCACCTTAAAGTGAAAATACTATACTACAGAGTTACCATTTATTTAATTCATTAAAAAATATGCTTCTTTTCTACACTTCCAAAGAAACAAATGAGTGATAAGGTTATTTCTTATCGACCATGTTGATACTACGTCATACTACGATAAACTCTTTTTGTTTGATTATCTTATATAGTTCTACTAAACTAGTTTAAAAAACTTTTTGAATTATTCACCTTAAAATGAAAATACCATACTACAGAGTTACCATTTATTTAATTCATTAAAAAATATGCTTCTTGAAAATAATGAGCTATCTAGAAGTATTTTTCATTGATATGTAGGATATATTTATTTAATAATATTAATTTAAGAACTTTATTTCATAAATTAACTTCTATCAACCAATAACATTTTACCACGCAACAGAGTTATAGTAGATTTTATTTAACTTATCATAAGCTAAAATCAAGCCATGCACTTATTAATCTTATATTCATATATTTGCATATTTTGTTTATTTATGCATCCTTATGTATTTTAGTTATGTAATATTTTAAAATGTGATTGGAAAAAAAATATTTCGCATTATAAATGTAATTTAAGTTTATGCACGCACACACATAGAAAAATTTAATTATTTATTTTTTTAATCTTAATAGATTAAAACGGAAATTTAAAAGTTAAGCATATGTACATTGCGAAATTGATTAAGATTTAATATTACAAACTTAATTATATTGAGTGAAATTAGGATGTAACTTATTAAATAAGTAATACTTGTAAATATTGCAAAAATGTTGAAGTACATTAAGGTTTCATAGCTGCATAGTTATATTTTATGTGCATATTTAGTGCTTTTTGTGATGATATGCGACTTATTAGATGTCCAATAGTTATAAATGATGCAAAAATGTTGAAGTACATTAAGGTTTAATACTTGCTTAGATATATTTTATGTGCATATATAGTACTTTTGCGATGTTATGTAGCTTATTAGATAAACAATACTTATAAATATTGCAAAAATGTTGAAATACATTAAGGTTTCATAGCTGCATAGTTATATTTTATGTGCATATTTAGTACTTTTTGTGATGTAATGTAGCTTATTAGGTGAACGATAGTTATAAATGATGCAAAAATGTTGATGCACATTATGGTTTAATAGTTATATTTTATGATAAACAATACTTATAAATGATGCAAAAATGTCGAAATACATTATGGTTTAATAGTTGCACAGTTATATTTTATGTGCATATATAGTACTTTTGCGATGTTATGTAGCTTATTAGAGGAACGATACTTATAAATGATGTAAAAATGTTGAAATACATTAAGGTTTAATAGTTATATTTTATGCGCGTATATAGCACTTTTTGTGATGCGAAACAAAATATTCTCAGGGGATAGTAGTTTTCAAAAAATTTAACCACAGGAATACACTCTATTTAAGATAGAAATAGGTGCACTAGTATTGAACATGGTGGCTTTTTGGGGTCACGTGATTTTTTTCGTCCAATCAGAAGCACGGAATTTTAATGAATAGTATTATAAAATTAAGTGTTTTTTATATACAGATATTTTTGAGGTTCCATGAACCAATCAAAACCAGGGATTTTTAATGAATAGTATTATAAAATTAAGCACTTTGTGGAATTAAGTGTTGATTGTGTACAAATAATTTTGGTGTTTTTTCAACCACATGGATTTTTAATGATTATAAAATTAAGTGATTTGTGGAATTAAGTGTTGATCATATTCAAATAATTTAGGAGTACCATGAACCAACCAGAAGCATGGATTTTTAATAATTGTAAAATTAAGTGATTTAAGTATGCAAGTTTCGGAAAAAACCATGAAAAACTTCAAACGAATAGTCTACAAGCTTTAAAATCTGTGATGCACAAATTATTTGTTTTAACATGTTGATAAACTAGATTACATTAAAAAGTTTGGGTATTAAAATGATATATATTTGGTGTGATTAATAGGGATTCTAAAGAATTTGGCTGCTTTTCCTGGTGTATGAATTTAGCTTATATTTGGCGTGATTTCGCCAATAATTACAAATTTGGTGGTAAACCTGCAGTATAATTGCATTCGCAAAGAAAATTTTGTCAGTTGCTGCTGTATTTTTGAGGAGTGCGCACGTTTAATTTATCAACTTGTATTTTTTATAACACTTTACTTTTTAGTGAGAGAGATGGATTTATCTGCAAAAATGCCTATTTCAAATGAGGTGTCATCAAGCTTGGATACTAAGAAAGTACCAAAAACTTTTAGCTGTGTTTCTTGCAGTATGGTATTTAAACGAAAATGGGATTTGCTTCGTCACATGAAAATTCATCTCAACGAAAAATCTTTTATTTGCAATGTATGCCAGAAAGCATTTACCAGGTCAGATGAGTTAAAGAGACATTTAAAAATTCATGAAAAGACTTCTATTGAACATAGATGTGGGCAATGTGATGAATCCTTTAATCGCAAGTATCAGTTGCTGATGCATATTAGAAAAAATCATCGAAAACCTTTACCAGCGCATTCCTGTGATCAATGTGCAGAAACATTTAGACAGAAATATAAACTTTTAGAGCATGTTAGAGAAAATCATCAAAAACCCTTATCGCAAGCAACATTAAAGGGAATATCAAATTCTGACCGAGATTTTCTTAAGGAGAAAATTATGCATTTTAAAAGAAAAAATGCTCTTAATACATTTACAATAACCACATTTGATAATAAAAACAAAGATTTGGATTTAACGTCATTTTTTAATAATTTAAGAACTGACATTTTAAACGAATTAAACTTTCAATTAAATGATCAAGGATCATTGAAATGGTACATTAATGTAGAAGTTATTTTTAGTTGTATTTATGAAAATGGAGAGAAGGATTTTATTACACAAAATTTTAGGTCAAAAAGTATAACAACTCTTTTAATAAATGATTTGAATAATGATCTTGAAAACGCTTTTAACAAGATGAAAAAGTGTTTTGATGAATTTAGTGAACAAGGATCAGGTTGGACATTAACAGAAATTTTCAAATTAGAACTTTGTATGACTAAATATGGTTCTTTTCAAATGTAATATCTGATTTTACTATATATATATTGAAAATTGTTAGTTGAATCTTATAAAATTATTGTAAACTTTGTATAAAAATGATGCATGTAAAAATCTTATAATTTGAAAAATAAAAGTATGTGTACAAAAATTGTATTTTTAATTATTTATCTCATATAAAAATTTTATGTAAAAGTTTAAAGTATTAATCGGATTTTTAAAATAAATGCACTTATGTAAACATGTTTAAATAGAAAGTTTTATATTTATTTTATCAAAGTAATTTTTTATTTTTTATTTATTTATTTATTTATTTATTTATTTATTTATTTTTTTTTTTTTTTTTTTTAATATGATTTTAAAACTATATATTTTAATATGGTTTTAAAACTACATATTTTTATAAAACGTTATTTCATAAATAAATTGATATTTTATAGTAAATATAATCTTACCAATTTTAGAGATTGTATCAAAAAATCATGAACTTTCCAATTTTAGCATTAACCATTTAACATATAGTCTAGGGAAATACTAACCTGCTTAAAAGTTTAACTTTTCTGCATGCTTGAAATTAGACATCAACAAATTATTTGTTTCGACATGTTGATAAACTAAAATATTTTACGAGATTTTTAATGGAATTGGGGATATTTTTCAAGATTTGGCTATTAAAATAACATATCTGCTAAGATTTGGCGAGATTTTTTAATATATTGGGCAATAAATACTAATTTGGCATTAAACATAGAGTATAAATTCAGTCTCAGAGGAAAATTTAATCAGTTGCTAACTTGTTTTCGTGGTTCATATACCATTTTTAAAGTTTTACTTTGATTAAATTTATAATGGATCTATCTGAGGAAGTGCAAGTTTCTGTTCATCAACAACCCTCTTCATCATGTTTTGAAGATGAGACTTTACACTTAAAGGATGCAAAACCCTATGTTTGTGATATATGTAAGAAAGCATTTAGGAGATCGTATGATTGTAAGAAACACTTAAAAACTCATGAAAAACCTCGCATAGGATATGGGTGTGAATACTGTATGGAAAATTTTACTCGTAAACGGGATTTTTTAAAGCATAATGCAAAAATTCATAAAAAGACTTTACATAATCACAGTTGTGATGAATGTAGTGAGGTGTTTAGGACTAAACAAGATTTATTGAATCATAAAAAAATGCTACATCGAAAGGTTTTACCTGAATATCTATGCGTAGAATGTAACGAAAGTTTTCGATATAAGTATGAATTATTACGTCATAACAGAAAAAATCATCGTAAAGATTCTTCTGCTTACGTATGTACAAAATGCAATGAACGAAATACTCTCAACTTAGACAGTGAAAATATGAACTTAACGAATTTTTTGAATACTGCTTTTTTAACCAACACCTATTCTTTAGCCAAAAGCTTTCATGATGAAAATAACAATACATATTTTTTAATATTTTTAAATAATGAAAATATGAATACCGAACGCATAACACAAAATATTGACTCACCAACCAACAACTTTGAGAGTGCAAATGCGAACTTAACGAATTTTTCAGATAATCAAAATATTGTTTTCGGTTCATCAACCAGTGAAAATGTGATCTTATCAAATGTTTTGGGTAATAATGAAAATGCATACAACGTTTTACCCACTGCTAATGGAAATATGAATACTGAATGTTTGACACAAAGTAATATTTATGACTCACCAACGAACAACTTTCAGAATATAAATGTGGACTTTACGAATTTTAATGTAGAGTGTATGAGTAATCAAAATAATTTTTCACCGGTGAGTGTTGATAACGACTTGTTGACATTTTTGGATAATTTTAATGTAGAATGTATAACTCAATGTAACCTTAACGATTCAACAACAATTTAGATTTTTATGAACCTGTTTTTATATTGACAATAATAATGTAAAATAAATTATTTTAATCAAAAAATGTGTTTTTATTATGAAATTACTTTCTATACATCATTTTATATTACAATAGATTCGTTAAGTCACGAAAAAAATCTAAACATGTATAAATATATTTTTTGCTTTCTTATTAACTAAATCGTTTAATACATTTATATACAATAAGACTTGGTGATTTTAATTCGTTTTAAAGAAATTCTTTCCCAACAAATTGGAATGGGACGAAGTGACTTATAAAAACCGTAAAATTAAGAACTCTAATATTGCTGATTTATTAAATATTTTCTACGAATAAGAAAGTGCCTATCAATGCACAGGGCGAATTGTTGCAAGCTCTTAATGATATGCCTAATACCTTTATAAAAAACAAATTTTTGTTATTTTCTGTACCCAAATGTAGCCCCACCTATTGATTAAATTTTTAATATAAAACACTGGTCTCTTTATTTATGTTTAAATAAATGATATAAAAACTGGACTTACCTCAACACAGTTGTTAATTTGCGTCCTTCTCTTCTACCCGTATGGTGTGAAATGAGCGATAACGCTATTTCTTATCAAGATCACGTGGTAAGCTTTCTTATCTACTATGTCACGTGACATTGTCTAGTATGTCGTAGTAAGCTACCTACGTCACATGACATTGTCTACTATGACGTATCTAGCACGTATCTACTACGTCACATATACTACATTAGTGTAGGGTTTGTGTTTAGCTTACTACGTCATAGTAGACAATGTCATGTGACGTAGGTAGCTTACTACGACATACTAGACAATGTCACGTGACATAGTAGATAAGAAAGCTTACCACGTGATCTTGATAAGAAATAGCGTTATCGCTCATTTCACACCATGCGGGTAGAAGAGAAGGACGCAAATTAACAACTGTGTTGAGGTAAGTCCAGTTTTTATATCATTTATTTAAACATAAATAAAGAGACCAGTGTTTTATATTAAAAATTTAATCAATAGGTGGGGCTACATTTGGGTACAGAAGATAACAAAAATTTGTTTTTAATAAAGGTATTAGGCATATCATTAAGAGCTTGCAACAATTCGCCCTGTGCATTGATAGGCACTTTCTTATTCGTAGAAAATATTTAATAAATCAGCAATATTAGAGTTCTTAATTTTACGGTTTTTATAAGTCACTTCGTCCCATTCCAATTTGTTGGGAAAGAATTTCTTTAAAACGAATTAAAATCACCAAGTCTTATTGTATATAAATGTATTAAACGATTTAGTTAATAAGAAAGCAAAAAATATATTTATACATGTTTAGATTTTTTTCGTGACTTAACGAATCTATTGTAATATAAAATGATGTATAGAAAGTAATTTCATAATAAAAACACATTTTTTGATTAAAATAATTTATTTTACATTATTATTGTCAATATAAAAACAGGTTCATAAAAATCTAAATTGTTGTTGAATCGTTAAGGTTACATTGAGTTATACATTCTACATTAAAATTATCCAAAAATGTCAACAAGTCGTTATCAACACTCACCGGTGAAAAATTATTTTGATTACTCATACACTCTACATTAAAATTCGTAAAGTCCACATTTATATTCTGAAAGTTGTTCGTTGGTGAGTCATAAATATTACTTTGTGTCAAACATTCAGTATTCATATTTCCATTAGCAGTGGGTAAAACGTTGTATGCATTTTCATTATTACCCAAAACATTTGATAAGATCACATTTTCACTGGTTGATGAACCGAAAACAATATTTTGATTATCTGAAAAATTCGTTAAGTTCGCATTTGCACTCTCAAAGTTGTTGGTTGGTGAGTCAATATTTTGTGTTATGCGTTCGGTATTCATATTTTCATTATTTAAAAATATTAAAAAATATGTATTGTTATTTTCATCATGAAAGCTTTTGGCTAAAGAATAGGTGTTGGTTAAAAAAGCAGTATTCAAAAAATTCGTTAAGTTCATATTTTCACTGTCTAAGTTGAGAGTATTTCGTTCATTGCATTTTGTACATACGTAAGCAGAAGAATCTTTACGATGATTTTTTCTGTTATGACGTAATAATTCATACTTATATCGAAAACTTTCGTTACATTCTACGCATAGATATTCAGGTAAAACCTTTCGATGTAGCATTTTTTTATGATTCAATAAATCTTGTTTAGTCCTAAACACCTCACTACATTCATCACAACTGTGATTATGTAAAGTCTTTTTATGAATTTTTGCATTATGCTTTAAAAAATCCCGTTTACGAGTAAAATTTTCCATACAGTATTCACACCCATATCCTATGCGAGGTTTTTCATGAGTTTTTAAGTGTTTCTTACAATCATACGATCTCCTAAATGCTTTCTTACATATATCACAAACATAGGGTTTTGCATCCTTTAAGTGTAAAGTCTCATCTTCAAAACATGATGAAGAGGGTTGTTGATGAACAGAAACTTGCACTTCCTCAGATAGATCCATTATAAATTTAATCAAAGTAAAACTTTAAAAATGGTATATGAACCACGAAAACAAGTTAGCAACTGATTAAATTTTCCTCTGAGACTCAATTTATACTCTATGGTTAATGCCAAATTAGTATTTATTGCCCAATATATTAAAAAATCTCGCCAAATCTTAGCAGATATGTTATTTTAATAGCCAAATCTTGAAAAATATCCCCAATTCCATTAAAAATCTCGTAAAATATTTTAGTTTATCAACATGTCGAAACAAATAATTTGTTGATGTCTAATTTCAAGCATGCAGAAAAGTTAAACTTTTAAGCAGGTTAGTATTTCCCTAGACTATATGTTAAATGGTTAATGCTAAAATTGGAAAGTTCATGATTTTTTGATACAATCTCTAAAATTGGTAAGATTATATTTACTATAAAATATCAATTTATTTATGAAATAACGTTTTATAAAAATATGTAGTTTTAAAACCATATTAAAATATATAGTTTTAAAATCATATTAAAAAATAAAAAATAAATAAATAAATAAATAAATAAATAAAAAATAAAAAATTACTTTGATAAAATAAATATAAAACTTTCTATTTAAACATGTTTACATAAGTGCATTTATTTTAAAAATCCGATTAATACTTTAAACTTTTACATAAAATTTTTATATGAGATAAATAATTAAAAATACAATTTTTGTACACATACTTTTATTTTTCAAATTATAAGATTTTTACATGCATCATTTTTATACAAAGTTTACAATAATTTTATAAGATTCAACTAACAATTTTCAATATATATATAGTAAAATCAGATATTACATTTGAAAAGAACCATATTTAGTCATACAAAGTTCTAATTTGAAAATTTCTGTTAATGTCCAACCTGATCCTTGTTCACTAAATTCATCAAAACACTTTTTCATCTTGTTAAAAGCGTTTTCAAGATCATTATTCAAATCATTTATTAAAAGAGTTGTTATACTTTTTGACCTAAAATTTTGTGTAATAAAATCCTTCTCTCCATTTTCATAAATACAACTAAAAATAACTTCTACATTAATGTACCATTTCAATGATCCTTGATCATTTAATTGAAAGTTTAATTCGTTTAAAATGTCAGTTCTTAAATTATTAAAAAATGACGTTAAATCCAAATCTTTGTTTTTATTATCAAATGTGGTTATTGTAAATGTATTAAGAGCATTTTTTCTTTTAAAATGCATAATTTTCTCCTTAAGAAAATCTCGGTCAGAATTTGATATTCCCTTTAATGTTGCTTGCGATAAGGGTTTTTGATGATTTTCTCTAACATGCTCTAAAAGTTTATATTTCTGTCTAAATGTTTCTGCACATTGATCACAGGAATGCGCTGGTAAAGGTTTTCGATGATTTTTTCTAATATGCATCAGCAACTGATACTTGCGATTAAAGGATTCATCACATTGCCCACATCTATGATCAATAGAAGTCTTTTCATGAATTTTTAAATGTCTCTTTAACTCATCTGACCTGGTAAATGCTTTCTGGCATACATTGCAAATAAAAGATTTTTCGTTGAGATGAATTTTCATGTGACGAAGCAAATCCCATTTTCGTTTAAATACCATACTGCAAGAAACACAGCTAAAAGTTTTTGGTACTTTCTTAGTATCCAAGCTTGATGACACCTCATTTGAAATAGGCATTTTTGCAGATAAATCCATCTCTCTCACTAAAAAGTAAAGTGTTATAAAAAATACAAGTTGATAAATTAAACGTGCGCACTCCTCAAAAATACAGCAGCAACTGACAAAATTTTCTTTGCGAATGCATTTATACTGCAGGTTTACCACCAAATTTGTAATTATTGGCGAAATCACGCCAAATATAAGCTAAATTCATACACCAGGAAAAGCAGCCAAATTCTTTAGAATCCCTATTAATCACACCAAATATATATCATTTTAATACCCAAACTTTTTAATGTAATCTAGTTTATCAACATGTTAAAACAAATAATTTGTGCATCACAGATTTTAAAGCTTGTAGACTATTCGTTTGAAGTTTTTCATGGTTTTTTCCGAAACTTGCATACTTAAATCACTTAATTTTACAATTATTAAAAATCCATGCTTCTGGTTGGTTCATGGTACTCCTAAATTATTTGAATATGATCAACACTTAATTCCACAAATCACTTAATTTTATAATCATTAAAAATCCATGTGGTTGAAAAAACACCAAAATTATTTGTACACAATCAACACTTAATTCCACAAAGTGCTTAATTTTATAATACTATTCATTAAAAATCCCTGGTTTTGATTGGTTCATGGAACCTCAAAAATATCTGTATATAAAAAACACTTAATTTTATAATACTATTCATTAAAATTCCGTGCTTCTGATTGGACGAAAAAAATCACGTGACCCCAAAAAGCCACCATGTTCAATACTAGTGCACCTATTTCTATCTTAAATAGAGTGTATTCCTGTGGTTAAATTTTTTGAAAACTACTATCCCCTGAGAATATTTTGTTTCGCATCACAAAAAGTGCTATATACGCGCATAAAATATAACTATTAAACCTTAATGTATTTCAACATTTTTACATCATTTATAAGTATCGTTCCTCTAATAAGCTACATAACATCGCAAAAGTACTATATATGCACATAAAATATAACTGTGCAACTATTAAACCATAATGTACTTCGACATTTTTGCATCATTTATAAGTATTGTTTATCATAAAATATAACTATTAAACCATAATGTGCATCAACATTTTTGCATCATTTATAACTATCGTTCACCTAATAAGCTACATTACATCACAAAAAGTACTAAATATGCACATAAAATATAACTATGCAGCTATGAAACCTTAATGTATTTCAACATTTTTGCAATATTTATAAGTATTGTTTATCTAATAAGCTACATAACATCGCAAAAGTACTATATATGCACATAAAATATATCTAAGCAAGTATTAAACCTTAATGTACTTCAACATTTTTGCATCATTTATAACTATTGGACATCTAATAAGTCGCATATCATCACAAAAAGCACTAAATATGCACATAAAATATAACTAAGTAAGTAATAAACCTTAATGTATTTCAACATTTTTGCAATATTTATAACTATCGTTCACCTAATAAGCTACATTACATCACAAAAAGCACTAAATATGCACATAAAATATAACTATGCAGCTATGAAACCTTAATGTACTTCAACATTTTTGCAATATTTATAAGTATTGTTTATCTAATAAGCTACATAACATCGCAAAAGTACTATATATGCACATAAAATATATCTAAGCAAGTATTAAACCTTAATGTACTTCAACATTTTTGCATCATTTATAACTATCGTTCACCTAATAAGCTACATTACATCACAAAAAGTACTAAATATGCACATAAAATATAACTATGCAGCTATGAAACCTTAATGTATTTCAACATTTTTGCAATATTTATAAGTATTGTTTATCTAATAAGCTACATAACATCGCAAAAGTACTATATATGCACATAAAATATATCTAAGCAAGTATTAAACCTTAATGTACTTCAACATTTTTGCATCATTTATAACTATTGGACATCTAATAAGTCGCATATCATCACAAAAAGCACTAAATATGCACATAAAATATAACTATGCAGCTATGAAACCTTAATGTACTTCAACATTTTTGCAATATTTACAAGTATTACTTATTTAATAAGTTACATCCTAATTTCACTCAATATAATTAAGTTTGTAATATTAAATCTTAATCAATTTCGCAATGTACATATGCTTAACTTTTAAATTTCCGTTTTAATCTATTAAGAATAAAAAAATAAATAATTCAATTTTTCTATGTGTGTGCGTGCATAAACTTAAATTACATTTATAATGCGAAATATTTTTTTTCCAATCACATTTTAAAATATTACATAACTAAAATACATAAGGATGCATAAATAAACAAAATATGCAAATATATGAATATAAGATTAATAAGTGCATGGCTTGATTTTAGCTTATGATAAGTTAAATAAAATCTACTATAACTCTGTTGCGTGGTAAAATGTTATTGGTTGATAGAAGTTAATTTATAAAATAAAGTTCTTAAATTAATATTATGAAATAAATATATCCTACATATCAATGAAAAATACTTCTAGATAGCTCATTATTTTCAAGAAGCATATTTTTTAATGAATTAAATAAATGGTAACTCTGTAGTATGGTATTTTCATTTTAAGGTGAATAATTCAAAAAGTTTTTTAAACTAGTTTAGTAGAACTATATAAGATAATCAAACAAAATGAGTTTATCGTAGTATGACGTAGTATCAACATGGTCGATAAGAAATAACCTTATCACTCATTTGTTTCTTTGGAAGTGTAGAAAAGAAGCATATTTTTTAATGAATTAAATAAATGGTAACTCTGTAGTATAGTATTTTCACTTTAAGGTGAATAATTTAAAAAAGTTTTTTTAACTAGTTTAGTAGAACTATATAAGATAATCAAACAAAATGAGTTTATTGTAGTATGACGTATTAAGTGCTTGCGAAAAATGCTAAGTCCTCGAAATATATTGCCTCTCATTAAATTCTTTATTAAAAAAATAAAAATAAATAAATAAATTCTATCTATGCGAATTCACTATTAAAGTTTCATCCTAAATCACATAATTTTAAACGAAAACTACTTATCTAACAATTATCTACATAAAAATATATTCTTACATAATTTCTAATACAACTCATTTAAAAGATTCCTTATCTATTTAAAAGTTTATGACCAAGATCTCATGAATACATGTTTAAGCATTTCCTGAATTGCAAAGATAAACAATCGTTAACACACAATTCTTAATCACTATTTCTACATATGTCCGAAAATACGCACTTATCACATTATTTAAATTGTCCTTCGCAAAATTTCTAAGACAACTCATTTACAAGATTCTCTATTTATTTGAAATATATTAGGATAGAAGATAATATAACTATTTTATTATAAAATGGAAGTTCAAACTAAAAATTACAAGTGTAAAAGATAATATCAACATCCCGTAATTTAAGAAAGTACACTGATAAAGTTCTTTAAATACACTATTTGAAGGATAAACCGTAGATTACACAATTATAAATCACTCTATTACTGCATATGACAGAAAAAATAAATTCTCTCAAATCAACTAACAGATGACACTGATAATTAAAACCATAATTAAAATTTTTTTTTTAAATTTTTTTCTAAGTTTAAAATTAATTTTAAAATCCTAATTAAAATTCTCTTAAAATAACTTCCTTATCTTTCTGACTCTTAAAATCATAATTTTTTTTTCTAAGTTTAAAATTAATTTTAAAATCATAATTAAATTCTTTATCATCTTTCTTCTAACCTTCCTTATCTTTCACGATCCTCGGCAGGGTGCGTAGGAAGCTTATCACAGGATGTAGATAAGATAAATCCCCTCGGCAGGGTGGGCTGCATCACCCTCGTCAGGGTGGGGTGCCCACCAGCCCACCCTGCTGAGGCAAGAACGGCAATTCCTATCTACTTATATACAATAAAATCATATTATATTTTTAATTTTATTAAACACACTGATGAAATAAACTTTAAACCCTAAGTGTATAATCATGAACATTTTTATTCTATTACAAAGTGAAATATGACTATCATACATTTAAGAACATGCTTTAATTAAAGTTTCTAATCAATGTAAGTTTACTTATAAGAAATAAAGTTTTGAAAACACTTATGTAATATTGATAATTAATTTTTTGATAAAAATTTTATAAGCAGGAAAAACAAAAGGTACGCAATAAGTACTTTTACAGAGTAACGACACGAAATGAATTATTAAGTTTGAGAAATTTTCTACCCATTTATATTAAAAACATAATAAATGTTTTAAACAAACCTTTTTTTTTTTTACACTGTTTAAATATTAAATATAAGAAAGTATATATTGATAAGTTAAAAAGAAAAAATTGAATTACACATATTTATAAAAAAATTAATAACAACAATACTATAAATAATAAGAATATATATTTATATAACAGCACTCCCCATTACTCATGATGAGTCATTGGATGTGCTATTTATTACACGTATGTAAAATATTTTTTTAAGAATAGCACTTCCCATGACTCACCATGAGTCTTCGGGCGCGCTATTCATTTCCCCTATGTAAAATAATTTCAACTTTATAAAAATGTACTCGCATTATTTTATAGTATTGGTGTTAACTGTTATTGAGTTTTTATAAATATGTGTATTTTTCTTTTTTTTTTTTTTTTTTTTTTTATTATTATTAAACAATGGAAAAAAAAAAGGATGAGGTTTGTTTAAAACCTTTATAATGTTTTTAAAATAAATGAATAGAAAATTTCTTAATTATTCATTTCGTATCTTTACTTTGTAAATTTATTTATCGCATAACTTTTTTTTATTTTTTTATTAAAATCTTTATTAAAAACTTAATCATTAATATTATATAGATGTTTTCAAAACTTTATTTCTTATAAGTAAACTTATTTTGATTAGAAACGTTAATTAAAGCACGTTTTTACATAATTGCATTATGTAATATGTAATTAACACATAGGGTAGTAATATTTCATTTTTTAATAGAACAAAAAGGTTGACGATTATATACTTAGGGTTAAAAGTTTATGTCATCAGTATGTTAAAAAAAACAAAAATAAATAATAATAATAATAATGTGATTTTACTAACAAGGAAACTCTTTCAAGTGCTAATCACCGATTTCCTTCAAAAAATTACAGAATATAGTTTCAAAGACTCAAAGACGGAAGGAGGACCACTATGCAGCAGTTTTGAGTGATTTTAACCTTCAAAGAGGGGCTCTGACAACAAATGTGACATAACAGTGTGAAATATAGTTTATAGTTTATGTTGCACTTAATTCACTGGTAAAAAAATTAGCTACTGAATCACAACAGGAAAGCCTGAACGCCAAATACGAAAAAAGTCATCGCCAAATCCCATTAACCTTCCTTCAATGATGCCAAAGAACTTAAGTAGTAGGAGGGTAGTATTTTTTATCGCTCTAGGGGTTACTGAAGCAAGGAAGCCATCCCCTCCGCGGAAGATAAAAATTAAGATATCATTGTCTCCGGCACATCCGTTAAGGGGGTGCATCACGGATCGTCAAGGTCATCCAAAGCCTACGTTATTCTATGGTGAAATTTGTTTATAGAATTACACATTACCTAATGAAATTTTTTTAATTCTGTTTTCACAATCAGAAAATTCACAACCATACACTGAAGACCCGTGAAACAAAAACTATTATATTTAATTTTTAACCCTTTATTTTTAAGCTGTAAAATGCGAAAAATGCACTTGTGTTGCTTTACTAGCCTCTAACTTATCAACAAATTGCAATATCTGAAATCTGTATAGCGTGTCTCTTTCTCAAGAAAACCAAGCTTTTTATTAATGTTTTTATAAATTGTTTTATTTAAATCTCTATTAATGAGAATATAAAAAAACTTTAATTTTTAAATTGAAAAACCTCAATTTCAGCAGATTTCTCCGCCTCCCATCGGAAACGCCCCGCGAAACTTACGGGAAGTCATTAAGATTGATTGATGATATCGTTCATGTCGAAAGGGGAAGGGGATAATGGTGTCGTTAAAACATACTTTCTGGGTCCACACAGAATTTTTCTTTTTCAGAGTCCAAATGCATTAAAGAAAAAAAAAAAAAAAAAAAAAAAATGTTTATGTCTCCGACTACCTCTTTACGTAATCTGAACGCAAAAAGATGCGAAATAACTCAAGGACTCAGAATTGAGCATTTAAATAAAATCCCTGTAATAGTTTTAGAATTATTAAATATTTAATTAAAAATATAAAAATAAATAAATAAATAATAATAATAAATAAATAAATGAACTTATGAGTTTATTAATTAATTTAATTAATTTATTTTGTCCTTGGCATAAATTCATTTACACGCGAAAAATAAAAATAAAATAATAATAATAGTAATGATAATACATACAAACATATATATATATATATATATATATATGTACCTTTACGATTTGATTGTGAAATTTTTCCCAATTTGGTGATAGCTTTTCCTAAGCAGAGCAATCGTTAGATTTTTTATTTATTTTTTTTTTTATTACTAGGGTGCTCTGCCCCTTACTCGCTTCACTTATTTACCCCTGCTGCACTCTGCACGTCTATTCGCCGCTTTACCTTTACTGAATAGGGATATTACTAGTGCATAACATAAACCAAAAGTAGAAAAATGAAATTCAAGAAATCTTCATATTTATTGTCTAATTGAAATAAATAAGTACTATTTAAAACTTTTTATTACGAAATATTATTCTAAAAATCAGTAAGTATGTATTTATATACAGATATATATATTTAGAATAGAAAAAAAAAATAATAATAATCGTAATATCTAGACCATTTTGTGTTACATCTTTAGTATACGACCCCATTGGCAACTTTTAAATTTTTGTTTCTATTTAGAGATGATTTTTTTCGTGTAATTGTTCTTCTTATCTCTCTCTCTCTCTCTCTCTCTCTTTCTCTCTCTCTCTTATTAATAATAATTAAAAAAAAAAAAAAAAAAAAATCTAGGTTACCTACTTTTTCTAATGCCTATACTTTTTACTAATAATCTTTTAGTTAATTTGGGACGGTATATAATGCTTTCTATATATTTTTAATGTACAGTTAGATAATTTTACCATTTCGAAAACATCTGGTGAAAAAAAAAAAAAAAAAAAAAAAAAAAAAGCCCATTACCTACTATTACATTTATTATATGCACTTTTTTGACATAATGTAAGGTCAAAAAACGTAAAATTAGCCTAACAAATTAGACACTTAACAATTTTCCAGCGAAAGAAAACTGATACATGTGTAAAGTTATACAAACAGAATTTACATACCAAGTTAAAAAAAAAAAGAAAAAAGGTAGAGCCGCTTTTAAAAAGTACTGATTTCCGAGATCTAAAACTGACCTACCTAATGAGGATGATTGTCAATTTTCCTGTAATAGCCACGTAATATATGCGAAAGGATATCTAAAATGATATTTATGTAACAATTTTCAAGAAAATCGTAAGAACCGTTTTTGAGACATCGCCATCCACCAAAGTTTTTCAAACTCAATTATTGACAACAGTTACATACGAAAGGGTATCTAAAAGAGATTTATTATGGCGAGTTTGTACAAAAATTCCTACAGCCGTTTTTAAAGAAATGCACTTGCGAGACCTCAAATTCATTTTCATGAACTAACCAACTATTACATACGAAAGGAAATCTTATATGGTGTTTATATAGCAGCTTTGAAGAAAATCGTTAGAGTCGTTTTTGCGATACGGACTTAGGGTCCTACTTCCGGCTTCATATATCTCCCTTCCGGCTTTCCAAATTTTTACCAAAAGTTAAAATTCATCGGCACATCAGACCTAACTCAATTCTGAAGTTTCATTGTTCTACCTTTATTGGTTTCACAGATATGACAGTCAAAAGATTCACCCCATACATGCACACACACACTGACCAATTGCCAAAAACTGCTTTTTTGGACTCAGGAGACCAATTAAAACTCCACATGAAATTTTTGAACCGAATACAATACTTTCATTACCTACGGTAGTCGGATAATGTAACTTCCATTACCCGACTACCGTAGGTAATGGAAGTATTGTATTCGGTCAAAAATTTCGATATCGAGATTTCACCTCAATTACATGTTTTAAGGTCTCCTGTGGCCAAAAAAGTGGTTTTTGTCAATTGGTCAGTGTGCGTGTATATGTGTATATGTGTGTGGGGAATTTTCTAGCTGTTATATTTCGGAAACTAATACAGATAGAACAAAGAAACTTCAGAATTGAGATAGGTCTGGTGCACAGATTAAATTTTCAAATTTTGGTGAAAATGGGAAAACTGGAAGTAGAACATCCGAAACCGGAAGTGCGACCATAAGTTCGTATCTCAAAAACGGCTCTAACGACTTTTTTAAAAATTAATGTATAAGCACTCCCTTTCGAATAATATAGTTGGTTAGTTCCGAAAAATTGATAGGCGTCCTGTATAAATAGGTAAATTTCAGGTACTGCAAGTGCGTTCCTTTCAAAACAGCTGTACGGATTTTATTCAAACTTTCAATCTTAAACCTTTTTTAAATATCCTTTTGTATGTAATTGTTTTCCACTCAACAAATGAATATGCCAAGTTTTGGTAAAAGTCGGTATCTCAAAAACGGCTCTAACGATTTTCTTGAAAATCGTTACATAAACCCATTTTATATATACTTTCTCATGCTTTACGTTGTTATTACAGGAAAATTAATAGTTACCCTGATCAGACAGATCAGTTTTAGATCTTGGAAATTAGTGTTTCAAGAAAAAAAAAAAAAAATCGCTATGTAAACTCTGTTTTATATGTCTTTACGTAGGTATTAACTTTCTCTTACAGGAACATTTTTAGTTGTCTATTTCTTTAGTTCAGTTCTATGTCTTCTGATCACATTATTGCCAAAAAGTGCATATAATGCGAGTATAATGGGTAATGGAAGTCGTGTCTCATGCGATAGATGTAGCCAATCATAGCATATTATATTTGGCATAAAACTGTTGACATTTTATAGTTGATGGAATAAATCAAATAAATGTAGAAAATATCATGAAAGAAAAAATTATGTACCTCACGTATAGTGTTTTCATATGTAACTGCGATTCAAATATAAAACTGCTACTTCAATTTTTTCGATATTGACCGTTTTGAAACTGTCACCTGATAAGTACCCATTGGAAGCCTATTTCACAGGCCTATTGTCACAGGCAATAGGGACAGGCACACGAGAGTCTGCGAAGGAATGTGTCGCTGCGAAAACAGCGGCGAAGGAAGCGGGCTTTTGAGCTATTTCATGGATTATATATATATATATATATATATATATATATATATAGAAAACGATATAGAAAAGAGTTTCCATTAAATGTAGTGTCCATAACGAAACAGGCAGAGCCTTCGTTGATTCACTACCTCAATTGATTTCACATTCCGTCATTTTTGACGGTGTTACATGCCAGTAATAATAATAATTTTGCTTCTCATCAATTTAAATTTATATTGGTGGGTGTAAACGGTATAAGGCTTATAAAAGTTTCAAATTTTAAAGGCAAATAAAAAAAAAAAAAAAAGAAATTGCGAAAATTTCGCAAGGGTTTGCTAGTATAATCAATAATAATACAATTATAAATTAATTTTAATTCTACTTTTATTATAACAGAGCCAGGGCTAGAAAAATTAGGTCATGCTACAATCTCGCTAATACACGATGTCAAATAGTTTTTGGGATATAGTCATCAGCAAAATCCTATATCTTGAATAAAAGCAGCACCACTACACTAGCTGAAGTATTCGAGACCAGAATCTCTGGGTTATTGATCGGGAAATCTAAAAAAAAAAAAAAAAAAATGTAAAATTAGTATTTTAATTAAAAAACTAATATGGGATTTTATTTATTTATTTATTTATTTCTAGCAGACCCGTGCGAAATTTTTGCACTTTATTTTTTTTCTTATTTACCTTAAAACTTTGAAACTCATAAATATTATACCAATTCAACCACCTAATTAAATTTTTAATTTACAAGAAGCCAATTCTTATTAAAACCAAAATCTATCAAAGAAAGGTTTCCAAATAATAGTCATGGTTCATGGCCCAATTTTCATGCTTCCACAGGCGGTGCAGTTTTAATATAGGACTCCCAGGATGCCTTTTAAATTTTTATCGTCATGTTGGCGGTGACTTTTTATTAATTTTGGTATATATATTGTTAAAAAAAAAATAATAATAATAAAATAATTCCTATTTTGATTATATTTTTTATGATAGTGTTTTTTATTCAATTTATGACACAAAAGTTCATATTCTGTATATATCTTTAAAGTGTTGCTAGGTTTAAAATGACGCTTGCAAAGGTTTTAAAGAAGCATCTGTTAAAAAGACAAAATAATCCCGTAAAATAAT
Organism: Salticus scenicus; assembly: GCA_963930645.1. Lineage (NCBI taxonomy): Eukaryota > Metazoa > Arthropoda > Arachnida > Araneae > Salticidae > Salticus > Salticus scenicus. Next base: position 323,894,947 of record OZ005651.1, on the reverse strand, counting down.
CTCATCAGACAAATGTCGTCATTTTTTCTTATTAGTTCATTGAGCTAAGTCCGCGTGCTTAAATATTGTCCATATATAAATATCACCTTTTCTCCTTTCGTATTTTATTAATTACACCATTATCGTATCGTTTTGACAAAAAAATAATTGAAATTGGTCCACATTAGAGAAATGTTTTATAGATTTTTAATGTATACCTATACAACGTTTCAACTGTGACATGAATAAATCGTTGTCACCCAGATAAATATTTTGAAATCAATATACTATTTTATCTCTTAAATTTCAATTTTTTTGCTGATATTTTTTTCAATTAAAGTATTTTTAGGTTTTAGAGTTTGAAAAAGTCTGTTCTATTGCCGTGCGCATACAAAGTATTTTAGTATGATAGGGGTTGTGATTTAGGTCTTGTTAATATTAAACCGTAACTTAGAATTGTTTCTTAAGGGCGTATCAGACTCGACGACTTTACAGGCGATTTTAGAGCCAACCACTGATTAGCGCCGATTTTTCGGAAAAAATTGTCTCTACTCCCAGTGTGATAGCTCAGACCGAAGTTGCCCAACTTTTTCAGAGCTGCCTTGATAAAATTGTCCGTATACTCAATTTCTCCTCGGATTCGTCCAATCAGGATGCGCTATTTTGATACGTCATATTTCCAAGATGGCGGGACACGGGAATCGCTTCAAGTGGAGGTTTGAAGAAGAAATATTATCGTTAAGCACATTTATTTTACCGTTAAATGATAAGAATTTTCAATTAATCGTTTTTATTTTCGTATGGCGTTATGACAATAGTTGTAAAAAAGATCAAAATAGAAATAATAATGCGATATTTTACACAAATGAAAGGGAATTTTAACCCTAATCATTGCGTATTTTATTCGCGCCAAGAAAAGTGATAAGCGTCAGAAGTTAGTCTTCTTTCATCCAACTTTTCATCCGACTATTGTAACCTCTACGGTGTTTTCGTCGAGGAAAAATCGGCGCTAAAGTCGGCTCAAAAATTGGTTGTTTCTAAAGTTGCTGAATCTGATACGCCCTTTATTATGTTCAAAAATAAGAATATTAAAAAATTAACATGTCATTATTATTTATTATTATTATTATTATTTGTAATTGAAGTATTTGTAACTTTCAATGCTTTTCCTCTTTTTTACTTTGTCTTACCCATAAGGAAGAGAAAGTATTGTTTTTGGGTCAAATTTTCGAACGCGAGATTTTGTTATATTTACACGTTTTGAGGTCCCCTGAATACGAAAATCATGTTTTTAGCAAATGGTCTTTGTGTCTGTGTGTGTGTCTGTCTGTTATCAGCATATCTCAAAAACAAATTATGGCAGAAAGTTCAAACTTGGTATTCTAAATGTGTATCATATAGGAATGCTACAGTAAGCTTTTCGTTAAGATCAAGCAAATGGTTCGTGTACAGGGACAATCAAGAGAATTCTAATACATTACGTCTATGGGGGAAATTGCAGGTAAGTAGATTTTAACGTCTATAGACTGCACTAAACCAAATGAAACGAATATATATATTTTGTAATAGAGATAGTCAACTGGGAAAAAAATTTTGTGTATGTAGGAGCCTCGCCTCCCCCCCTGGGGGGGAAGTCCACCCTCAAGGGGAGTAGATTTTCATGATGGGTATCTTTCAAAAGAGCTCGCCAATACCTTTAAAGCGAATGGTTGAACTATCGATTTGCGATAATTTAAAACAAAGTTATCGATTTTTTTCACTTTAACGAAAAAAAAAAACTTAGAAAAAAAAAAATCTTTTTTTTTTATATATATATATATATATATATGTATATATATTGAGAATAAAATGGACTTTTTTTGGATATTTAGTGTCATACTACTTCTCTAATATGGAAATCGTCTGCATTATTATAAAAGATAATTTTTTTAAATAATAATTTTAATAAATTATTTTTTAATAACCGAATTAAATTCTATATAAAAGCAGGTGCGTTAATGAAACGGGGGGTTGAGGGGCGCCATAGCCCCCCTCACACAGAATTAATTATCATACAAAACTCTTTCGAAGCCTAATTTGAATTGTTTAACATAGGTTTACATAACATCGTTATCTTTCCTCTTAATCTCTAACCTGTATTTATAGTATTAAAGTTCAGGGTAAGAGAAAGTCGTGTGAGTGACACACCAGGTTATTTTTTTTCTTTTTTTTCAACATTCCGTTATTTTTATTTATTTATTTATTTATTTTATTTTATTTATTTATTTATTTATTTATTTATTTTTTGTAGAATGCTTTGAAACTGATATATGTTATTCAAGGTAGCTATGGCACGTTTTCTATTAAAAATGATATAAATAACGCAAATCTCCGGCAAAATAATAATAATAACAATACAAAAGCATAAAATTCTAACGAAATAATTATCTTATTTTTCATTTTGTGTCCATTTCAAATTATGGATATTAATTTTTATTAAATTTTTTATTATAGTATAGTGTTGTAATAATGACGTCCCAACCTAAAACAGAGAATCTGAAACCTATATTGCATTTGCTGTAAAATTAAAGCTATTATAATTAAAGCTATTATAATTCGTATTCATTATTATTATTATTATTAAATTTAGAAAAAGTCTAGGTGGAATGGATTCTGTGAGAATCTTTTTAAGGGGTCCTAATCCATATTAACGTGTGTTTTGGAGAAAACGATGGAAAACTCCTAGTGCTAGGCTGACGAGTGCTGCCTTGAATAGAACCAAACACTTCTCATAGCTTAGAGAGTAAAATCTTTTGGTTAGTGGCAGGGTTGCTATTCAAGAAAATGTGTTAATTAAATTAGTAATTCAATGAAAATCGAATAAGCGAATTTTTTCTTTGTATATTTATACTGTAACTTTGTATATTTATATATTTTTTGGGAACTCTTTAAATGAGTTCCCAAAAAATATATGTTTGTACAGTTTAAAAAGAACTGTACAGACATATAATAGAAACACCATATACACTCACACACACATTCTTACCTAAAATAGAACCATCAGCCTATATTTCCATAGGTCCGTGGTTTCGCGCTCGAAAACTACTGTCTTATGGAAATATTTTTTAATGCAAGGTGCTGGGTTCGAACCCCAGTCAGACCACTCTATTTCTTTCATACTCTATCCACATTCGTATATTTTATTCATTCCTTTTTTTCTCAATTTTTTCTTAATTAATTTCTTAATTAACCTCTTAATTAACCTCCTAATTAATTTCTTAATGACTCACAAACAATATCCTGCTTTTTACCTTATACCGCAAACATCACTTTAAAACCGTCGTCACCTTTTACAATAAATCACTCATTAAATTTTTTAATTAATTTTCTTCATTAATACCCTCGTCATCTTTCACGATCAAGTTAGAGGATGTCTCAAGGTCAACGCCAAGTCATCTAGGCCCTCAGGGGGTGGTGTGGCACCCGCACGACTTGCCGGTGCCTCCGTGCCTCACCCTGCTGACCCAGAACTCTCCTTTTTTACCTACTGGCGTTTATTCACAAAACCATGCAACGAATTTAATAAGGAAGTATATGTGTAAATTAATAATAGAAATAGTAAATGAATGAACTTTGCAATGGATGAAAAAAATTAAATTCTCAGGCAATGTTTTATGATTGTTATTAAAAAACAGAAGGTGTTACATAATTAGTAAATTCTCCTCATATTGAATCCAACTATTTCAATATTTTTTTTTTTTCCCTATTTAACTAAAATATTTTAGTTTATAAATAAAGCTTAATAAAATAAATAAAGAAATAAAAAATAGTTGTATTCAAAAAGCAGAGAAGTTGACAATTATGGGTTTGTCATGGAGTTTTAATGTTAATGTTTAATGTTATCTGAATTTTAAGTACATTTAAGATATTTTCTCGACAAAAATTTTTGTTTTGCAGTTGAATTAGCTTCATTAGTAAAATTTTTTGCCATATTTTTTAAAACAAGTGTAAAAATTTCGCACATACTAAAGAGAATACATTTTTCTTATACAGAATTATGACATTATATGAAATAATTTCTGATAATATTTGTTCTTGTTTTATGCGGGCATCAGATTGAGACACAGGAAGACATATATTATAGATACACCAATTATTGCTAAAAATATGTTTTTCGATTAAGAGGACCTTAAAACTTGTAAACATACCAAAAATCCAATGTTGAAAATTAGGCACAAAAACAATACTTTCTCTATCATGCATAAGAAAGAGAAAGTTATACCTACATATTTTCATAATATATTGTTAAACTATAACAATGTAAAATCCAGAGAAAAAAATAAATTATTTATTAGGGAGAATTAAAAAATAATTAATTAATTAATTAATTAAATTAATTAAATTTAATTTAAAAAAATTTCAGGAATTTTTAATATTTAATATTGTTTCTTTTAATACACACACACACACACACAAATTTTATTGGTGTTTTATTACTCATAATTTTTTAACAAATTTATTGGTTTCTCAAATGTTGTGGTGAGTTTATTTTGATATACATTTTTTTCTGATTTTATGTCCAATGGATGTTTCGGGCCTGTGTACAAAGAAATACTTAACTTTTGCTATCTTTGTGACAGAAAAACATTCATTTATTTAGCATGTTTGCCTTCTACCAGGCCCTTGATAACGTTAGAATGCAAATTATGCTGTTTTCTTATTCCAACTTGCTTTAATTCATCTAGATTTGACTTTATTTCTTTTTTGGTTTGAATTGGGTTGTCTTTGTGTTTGATCATATTAATTGTTTGAATACTGACTTTTAAATTCCAACTGTATGTACTGTTAATATAGTATTTCTAATGTACGTTCTGATTATCTATATCTATCTATATATATATATACACACATATGCAATTTTTTATGAAATTCTAAGACAATAATCTGCAATGAAGGTTCATAAAGTCCAACATTTTCACAAGTTCGACCTGAGCCCCTCCAATAATTTGGAAAATTTTATACCTATGTATGTGCTTAAATAATACAATAAAAGCTTTGTAAAGGGATATTCATAGTGAGTCAGAAATAAAATAAATTATTAAGACAAAATCAAAATCAGGGGTCAAAGCAATCAAATAGGAAAATATAGGCATTTTTTCATACAAATATAGGAACATAATTTCAAGAAAAGATTGAGAGATTCAGTAAAAACGAACTTTCTCTAACATTATTTTGTAATCTCGGAATCATTAAATGACTTTGTAAATAAAACACCCTAATTTAATCTCATCTAATTTAACAAATGAAATAAATTAAGAGATCGATTACTATTTACTTTTCACATTATTTAAAAAAGAACATATTTTTCAAATTTATCATTTCTTGCTTGTCTAGCTTTCATACTAGTATATATAATTTATCATCAGTCCACATATTGTTTTTTAAAATAATGACACCCTTTTTTTTTTCCACCACAATGTTTATAAAGTCAAAAAAAAAAAAAAAAAAAAAAAAAAAAAAATTACAACCCTTCAATTTAACTACATGTAATTGGTTGAATAAGTTTTGAGGCAGCTGTCAGTGCCTATTTAACGAATTGAGCTCCGCCCCAATCCCCCCCTCCCCCCCAAAAAATAAATAAATAAATAAAATAAAATAAATAAATAAATAAAATAAAATAAAAATAAATGAATAAATGAAGATATTAAAATGGTAATAGAATAACGAATTCTTTTAGTGATTGTATGGAGAAAATTTCTTGTTTCAAATGTCATTTGTTAAGCTCTAAGTAATAATATATGTTTACATTAGGATATATTAGCCTTTTTATTTTATTCGTTTGAAGCCATGGGTAAAAATTCCTTTATTTTTTGTCATATTTTCTGTTAAATTATCCTTATATATATATATATATATGCCATACCATAGTTCTTCTTCTTATTATTTTTTTAATCGATAAATTGTTGTAGCTATGAAGTCGAAGTTTCAAAATCCACTGGATAATACTGGAATTGTCTGCGAAGTTAAGTTGATTCTTGTTATGTAAGTTATGTCTGTATATTGAATGAAATACGGGAATGAATACCTACACGCATTGTTTTTATCGGTATATTTGTATATTTAAATTAAAAAAAAAAAAAAAAAAAAAATCAACAACCCTGATATTTGAACATCATGAACAAATAACTTGAATCCCACAAAAACTTCGAGAAATCTTGATATTTTTTAAGAAATAAAACAATCTGATTCTTTTAAAAGCTTTATTTTATTTTTTATTTTATTTTTTGTATTTTTTGAATTAAGCACAGGAAATAAAATTAATTTGTGATTAAAGTTTTCATTATCTTGTTATTTCTTATAATGTATGCAATATTATTTACATATGAGAAATTATGCAACATATTTCCAATCACGTTAGCAGAGTGAATGTCGAAAAGAAAAGAGCAATTATTTTCGCTATGTATAGTATTTTGGTAAGGTATGAGAATTTAAATAGAATGCCTAGCAGGGAAAGCAGAAAACAAGTAGGAAGAACTTAACTGAAATAGCAGAATATGGGAAATATAGGGGGGGGGATTTAAAAATAGGAAAAATGTAAAGAATTGTAAAATATAGGACGTTTTTAAGGATTTTTTGAAATACACAGGAAAAATAGGAACACTTTGAGCCCTGCAAAATCTTTAAATTGAAGCAATGTTCAAGAATTTAATGATAATAACAACAACAACAACAACAATAATGATAATAATAATAATAAAATTTTCATACAAAATAAACCAATTTATTGATGATTATTCATTATTTATTCATTATAGACAATCTTGATTTTTTTAAACATTCAATTTTTTTTTTTTTTTTTTTTTTTTTTTTGTGAAACATTTATCCGAAAATAAAGATTTTTTATTGTTATTTATAAGCTATTTAATATTTTGAAAAAAAAAAAAAAAAGCAAAAATTTACCACAAACATAGGTATTTTAATTTCTACAATAAAAAAATAAATAAAAACAAAATAAAAATCACACCATGTGCAATTTTTTTTTTTTTTTTTTTTTTTTTTTTTTTTGCATGTATAAAATGCATAAATTTCAGACTATTTCAGACAATTTTGAATCGAGTAATTATTTGCTATTAGATATAATGATAAAATTGTTATGAGTATAAAAGAATAATATTTAAAGATTTAATTATACTTCAAAAATAAATGAAAAGGGATATTTTTTTATTAAAAAATAATAACAAGAAATACTTAAAGATAGTAAGAATTTTAAATGACGTTTATTTACACAACCATAATTTAATAAGGAAGTGTATATGTAAATTGATATTAGAAATTGTAAATGAATTAACTTTGTAATGGATGAAAAAATTAAATTCGCTAGTAATGGTTTGCGATTGTTGGTAAAAAAGAGAAAACGTTACATAATTGATAACTTCTCTTTATTTAGAATCCTACTATTTCAATAAAGTTTTCTTTGCCCTATTTAGCTAAAACATTTTAGTTTTTAAATAAACAACCCCCCCCCCTTTTTTTTTTTTTTTTTTTTTTTTTAAATACAAAAATAGAGGTATTTAAGAAGCGCAATATTTGACAATTATGGGTTGATCATGGAGCTTGTTTAATATTGTCAGAATTTTAAGAAAATTTAAGTTTTCTTCCCGATAAAAAAAATTTCGTTTTGCAATTGGATTGGTTTCACTAGTAATATTTTTTAAAGCATGTGGTAAAAATTTCTCACACATTAAAGAGAATATATTTTTCTTATTTATTTTGAATATATTTCGATTATTTATTTTGAACTGAAAATTATTGTAAATATGTCAAGACTCGGGATAAATATTTCAATAATTTGCGGAATTTCAGTATCGAAATAATGTGTCAACAATTTGAAAAGAAAAGTAATAATAATAAATAAATGAACAAATAAATAAAATATACTCACTTCTGTTACCAGAAAACCCTTAATATATATATATATATATATTTTTTACTTATTTATTTCTATCCCAAAAATGGATGTTTGAGGTTTTAAAAAATAAATAAGAAAGGAGTAAATAAATTCAGGAAATAAGTTAAATCACGAGCCTGTGTATTGCATTTTCCAAAAATTACACCTATTTGATTTAACAACTTTTTTCTGCAGGAATTTTAAACATAAAACATTACGAGTGTAAAATTAAAAAGGGTATAAAAATAATGGTATTTTTGTCTGGTTTTTGGCATCGTAAAATATCCCCCCCTTCCCGCCCCCTTACCTAGAACACATTAACCATACCTATCGAGCGATATTATTTTTGTCTCCCCTATTGTTAAAAATGTAGGCTAAAAACGTACGTCAAATTTCATGTTTACATATTAATATGTAGGCTATCATATGAACTGGTATGATTAACTGATTTACATTATTTATTATTAAGACACCTGGAAACTGCTGTCTACACTTTTTAAAATTAGAATACAAAAACTGCTGTAAATTATTTCATTTAATTATTATGTGAAATTACAACGAAAAGCAAAGGCAGATCTTAAAAAATATTTTTTATACATACATTTTATAAATAGATAATATTTTAATGAAATATTAGCGGAAGTATATTAGTGATTTATAAAATTTATTCTAATACAAAAATATTCATTTTTAAATTTTATTGGGAATCAAAATATTTAATAAATAAATGAATAAAAATATGTAATAAAAAAAATAAGAATTTCCACCCCCTATTTTTAACTGGAAATCATTATAAATTCACACAGACTCGAGATAAGCATAACATAGTGTATTAAAACTTAAAATCATATTTAATGATTATCTAAATATAATTGTTATAATATAAATGCAATTGATTTGAAGTCATACTTAAGAAAAATCTTTATTTTAATATTTCCTGTTGAAAAGAACTAAAAACATTAAAATTAAGATTTTTTAAATATAAATTTTTATTTATTTATTTATATTAGTATATAAATTCTAATAAATTACTAATTATTTAGAAAAATATTACTTTATTGAATATTTTTTAATTTAAATAAATTGAAAATTCGTTTCTTTCTCTAAAACATTTTTCTCTTAAATTCAGTTTTAATAATTTATGATTTAAAATTAAAATTCTGTTACTTATAAGCCGTAAGTACTATACTGTAAAAAATTTCTGTAAATTTACTAAGATGTTTTTCAAGAGTCTGTAAACTAACAATATCCGTTAAAAGTAAATATATATATAATATAGAATCTTAATCTATATTCTTTATTTGTATTTGTACATATATATATATATATGTTTAATTTTCCTACAAAATTAAACAATACTTTTACTTCAAAATAAACACTATAAACCAATAATATACTTTGTCAATAATTAATTTAAATAACATTAGCCTTTAAAATATACAAAATAGGTTTTTTAACATCTCTGTTTAATTTTCGCTGTAATTTTACACAAGACTTAAAATTAATAATTTACAATATTTTTTCTGTTATTTTTTTTTTTTTTTTTTTTTTTTTTTACATTATAGTAATATTGATAATTAAATAGATTCAAATGTAATTTTAAAGCTATTTATTAGAAAATAAAATCGATTTTATATATACAGAAATAAATAAAAAATATGTATATTCTTTTCCTTAACGTATGAAGTTGCGTTCCGTAGCAAAGGTTAATATATTAATTTCTTAAAATTTCTTATGCATATTTTTTCCTTTTTTTTTTTTTTTACTTACTTATAGTGCTGACTCAAGAATAAAAATGCTGCCGATGGGAATTATTTGCATAATTTGCAGTCTTCTATGTTGTGATTTTTGTATGGGGTAAAGGTAAATTACTAATTTTACATGTATATATGTGGGCTATAAGAATTTGTTGTTTCTAGAATGCTGTAAAACTATTCCTATAAAAAAAATATATATATTCCTATTTTTTTTTATAGAAAGTTACATGTTAGGGAGAATTGTATCTAAAGTCTTCTGAACATTCAAAATGTTTTTAAAAGCCACTTGATACTAAAATGTTTTTAAAAGTGCCGCCAAGTGCTAAAATATGTTACCAATGGCCGATGGGTGGAGCACCCTGCCAAATTAGCCAAGAGTCAGCCCTAACTTAGGGACAAAGGCGGGAGGTGACTTTTATATGGTCTGAATAAACAAAAACTGCGGGAAAAAAAAAAAAAAAAAAGAAAAAACTGATTGTTTACACTGATAAAAATTTCAACGAAAAACTCTGTGTAATGTATTATCTTAAGTCTTACGTAAAATTAAAGAGAAAAATAAACGCAGGTGTCAAAAAACTTATTTTATACATTCATTTTAATAACTAATATTAAATTAATTAATTATTGTTGAGGATATATTTCGGACTTAGAATGCTTTTTCTAAAGTAGAAACAGTCATTTTTAATTTTAATTAAAAAATTAAATAATAAAATTAGGTAAAAATACAGAATAAAAATCGAGAATCTCGATTATTCACTTTTAACTAATAATTGCTGTAAATTTACAGAGACTCTGGATAAATATTTACATTAATTTTACAGAAATTTTTAACAATGTACTTTGAATTATGTAGTCGCTCGATAGTATACGGTTATCATATTCATTTCTTAAAATTTGTTTAGCATATTTATCTTCAATTTATATTGACATGTTTATCAAACACTTAAATAAAAATAAAATTTAGCCGGTATACACTAAAGAAAAATAAAACTTACCCTGCAATAATCAGGTTTCACTGCTGATTAATGTCTCAATGGCACGCCCTCTCTAGGAAGCAACTAAACGGAGGACGTCTCAAAACAGAGGCTGCTCCGAGTGATGTGGCAGATTTGAGAAAGAAAAGGCTTAACTACCGCCATCTGTTGAAACAAATATTCAAACGTCTGAAGAAAGTAGAGGTCCGGAGCGTAAACCGATATGGCGGAGTTCGAAATAATAATAAAAAGCTTGGTTCCGGAGCGGCACTGCCTGCCTGGCCATTATTTTGGCTGGGCCTGATTGAGGTTAGGGAAAAAAAATATTATTATTATTAATTAATTAATTAAAGCGATTGGAGATCGAAATCGAAATATGTCTCCTATAGTCTTTTAGCTGTTTTGTTCAGAATATTTCCAACAAATACGGAAAATATTTCATAAATTATAAGTGATACAAGATTTTACGGAATGCATTGCATGTGTGTGTTTGTACGCGTTGCATAGCCCGTGCCGCGCGTGACTGTGTATGTATGTTACGGTGTGTATTCGTGTAATTATATCCTGTCATATAAGGAATTATTTTGTCCTATATATTTTAGGTTTAGAATTACAAACAGGCGCAAAAATTTTATCGCAAATTGAAAGCTATAACATTTATGTGGTAAAATATAGGCTCAGGTCGCCCCCCCCCCAAAAAAAAGGGGTGGGGGTAAGGATAGCCTCGCTCAGATTTAAGTACTTTCAAGACTAGCCTTATCCTTATAAATTTAAAGGCTTCATTTGATTTTTTTCACATCACAATAATATTACCATGTAACTCTTTTACAATTACTTTAAAACGACTTTATAACAAAGCTTAATTTTAGTAGATTTTAAAAAAAGAATCTATATATACAATATTTGGAAAAGAAAAAACTATTTCTTTTTACACATTTTGAAATGAAAATATCGTTTGTTTTTTGCTTAATAGATCCTCTTGAAAATTCGATTTTAATTTGCCGGTTCAGACCGTTTAAAAAATCACCTACGTTTTGCAGGACTGGGTAAAACACAGGTGAAGACCTCTAGGAAACCTCTAGAAAAATATTAGAAAGTGTATTGCAAGGAAAGAAATGTGCTGCAAAACATGTTGTCATAGATTAAAAAGTTGGTTTCAAACAGAGAGGGAAGTGGGGGTGGCTTGTCAGATATAACTAAAATTAGCAATTCTCGCTAATTTTGTACATTACTGTCTAAAGAAAAATAATATAACAGTACTAATCAGTTAACTTTTTGTCTAATTTCTACTTACATATTTAACAAAATCGACTTTGTGTTATCATTATTATTATTATAATAAAAAAAAAAAAAAAAAAAATTGCCTTTATTATCTGGATACCATAACAGAAATTATTACTCCTTTCTTTCACTGCAAAATGCTAACTATAAGACAGATAATTTCAGAAATAATTTACTGTCAGTATCAATGAAAAATGATAATGATAAATGAAAATTGAAAGCGGTAAATAGAGGATTTGTAAGGAAGAGTTCAGTGGGTGTTATTTTTTTTTAGTGTTCCTTTCATTTCTTGCCGAGTGTGATGGGATACTTTTTAATTATTAAGAAATGATTTTAATAATTTGAGCAAAAACTGATTTAGGATTAACGCACGTCAGAAACGTCAAAGGGAGGATTTATTTATTTATTTACTTTATTTTATTTTTTAACTCAAAAATTTGTGACAGATTTAAACTTGAATGATATAAATTAATATTAAAAAATTAATTTAAATTCGTGGATGATTAGATTTTCCATTAATCGCAATGAGGTAATTTTGTTTAATTGTAAATTCATTATTACCTACAATGTCGCTCTATAATATATGTATTAAAGAATAATAAATACTTTACTTGGGTTCTAAGGTTTTAAAAACTAATAATAAATTTAAATATTAAAACTTAATTTATAAATAAAAAATATAATATAATATAACAAGAAAGAAAAATCATGCAGTACGCATTGATTAGTAACACTTTCCAACTGTACGCAATTGTTGTATCGAATAACTATTAATATTCTTTGCCTACGTTATCGCACAACAGGCAGAAGGACTGAAAAACATACAGATAGACTAATTGGTTTTAAAATTACTCTTAGGCATTTTGGAAAGTGTTAAAAAGGCTTAACGCAAAAGAAAATGCAGCCGTTAGATTATAATTACAGCTTTTAAACTCTCTGAATATTTTACTGTAGCCCTGTAAATCTGAAAGTTAATCATATCATATTCTATACAAAACAATATTTTGGAATATTAATAATACTTGTCAATGTTTTTAAGATTTTTGTAGTAGAAAGTTCTTTAAATATAACTTATAAAAAATTCTGTCCTAAAACGTAATACATTGGCTTTTTTTTTTTTTTTTTTTTTTTTTTTTGTTGTTGTTGTTGTCCCTGTAAACAAACTAGTTGTACAGGACATATTAATGACATTTTAAATAGGGAACATTCCATAGGGAACATGAGTGTATCATTTTTAAAAAGTTCTCAAAAAATTCACGGATGATAGGAGCCGGAGACAAACAGACAGAAAGGTAGACAATCGGACCGACAGATGCACAAATTGAAATCATCCGATTGGAATTGGAACATCCGATAGTGAACCTGAATAACATATATCAGTTTCAAGAAATTCCATAAATATTTACGGTAGTTAGAGCGCGGACAGACAGACAGACAGACAGACGGACAGACAGACAGACAAACCCAAGTCATAAACAGTTTTCAACCTTGTTGGAAAGTGTTAAAAAGTACTTCCATTCTTAGCAAATTTTAGATTGTTTCATTTACTTTGAAATGAAGTTAACAAATGTTTTAAAGTTGGTATGGTTCAATTCAGAATTATCTTCAACATTTTTCATATTAGATGAATACCCAAATGGGGTTAAAGCTAAAATATACTGTACAAAACTTCTAAACGTCTACCGCGCGGCATCTCTACGCACTATGCCACTGGTATATATATATTTATTATTTAACCATTCGAATTTCACGAAATGTAATATTATAATTATACAATAAATATTATTATTTCATGTAAAAATTTTTAACCAATGTATCACTTGTCGCGGAGTCATTAAATTAATGAAACAGCTTGATGCAACGTAAAACCTAAACTCTAAACAGGTTTTCATCAAAATTATTACTGAATTGTGGATTCATGGTTATTATAATAATAATAATAATAATAATAGGGGGGGGGGGAAATAAAGATAGATTCCTGCATCGGGTCGGGTAATCCGATTTTTCCCGAACCCGACCCGGGTTGATTGATTTAGTTTTCGTGAGGGTCGGGTTCGCGTCGGGTTGACTGGATTTTTTTACTGCGGTTCGGGTTAGTGGTCTGCACGGGCCGGAATTTCGAGGCCCAGGCCCGTACGAAAACTTTGCTTACCTGACCCGGCCCTTTATGTAGTCGAAAAATGCGGCCCGGGCCCGGCCCGGACAAAAAACGATAAAACCAGGCCCGACCCGGCCCGGCCCGATTCAAAAATATGTAAAATAACAAAAAAAAAGAATGCCTTTTTATGAAAAAGATTTTTAGTATGTGTTTTGCAGAGGTTTTATATAACCAATCAATAGTACATTCTTTAACAAATCTGCTGAAATTTTACAAGACAATTATTATAAACAGAAATTCATTATAATAGACAAGGCACAAAGACAAACAGAAAGTCAAATCGAAAATATTAGCATTCATCAAACAATATAGGAAGGTATTTAAAATGGTTAATACTACTGAAAATGCACTTTCAACCATTTCCTCTTATATACCATAATGTATCCGAATCTTTCATGTGCTCCGGTAAACAAAACTTTAATGTTAATCCAACCATATTCAATAGAAAAGTTGCTTTTGCCACTGATAAAAATTATGCTACTTTCGTCCACTGAAGAAAAGGAGCCTTAGAGAAAAAATTACAGCGGAAAGGTTTTTATATCCTTTACACCACCTAAACTCAACAGATCATAAGAAACAAACCCTTATACACAGTAAGGTATCTAATTTCTTTTGTTATGTACATGTACGCAAACTGGTAGTGACATGCATACTATTTTGAATAGGAAATCATCTAATATTACTTTAAATAAAACATATTAATTTCGAAGCATGCTAAAAATATTTCCGAAAAATCAGATTTCGGACAGACAAACTGATAGACAATTAAATTGACGTTACAGACACTTTTTTAACAAAATAGAACTTTAAGTGACATACAAGCCTGCAAAATTACGTAAAATAAATGACAAGAAATATTTTAACATTTTCCTTTTTCGTTGATTAACGAGGAAACCAGAAAAAAATTCGGGCCGACACGGCCCGCAGAAAATTTCATTCAGTACAGGACCGGCCCGGCCCGAATATACACAAAAAAACTGAGCCCGAGCCTGAAAATTTTTTTAAGCCCGAGCCCGGCCCGGCCCGAGAGCAAATTCAAAAATTCGGCCCGAACCCGGCCCGTGCAGACCTCTATGTCGGGTTCGGGTCGGGTGTAGTTTTCAACGAATCGGGTCGACTTGAGAACATCTTTCAAAAGATTTTTATCTTAATAAAGTAGAAATTTGTTTGCCCTATACACCCAAGTTGAATATACGCTTGCACAAATTATCATAGTAAAATAAACATCCATATCCGACTAAAGCAATCGACAAGAAAAAGAAAGAAAAAAAGCAATTATTATATAGAATATAAACTGATTAAAACAGGCTACGTCTCCCACGGTAACCAGATGTATGATTCATCCATTTTGATTACTTACATCCTTTTAAAATAGATTGTGAATTTAAACTGGTAATTAATACCTTTTCTCTTGCAGATGTTTTTAAGAAGTTATAGGAATGTAGGTTTAGATGTGTTTAGTGGACGTTTAGTTGGCGTCTGTAACATTGTATTATTTTAATATTATTCTGTGTGTAAAAAAGCATTAAACAATAAAACTACAAACACTAAGATTAAAACCCATTTTTGTACAGTTGAAATTCACAATACATATAAATAGTTAAAAATCATTATTAACCCATTTTTCAGATTTTTTAATTTTTAACTTAGTTTTATAACTTAGTACTAGTAATTAAATTTTTAATTCTTCTTAAAATGATTTACCACACACACACACAGCAGTGTGACAATTAAAATTTACTTTATTTTATAAATTAAGGATATTTTCCATGATTTTTAGATGAATTATTAATTTTCATTTAGATTCGGGTACCGGGTCGAGTGCGGGTTGCCAAAAATTCTTTATTGCGGGTTCCGGTCAGTTTTCGGGTCGAATAAAAATTATTTGTCGGGTTCGGGTCGGGTTTCGGATTGATTCAAAACTCACTTGTCGGGTTCGGGTCGGATTGCAGGACTCTAAATAAAGAGTTATTTATGTGGTGAATTAATTTCGTGTATCTAAAGATAAATTATGAAATAGTTGCTATTCTGTATTCATATTTATGAGTATTAACTAGAATACTGTATTTTTAAGCAGCTGAAATTCGTTAATGTGAATTTTTATTTACATATAATTTATACACGCAGCCATTTATTTATATGAAAGCATAAATGTTAGGTATTAACTTAAAAATGAAGAAAATAGTTTATTCAAAATAAAAATCAGTTTGCAAAATCCAAGTACATATAAGCTTATAATTGTCAAAAATCATTAATTAAACAATTAAAATAAATGCTAGTCTTTCGCGATCTCAAATACTAAGCTAATATAATAACTTTTGAAATTTTTAAAAGTTATAAATGCTGAAAACATTACATTTAATAGTATATTAATATAATGCGTATTATAGATAAAAAAAATTAAAAGAATTAAATTTAGATTTTATCGCAAAGAATTTTGAACAATGTATGCTTAAAAATTATAGCTTACTTATTTAATAACATTCAAAATATATTAAATTAAACATAAAAATTTAACTTTTTGAAATACTAATTACACTGCTGGTCATTAAAATTGCCTCTGACACCATTTTAGCATAATTTTATGTAAAATGAGCTCCTGAATCCGACTATGACGTCCATTTCGCCCTATCACCCACCGTTTTTTAGGAATGGCCCCCTATTTTTATCATTTTCGGTGATTTCATGGCTATAAGTTTGATTTTTAGGAGGGGGAGGATTATTTTAACCGTTAAATAAATTCTGAGGGGCTACAGAGTCGGAAATTTCTAAAACATGGACATTTGCGACAAGGGAAAAATTTTGGGAAGGGGGATTTGCCACTGAAATAATGCATTACATATGTTATATATTTTTTAACTGTTATTAATGTTTTTTTTTTTTTTTTTTTACTTTATATATATATATATATATATATATTAGGTATTAAATTAATTATTTTTCATTCTTCAATTCAAATTCATAGTCATAAAATTATCGAACAGGGAAAGAAATTGAGGGAGGGTGTATCTAGAAAAAGGTGGGTGATTGGGTAAAATGGGAGTCATATTCGAATTCAGGAGGTCATTTTACATAAGAATCGGCAATAATGGTATCAGATCTCGAAAAAAAAAAAAAAAATTGTTTTGCAGACCAGTGTTATTAGAACAACAGCTATGCAGCTCTTATTTACCTAATATTAATAAATGACGGCTTTTTCGACATTTTAATTAAGAGATAGATTTATTTATTTATTTATTTTTATTTTTTTCAATAACAGAAGTCTAAAAGGTGCAAAGCCATTAATATTTCACAATTATAGAATTTTCGATAGCTGCTTTTGAAATAAAATTGAGAATACAGTTATAAATTGCAAGGTTTTACAATATTTTAAAGCATCATGCTTTGAAAATTTTTTTAAACTGCTTACTGACACTTTGCTTGTATTGAGAATAATCGAGCAGATATCCTCTCTATCTCTTTCCCATCCTGCATATAGAATCTTAAAAACATAATAAATAAATAAAAGAGGCAAGTTTTTGTAAAAATAGAACACTCTTAAATGAAATTTTAACATTAAAATGTAAAAATTACTTATATGTTTCTCTGTGTTAATATACAGTGAAACCTGAAACTTCTCAAGTTGGACACCTAATATACAGAAGAAGAAATAACGAAAAAAAAGGGGATCCGGACATAATATCGCGAGACAAAATATCGCCGGACAAAATATCGCGTCGAAGAAATAATATGATCTATTTGAAAATTTGTTTTTCTTTCACGTGTGATCTCTGGTGAAGGCCACTGGGCCTTAAAAATTAATATTAATTAATTAAAATAAATAAATAAATAAATACATTATATAGAATGGAATTTTATTATTTTATTATACTATATTTAATTTCAAGTTATTTTATCATTTGCTTTTCGCCATTCAAAATACATTTTTAAAATATTCTACATTACTCCTTACATCAAAGCTGAACACTGTTCACAAACCTTAATTAAAAATTTTAAACCAGATAAGCATGATTAATTTCTTTATGACTAATCTTTAAAAAAAGTTAATAAACATAGATTTTAAACTCTTTTAAGCAAAATTTATGACAATTTTTGTGGTGGGTTTGTGTGTATGCCAGTGCTCTGACTAAGGTATGTATTGTCATGAAATTTTATACAACATTATTAAGAATTACCAACTCCTTTATGCTTTCCATTCATTTATGTAGGCGATATTTTGTCCACAACCCGAAAAAAATATGTAGATCAGGTGCATTGAGGTAAATAAAAGGGAATGTATAAACGTAACCATTAGCATGCGCTAAATGTATGGTTAATCAGTGAAGGAAATTGTTATATACAGAATAATAAAAATTGCAAGGCAATCAAAAATTACAAATTTGAGATAACTCAGGTCGCTATTTGCGACTATCACTTGTGAACCAATCGCAAATTTCATCATTTGTGTTCACCGCTACTATCGCTACGTATGTTTCACTTATATGTTGCCCTTTAATTTTTTGTCCACAGTTCCCCCCCCCTTCTTTTTAGAGGGTTTTTATATGAAATTGACTTTGTCATCGTGTCACGCTAATAGAAAAGCGCTTCCATTTTAACGTAAATATAAGCTGATCAGTTTCTCGCTCGATGGCTTAGTTGGTTATAGCGTCACGTTAATAACGCGGTGGGCGAGAGTTCGATACCCGAAGGTCCGGCGAGTTAATTTTTGCAGATAATTAGTAGAAAAAGGTGTCAATTGATAACAGAAAATTTTTCGTTGACTACACAATATCTTAAGAATTTTTGAAGAGTTAGTTTTTTTTTTTTTTTTTTTTTTTTTTTTTTTAGGAAGTTTTTTCATTTTTTTAGATGTCAGAAAACAGAAAATATTTTAGATATTAAAAAAGCTCAAAATAAAAAGTTTCAAGTAAAAAATACATAAATAAATATTTTTAGAAGCTTTATATACGCTGTAAAAAATGCTGCAGTAAAATTACGGGCAAAGCCCGGCAGCAGAGATTCCAGACAAAGCCCGTAAAAATACATTTAGACGATGAATGATGTACCGCCAGTAATTTTACGTTGTGATGAAACATACAACCAACCTGCAAAAAAAGTAGCATTGATCGTAAAATTAAACGTTAAAGTTTGAGGACTGCAGTATTTCGAGAGCAGAACCTGGTATATATGATGTAATGTACATATCTGATGGTCATATTCAGATAAAACAGCTTTGTTTTTTAACAGTGAAGATCATGCACAATAATCATAAGACTTACCTTCAAATGGTTAATTACATATTCATTTCATGTTGAAATAAACTTTATTTTAGCATATTGTAAAAAATACATTGTGGAAACAACATTAAAATTTTCCGTTTTCTAAGGCTTAACTAAAGGGTTCAGAGCAATTAGAATGCTGTCAGCTTAAAAAAACTAAAATTAAAAAAAAAAAAAAAAAAAAAAATGCGTTTAGTGGATAAAACAATTATTAGGTTGTAGTTTCTGTTTTAGAAATCTGGCTTGAAATCAAGAAACCATTCTAGCTTTCTTTTTTAATGTTTTCGTGTTAATAGACAAAGAAAATCAATTTCATCAATATCAATTACTCAGTTTCAGTCAGATGGAAATTTTTTGAATTAAATTAAGAAAATAATATCTTACTAAAACCAGTGGATGTTTCTATGCGTCATGCGTGCATAATTAAACTCATTCAATTAGTAAAAATAACAATCGTAGTTTCAGTTTGAAAATGGTAGAAAATGGAATTCTCTCTTGATATCACTGAAATGATAGCATTTGAAGAGATTTTCTCATAAGAAAATGGTTTGGTGGGAGATAAGAGCAAATTGTGTAGATTAACGGCTTTTTCTCATAACAATTCAAAAATTATACATACTTTCGAAACATCAATTTACGGGCTACGACCGTTTAGCTAGCAAAAGGGTCATTTCCCGTAAAATTATACGGTTATTTCCTAAATTATGCTTCCAAAACACTAATTTACGGATTATGACCGTCTAGGTAGCAAAACGGTCATTTCCCCTAAAATTATACGGTCAAATACCGTGATTTTACAATTTTTTTTTACAGTGTATATATTATATAAAATTGAATTCGTCATCGCGTTTTTTGTCACGCTAAAAAAACAAGACGCTTCCACTTAAAAAAAAAAAAAGTGAGCAATTTATTGTATCACTTAATGGTAGGAGCGTCATGTTAATTTTTTCAAATAATTAATTGAAAAGTTGTCAGTTGATAAAAGGAAGTATTTCGTTGTGTACACATTATCCTAATAATTTTTGAAGAATTTTTTAAATAGATTTTTATCTAGTTACTAAAAAGCACAAAATAAAAATTTTAAGTAAAAATAAATAAATAAATATTTTTTTTAGAAGCTTTTTGTTGAAACTGGATTTCGCTATCACGTCTTCGTGTCACGCTAGTAAATAAGGCACCTCAACTTAAAGTGAATGTCAGCAGGCTTTATCGTGGCTCATTGGTTCATTTGGTTAGAGCGACAAGTTGCTAATGCGATGGTGGTGGGTTCCATCCCCCGAATGATGTATGTATTAAACTTTGCAGATAATTAATAGAAAATGTGTCAATTGATAAAAGAAAATTTTTCATAGTCTGCACAGTATTCTAAGAATTTTTGAAGAGTTTTTTTTTTTTTTTTTTTAAGATACTAAAAGCACAAAAGTTAAGTAAAAATAATAAATAAATATTCTTTTAGAAGCTTTTTATTGAAAATAGATTTTTATCATCGTTTTATCATCGTGTCTTTTTATGATCGTAAATTTAAACAACCTTTTTTCGTCGCTCGTTAGAGCGTTTGATTAGAGAGTCATGGTGATAACACGATGCTCGTGGGTTCGATCGTCGCAAGCCGACGTGTTACTTTTTTGCAGATAATTAATAGAAATGGTATCAGTTCATAAAAGAAGATCTTTCATTGTCTACACAGTATCCTAAGGAATTTTGATAGCTTTTAGCTTTTTTTTAAGTTACTAAAACGCACAAAATAAAAATTTCAGTAAAAATATAAATTAAAATAAAAAATTAATAAAATAATAAAATAATTAATTAATTGAAATAACATTGAAAGTTTTTTATTATTGTGGAGTCCTAAAAAGCCTAAAATAAAAATTTATTCTAGCAGAGAGATGCTATAAAATCATAAAAGTTTCAGCAAAAAGAAAATTTTAAAGAAAAATATAGATATTTCACTTTTGCAAAAGATGAAAAATTTTAAATATTCCAAATATTTTAAAAAGCATTCGAGAACAATATTCCTTTTGTATAAGTATTTGTTAGATTTTTCTAGAATGTGCTACGATTTTTCTTGACAGTTCTTAGACTTTTGGTTAGAGCGTTATGCTGATAACGCGATGGTCCTGGATTCGGTCCTCGAATATAGTACTTTTTTTTGCAGATAAATAATAGAAAAAAATGTCAATTGATAAAAGAAAATCTTCTATTGTCTACACAATATCCTAAGAAATTTTAATTAGCTTTTTCCTTTCTTGTAACTAAAAAGCACAAAATAAAATTTAAGTAAAAAATCATTTTTTAAAGTTAGAAGCTTTTTGTTGTGAAGCCCTAAAAAGCATAAAATAAAATTTATTCTGGCAAAGACATGCTACAAAGAAATGAAAGTTTCAACACAAAGAAAATTTTAGAGAAAATGTAGGTGCTTTCCTTTTGCAAGAAATGGAAATTTTTTAATGTTCAAAATATTTTAAAAAGCTTTCGAGACATTTGAAATTTGTGGCCTAACGAATGATTATACAAAAACTAATGACTAAGAATATTGGTATCGAAATCTTTTTAAAATATTTTGAACATTAAAAAAGTTTCCTCTCTTGCAAAAGGAAAGCACCTACATTTTTCCCTAAAATTTTCTTTGTGTTTAAACTTTCATTTCTTTGTAGCATGTCTTTGCCAGAATAAATTTTATTTTATGCTTTTTAGGGATTCACAATAAAAAGCTTCTAACTTTAAAAAATGATTTTTTACTTAAATTTTATTTTATGACCATTTTTTTTTTTTTTTTTTTTTTTTTAATTAACATTCTGTCCATTTATGGTGTTTTCATGGAGTATTTTTATTTTATTTATTTATTTATTATTATCATTATTATTATTATTTTAAGAGTTTTAAGCACTTTGAAAATTCTTTTGAAGAATGTGAGAAGTCCGTACTCAGCTTGCAAGGATATCATATGCAGAATAAAAACATATTGTTTTTAATATTTGAAAAATGTATGCTGAGTTTGAATAAAAATAAAAATGGAAACTTTTGTTTTATTCATATTTACCATTTTATTATATAAAAAAAATTTTAACAAGAAATTTAAACATTCATTTAAAAAGGCAGTAAACAATACAATGGGGAAATTACCCCTTCAGCTTTTCCCTAAACACTTTTTAAATGCTTTTTTCTTTTTACGAGATTGTTATGTTGAAAAACATATTTTTACAATAATATCGTAACATTAAAATAGCTTACAAGAAGAAATTTATTTATTTACATAAATGAGCTATTGCACATTAACAAAACTAAAAGTCATTTTAAATTGCAATTATCCCGGGTAAAGGAAATTATTTAATATTATGCCCCCCAAAACTTTCTATCATATTATTAATCTTTTTTTTTTTTTTTTTTTTAATCATTCAGTGATTTAGTGAAATTCTGGTGGAAGTTGATATAGTTCTTCATTGGCTTCGACTATGTTGCACAGTTCATCTATTAATGTAGAAAATTGTAGTATCATACGCTTGGATAGTTCCAACGCTACGTTCTTGATAATAGCCTCCACGATCTCCATTAATTCCAAATTCGACATATTATCAAGATGCTCTTCACCAATAGATGGCGAATTGCTTGTATCATCTGATGACGAATGGCTTGTATCATCTGATGAGGAATCGCTTGTATAATCTGATGACGAATCGCTTGTATCATCTGATGACGAATCGCTTGCATCATATGATGACGAATCGCTTGTATCATCTGATGAGGAATCGTTTTCATCATTTGAAGAATGACCTCTTATTTCAAGCTCTTGCTTTTCAAGATAATTCTGGAAAGTTAAAAAGATATAAATAAATATTTAATAAATTAATATCCAAATATTATAATATGTAAACTGCATATGAATGGGAGAATTTGTAATGGCAATTGTATTGTTATACCAATATTTTAAAGCCTGGCGTGTATTCTAGTATTGCCAAAGGATGAGTTCAGATGCTCTGTTGATTTAAAGTATGAAGACAGTCTTACAGATTTAGAATGGAAAGCGTATTTTGAAATATAAAAAAAGGTTTAATTAGAAAGTTTCTAAAAAATCTATGTCTATATAGTTAGCTACGTAATGCAACATACAATCGGCAGCAAAGTTATTGTAGCACACATCTACACTTTTCATACATTTTTTTTTTTAGCTTGATCACTAATTTTTATCATCAACTTATTTTTTTTTATAAACAGTATAAGACTAAGGTCATGACTCGACAAATATTTACTTAAAAAAACAGTTTTGGGTACCCATCTTTTAAGTAGGAATTATTGCTAATGCTTCAATAATTTTGCTGCCGGCTGTATGCTACAATATTTATTAAATAAGCATAACGATTATTTGCACGCACACATGTAAAATACTCACAAAATTATATCTGAAGAGCAATATTGGAGAGAATTTGTAAATTAATGCATTGTTTTAATCAGATTGGAAGTACATAGGTCATACAAGAAAAGCGTTTCATTTATTTATTATTTACTTTCTGCGTGTGTAGCTAGAGTTTATTTTTTTTTCTATTCACAATTATATTTTTATATGGCCAGAAGGTTAAAACTGGCCGCGGTAGCCCTGTCGGTAGAACACTGAGAAGATTGCGATTTCGATACTCGAACCGGACAAAGACCGTCCGTGTACAATAATGGTGGTTGATGCATGTAAAATTCGTCGTGGCTGCAATGGCCTCCACGCTTCCATCCAAAATTATACCTCTGGGGGTCACCGAAATGGGGAAGCGATCCCCTCCATGGAGAATCAAAATTGTGATGGCACGTCTCCGGACCATCGCCAATTACCCATTTCGCAGTACAAGTGCGAAATTGAACCCAATCAACCAGAAGATTAAAACTTTCTGATGATTCAACATGGTCAGTACACGCTATTTTTTATTACTCAGATAAAAACAAATAAATATATGTGATGACAGTCATTATTAGTAGTTAAGGGAGGGGGGAGGGGGAATAATAATAATAATGATAACATAATCAAGTATTTTACTAGACAATATATATATATATATATATGTATATATATATATTTATATATATATATATATATATATTTATTTATTTATTTATTTTTCTTACGTAAAACATTCATAAAAATACGAATTTCGAATACGTAAACTACAGTAGTACAAAAGCTAACTTACCTCTGCAATGTAATTTTTTTTTTTTCTTTCAAAGAATACTATTTTTTCCCTAGTGAAAACTCTTTAATAATATTTTTTTTTTTTTATCAAACGTCAAACGCAAGGCTACGGTGCAAATTTCAATTTATTTTGACAGTAAAAGGACAGTAGTGGTATCTTCAGGCAATTGACTGAATTATATTGTTGCCGTGTATGAGTAGTCAAATGCAGATAGATGTCTATGTCAGTATTGCACAATGATCTAATCTTATGTAATTATGCTTATTAACTACAGATAATATTTTCGCATATTTTTATGTGTGGGCAGCAATTTCACCTCATGTACCCAAAATACAGCTTACTTTCAACACTGAGCAAGGCGAAAAATAATAAGAACGACACAAAAACTATGATAATCAAATAACTGTGCGCTAGGCAAATAGGCAAATTCACAATTACTCTTGTTAAAACGAAATAAATACATACACACACACACATGTATATATATTTAAATATGAGGTTTTTTTTTTTTTTTTTTTTTTTTTTTAATTAATGAAGGTTGGTTGGTTGGGTTTTACGTCGCCCTAGAGCTAGCTGCGCAATGGGTAATCAAATTAATGAAGGATCAAGATGATAAGAACGTCATAGTTACTTGAATACTACTGCTCGCGATTGGTAGATTGTTGACATACGAGTATCATTCAGCAAAACATTTAAGCCCCGCTTTATAGTGGCCGGTCCCTTCCGCTCGCTGTCCACAAGAACTGAGCTAGAATGTAAGGAATGATATCTTCTTATAGTATGAGAAACTTAATTTTATTGAATTAAATATGAAGTTACCACTCCTTATATTCTAGCTCAGTGCTTGCGGGCAATGGAGCGGAACGGCCACTGTAAAGCCCGCTTTTCAAGACTTCGTGATCGCATTCGTTCAGTTCAGAAAACTTTTGAAAGAGGGAGAGAGCAGTGCTGTAACACTGGGGAAGAGAGCAAATGTTCTCTAACATCGAAAGAAATCAAGTTTTAGTTTATAACAGAAATACAGAAAAAGATAATCCCTTCAAAAACTTGCTGATGAAATAAAACATTCGAAGACTGTCATTGTCTGTAATATATCGAGATCCCTGATTCAAAATAGAGATCAAAGTACTAGTAAGAGGGAATACTAAGTGCACGGTCTGTCGTCTAGTTGGATCTTTAGAAGTGAAAATGGCAAGAAGTTGAGCTTGCGCATTCTACACGATATAGTTAAATAAAGCATAGAAGTCTTGATGTTCCGCAAAGATTGCTGATTTTTTGTGTTTTTTCACCAATAGGAATTACTGGAAAGTTTCGACTCTTTACATTCTAGCTGAATGATTTAATCCGCCTTTTGATATTTTTAACGGGTTTTCTATTTTCTGATATGTTATTTTTAAGTATAAAAAAAAAAAAAAAATCGTTAGGAACGTTTGCGAGTGGTGGTCGAAAAAGTCGAAAACGCGCTGAACTTGAATCTTCCTCATTCGTCGCTGCGTTATATTGAATGAAATATTGAACTAAAGTCTCTTGTATGACATCAGTTACATTTGTAATGTTAATACTAATAACTAATAATAATAACAGAAATATCATACTAACATCTATAATTGCTGCTATCTCATCTTGAGTCAACTGTGCCCAAGAAAGGCTGTTAGTAGCTTGTGTGGGGTTATCGGAAGGCGTTTTGGACTCCATATCACCTACAAAAGAGAAAATGTATTTAATATCCTTTAACAATATTTAACTCCTTAACATGTAAGTTTTAAAATATGATTTTATGTATGTATGTTCGGATTATGGCATCGGGTGTTGCCTTCCGACAAAATCCACAAGTCTGTGCCAGATCTTCCGGTCATGGGTCCAATCTTCTTCCAGACCCCTATCCCTCATCGCTTGTTTTACATTATCCATCCAAGTCTTTCTTGGTCTTCCTTGTTTTCTTTTCTGATTTGGTATATAGTTTCATTTAAAAATAAAGATTGGTTTTTGACTCCATTTTAATACTCCCTAGCATTAGAAGAGCATGAGCTGAAATGAAAAAAAATACTTTTTTTTTTATTTTTCTTTCAGTCTTTTATACACTAAGCGACAAAAAAAAAGCCGCACTGCAGAAAAAATGACTTATATCTTTATTATTTGTAATAACTTTAAAATTAATGTTTGAAACAAATAAAACTGTCTTGTTTGCATAATACCAAAGGTATGAAATGATACCTATGTATATTTTCGATTTAATAATTCGCTTTATTGCACTTTACGAAGTACTTTATAAAAATCTGCATAAAACTTTCTTTTTGAACATAATGCAATAACTATACACTTTGCATTCTATTATGATTTATTATATGAAATAAACAATTTATATTTTAATATATGAAATAAAACTATTTATTTGTTAGATCTAAGCAATTTTTTGTTAAAAATATGTATTCTGCATTGGGTTAATTCCACCTTTATATGGAATTACTGCATTAATGCGCAATGGCATAGTTTTATACAGTGTTTTAATATAAATCACAGAAATTTCAATGTGCCAAATATCACAAATAAATGTTTCTAGTTCTGGCAGAGTTATAGGCTGCAAATTTCGAACCCTCTCCCCGCCTTTTTATAGACGAAACATTTTCGAGCGGATCGCGATTTTGACCATTTCCATGTCTGGTAAAGAATAAATTCTACTATATCCTTTGTGGTATTTAACTTAAAGTGAAAAAAAGTATGATTACTTACAGAATTATAGGTTCTCATGGGAATGTATAAGAAATTTTGACAATTTGAAGTGAATAAACTTACCACAGACGCCGTGTAGTAAGGTGCCTTATTATCTTCAAATGCTGTTTACGGAAATGTCTATGATACCTCCAAAATAGTCGGTCAGGCACCACTTTTATACAGATTGTGTTTTATTTCGAGTTAATTGATCGCTTGAGCATAAAAATTTCCCCGAGTGTTTGAAAAGTTATGCACCTCCGTACCATAATGTACGGAGAACGTGCCACTGTTTTAAAAGTGCGATTTTCATTAAGTCGGTCACATTTTCGTCTTCATTCTAGCTTTTTTCAACAGCACGAAATAAAGAAAACTTGATTCATCAGAGAAAACCAGTTCAGCCTAATAATTAACTGATAATGTTTTTAAATTTTGGTCAACTAAAGTATTGTTTTTTCTAATTCTTTTCCTTAATAATGGCTTTTTTCGCAGATCTTCCGTTCTTTAACCCGCTTTGTTTAATTGTTCCCGCATTGTTTTTGAAGAAAGTAATTTACTATACACTTTTTTAAAATCTTTTTTAAGTTCTGAACATGATACAAATCGATTTTTTAAACATTCGCATTTTAACTTGCGGTTATTTTGCTTGGATGAACAACATGACCGCCTAAAGCCAAATTCCCAGTTTAAACGGCCAAAAAAATTTATATTTTGCTAAAATTCATTTTACCAATATTTCGTTAGCATTTAATTATTTTGCCATCTCACGTAATAAAATATTTTTTGATTTTCATTTAAAAATTAATACATTTTGTGTCATCGTTAACTGCCTTATTCTTACCATTTTTGAAATAAATTCTAAAATTACAATTTTCCTGGCAATTGCATTTTGTTTTTAACACTAGACTCAAAGCTAAAGTGTATGTGGAGGACAACATAGTAAAATTTGTTCGAAAATTTGCTTTTTAAACGATAAAATTGGCGGTTGTAGAAGGCGAAAAGGAAAACATCCAAGTGCGGCTTTTTTTTGTCGCTTAGTGTATACGTGAGAAGGAAGCGTTGGATTCATGATAATTTTCGAACTCAAGTCTCCAATGTATTTAAACGTTTTCAGATGTCATGACATGTAGTGACACTTTTTAGAAAATTTCTGTCTGTCTGCGTATCCAAAATTTTGTGGATGTTATACCACTGTTATAACCACTGAAAGGATAGTTGTTGTATTGTTTATCAAATATTATATATACAAAAATTTATATTTCATATATTTAATTTATTTGGACCTTAACTTAAGTTGGTTCTGTTTTCATTTGCGAATCAACCACTCAACAGTTGACACTGGGATAGTATACTGTCAAGATTTTCAACATGGCAGTATAGGACAAAATCTCATATAAATGTGCATAATGAGAATAATTAAGTCAACCAGGGAGAAAAAAAGTATATATATATATATATATATATATATATATATATATATATATATATATATATATATATATATATATATATATATGAGGGGGTAACACTTCTCTCCCTGGAGAGAAAAAAATCTTTATTTTTATTTTTTTTTTTTTAATTAACACACACACACACACACACACACATATATATATATATGCATATATATTAGAAGGGGAAAAAAGCATTTTTTCAAATTCTGTCTATGGGGCAAAAAATTGGCTTTTCTTCAACATTTAGCATTAAACTTCTCTGAGATGAAAATCGTTTACATTCATTATGGAAAATAATTTTAATCAATAACAATTTAAATAAGTAATTTTTACGGCGTGAATTTGTATAGCAAAATATGCCAAAAAAAAAATATGTTTCGTGATAGCCATAACATATCAGTTTTTTTTTTTTTTTTTTTTTGTTGTTGTTGTTGTTGTTGTTGTTTGTTTGTTTGTTTGTTTTGCAAAAAGCGAACCAATATTGTATGCAATTTCCGTCCTGTAGAAATCTTATATTTATATTTCACACCTACCAATTGTCATGCGTTTTCCGCGAGACTTTGTGTCCCTATTTATTATTATTATTACTTTCATTATTATTAAATCTTATTTTTAAGGCTCCTTTCTGCCTCTTACAAATTTTTCCGTTTCTGTCAGCAGACTACCTAGGGGTGAATAGCAGACCGTCTTCAATTGTCTATTACGCAGCACTAGTGTGATGTAAAAACTAACCAACCAACCGTTTCTGGCAGCCAAATCCCATGTTATTCAGTGGGGAAATTTAACTGAATTATTTATTATGCAATGCATATATATATATAATTTTTTTTAATTAAACTAAAATTTATTTTTACTTAATCGTTCAGTAGATGAATTCGTTTCCCTTATAAACTGTGAATTTAACTGTTTTCGGCCTCATGGCTGTTGTGGAGTGTTTTACCTTTTTCGGCATGCTTTTCAAAAGTAAAGAAAGTTAAAATTTAGTTTTATTAAATTTTCTTAGGGTTAATTTATTATGAAAAAATTGGTGTTTGAAGTTTAATATGTTTATTTCTCTCAAGCTTGTTTCAACTTCATAAATTTATTATGAAAAAATTGGTGTTTGAAGTTTAATATGTTTATTTCTTTCTTGGTTTTTTCCACAGATTATTTGAAATTATTTTCAAGTCCTTTATGTGACCTCGTGCATTGCATGCTGTAAATTTTTAGCAGTTTGCGTACAGTATGACAGAAAGGTCACCAAATTGGCATACAACATTCATTCAATGCCCTTGAAAAAGTAGTGAATTTGTATGTTTCAATATCAAGTTGCTTATATTTTTCTTTTTGTCAACTTTATTCATTTTTTATAGTTCTTCATGTGATACTTGGTTTCATATAATGCAATGTTTGAAAAGGTTTTCTATATATATATATATATATATATATATGTATATATTCTATTTTGATGTTGTAAAATGCGATGAATGCATTTCGTTCGTTTTTCGCATTTTGCAAGCTCTTCTTAGAATAATTTGAAACTCTGTGAAAACAAAATTAAGCAAAAACAATGGGCATTTATTTATAACAATTTCTCATTTATTATCTATGAACAAAAAAGATGTTTTAATTATTTTATTTTAATTTTTTTTAATTATTTATTTTTTCTTTTTAAATTATTATTATTATTTCTTTCTTTCTTTTTTTAATCTTGAAAATGAGCAATTTAAGGTTATTTAATTATTCCTTTGAATTAATTCCGTATTTATTTAAAACATACCGATATGATAAGCATGTTTTGAATAATTTCATGCAAGATACATTGAATCGAATAATTGATTTATGTACAGTCACCCCAAAAAAAAACGCCACCCCCCCACCTAATTTTGCCGTAAATTATCGTAGAAACATGCGACTGGTACCAATCAGTTTGTAATAACGTCTAGTTTATAATGTTATAGTAAGATTTTACTTAGGGGGTCGTCTACATATTAAAACTGACATCAACTTCATTTTTTTCAATGGTAACCCCCATTTTTTATAATTTATTTGAATTCTTTGGATCAAATCATCACGGAAAATGGTATAGTTTATATATTTCGCTCAATTTTTCATAGAGTTATAAGCTGTCAAAGTTTGGGGGAGCTAATGTTAAATGAATGTGACAAACATTAAATCATATCTTCCGAAATAATTATGATATTTAAATTCTGTTTTTTTTATTGGTTAGAATGAAGTAACCCAAACATATTCCATGCAAATTTTTGCTAAAAAAACATTTTTTGAATTATGAAAATTATTAATAAATTCATATTTGAAAAAATTATGAATTATGACCTATGTTAATTTTTGCACGAATAGAACGGGCATCATCAAAAACATAGGTTTCCAAATTTACAGCTCGTTCCTAACATTATTTTTTGAGTTACAGTGATATTTCACTTTTTATTCCTGTTAGGGGGCCGTCACTTGTTATAATCTGTATCCTCTATAAGTAAATGTTTGTATATAATTTGACGGAAAACTATTTTAATTTACCTTTATGTTATTTTTATTGTTTCCTAAGCAATATTTCGATGTTTATTATACAAATTGGCATATTTTTGTAAAGTTATCACAATGTAGGCGAGGGATTGTGAAAGAATTTCAAAAGAAAAGAAGCCCCGCCTCTGATTCGCTGAAACACTATTTAAAAAAAAAGACAAATTTGCATATTCCTATTTGACTCTATATGTGACGCTGGTATGCATAAATCACAATGGTATTTACTACATCGATTATTGAAGACAAAACTTAAATGATTTAATTACAAATATGCAAAATTATTTTGCTTTATATTATAAAGTTTTAGAAAATTTGTGAAAAGGCGTGGCTATTTACATTAAGCCTTGATATGGAAGCTATGTTGCTGTTTTTCGATGCTGCGAAATTTACAAAATATATTTGTGTTAATATACTATACAGATAGAAGAATAATTATATAATATCAACAAATCTTCTTTAATCAATATGTTTATATACATTACTGTATGGAAATGTTTATATATGAATATTGTATGTATTTTTAATGAGAGATATAAACACAAAATACTAAAAAAAAAAAAGAAGAAAATGTGTTATAAATTTTTATAAATCAAGCAAAATATATATGCATACTTGCCAACCTAACCCGTAACATTGTTAGTTCCCGCCCCTGTGTGTACACAGTTTAATTTTTAGAGTAATTAACTTCAAATACATTTACGATTAACTCATTGAGCGCCACGCGAATTCTTATGGAAATCCCATTCAGGCCACACGTTCTGCTTAGAAGCGTGTTATGTTTATCGAGTTTCAATAAACCCCATTAGGCCTTAACGATATAATCCTATAAAAATCCTATTTAAAAAAAAAAAAAAAAAAAAAAAACATGAAGTAAATTTTAAATAAATTGTCAGTAATTACTTAAAACTATGTAAGTTCTGTAGTTTTATATCATATTTTACACTGCCGGCTGACTTAGCCTAAATGGAAAGATCAGTGTCAGCCACCGATGGCTGACACGGCTCTAAAAAGACTGATGTGAAAAAAATGTACGGAAAGGGGCGGGACCAGTAATCTTCCGGGATAGGTTGACAAGAATGTATATACATAGAGCAATGCCAGAAAATGTTCTTTATTTTTCATGAATCAGATGAATGGTATTTTTTTTTCTGAATTGTCTATGTATTAAATATAATGCTGCTTTAAATACCCTTTAAATGAAAAGTTTTATTACATAAAGTAATTTTCTGGCACTTTACAGCTCCCAAATGACACACAATACAAAACCCCGCCTTTTTCCAGTGTTTAAAGGGTATTAACGTTTAATATGCTTTATATTCGTTTTGATCTTTCTTTCTCCTCCTTATCTTCTTCTTTTTTCCTTAAAAAAAAAAAAAAAAAGAGTTATGTAACATTTTGACCTTTTCAAGTGAAGATTTAGATTAAGGGTTGGCAGCCTTTCTACACCCACCGTCCACTTCGGTATCTGTGTTAAAGTGTAGAATTTTAGAACATCCCATTAAGTAGTAGGATTTATTATTTTACATATTAATTTGTTACACATTATAAAATATAAAAGCAAAAGAATATCGTGGAGATTTATGTAAAAGTTTTTAATAATTTCATGAAAAAAAAAAATAATAATAATTAATTAAAAATAAATAAATAAATAAAAATAAAAAATCTGTTTTAATATTTTAAAAAAGTCAATTAAAGAAAATGAAAGTACTGCAGTATCAGAACAAACTCCCATTGTCACTGTGAAACGGCCGTGGGAACCAGGTTGAGTGCCGCCGTTTCAGACACTACGGCAGCTTGAGTTAAAATAATTTTGAATTTTCAAACAAATTTAAAACCATTCATCTTTTTTTTTTTTTTTTTTTCTTTTGATAGATATTTTAATATCTATTCAAGCTATTTAATTTTCTTCGTATGAAGTGAACTATCTGATGTTTAATCAATAGAAACCAATAAAAATCTTTTAATTCATAAACTAACTCAGAAAGTTCTGTGAATTAGTCATTTTTTTTATTTTATAATTAACATTTCTGAAATTTTTTTCCGGTGTGAAACTTAATATATAATGTATACTGGGTGGTAGATCGTGATTTATATTTTCTAAATGTATAGACGGACCCCTAATACATTTTCACGTGTAACTCTATTTAAAATTGATTCAAGGTATATAAATAGGTATGTTTTTCGAACCGCCTTGATCTCAGAAATCTGAATATGAAGTCAAAAATAGGGTTAATGCCAGTTTTAATATGTAGACGACCCCTTAGGCAAAATTTAACTATACCGTTATAAACTAGACGTTATTACAAATCGATCGGTACCAGTCAAATGTTTCTACGATAATTTACGGCGAAATTAGGTGGGGGGGTGGCGTTTTTTTTTTTTGGGTGACTGTACATTAAATTTTTCAATTCTCATTTTTTATCTGTATACAAGAAGTCAACGATTTTATTAGCAATATTTTCAAAGACATCAAATAATCGAATGCTTCGTGCTAATTAAATAATTATATTTATAACTATGAGTGGTATATTTTACAACAGAGAGCTCTGCGAGTCAAAAGATTTGCAGAAATAATATTCCTTTTATTTTCGCCAACTAACTTAAAAAAAAAAAAAACGCATTTTAAAACAGCTTCTAATATTCTTCTAATACGTTTTCGATTATGATTGCAGATGGTTTTAATCCCTCTCTTTTACTATTAAAGCAGCTTTTTGACACTTTTCAACAAGGTTGAAAAGTGTTTATGACTTTGGTTTGTCTGATTGTTTTTCCGCGCTCTAACTCCCGTAAATATTTATGGAATTTCTTGAAACTGATATATGCTATTCAAGTTCACTATCGGATGTTCCCTATTGAAAATGATGTGAACACCTACTGGTTTATGTACAGGGACACCCGAAAGTTTTCCAAAGCGTTGTGTCCTGTGAGAGGCATTTCTATAAACCATATTTTAATACCGTTACTTTACACAAATCTTAATGAAATTGAAATAGGTATTCAAATTCACTATCGGATGTTTATGATTGAAAATGGAGTAAATACCATCATGGGTTTGTATACAGGGACACCCGAGAGTATTTCTAAGCACTGTGTTCTATGAGAAGTATTTCTATAAACCAAATTTGAAGGACTGTACTTTGCCCAAATCTCAATAAAATTAAAATATATTATTCATATGCACAAAAGAATGTTTTCCATAGAATACAGTATGATTAGCAATAGATTTACAGGGCCGAAAAAAAAAAAAAAATAGTCACATTAATGGGTGTTGATGGTAATTTGCTGGAATTACATTTTTGTTTATATTAATCTTTTTTATCATTTTCTAAATGTTTATAACACTTTCCAATAAGGCTGAAAAGTGTTAATGACTTCGGTTTGTCTGTCTGTAGTCTGTATGTCCGTCTATCTGTCTGTCTATCCGCGCTTTAACTCACGTAAATATTCATGGAATTTCTTGAAACTAATACAGTAGCCGCCGCTTTATAAAATCACGTTTGTTTTCATCAAAATGATTTTATTAAGCGGCTGATTTTTATATCCGGCGAACATGCCCGAACTCAGTAAAAGAGTACTCATTACCTAAATATGGAAATAAATTCTTCTTCGCCCTTCCATATATCAATTAGCCATGTGTAGGTATGGAGTTTTTGCTACTTATCATTCATGTAAAATTTTCAGCTTTTAGAGAAAAAATTACGTAAAAAATGGATATTATCTTTGACCTGGCATTCTTGTACCTATCTAGAAGTGCTACGTTGATGACTTCTACTCTCCTTATTCATTTTCGCTTGCGATTCACTCTTCCGTTTGG
Organism: Salticus scenicus; assembly: GCA_963930645.1. Lineage (NCBI taxonomy): Eukaryota > Metazoa > Arthropoda > Arachnida > Araneae > Salticidae > Salticus > Salticus scenicus. The sequence continues at coordinate 323,859,942 of OZ005651.1, read as the reverse complement.
TACAATTTAGTTACTAATATAATCTTTAATATTATGTTTACATGAAGCAAACTGAGAAATTGCAAGCTTCGACGTGGCCTTCCTTTGACTACACATTTGAAGCAAACCATTATACTTTACCAAAATTTTACGCTTTACATTCAAAATAAAAATTACCTGTTTGCATATCTTGCAGATAAGTTGCTTCAAAATAAGAACTGAAACTCTATTTGAATATTTTAAGACAGAAAAAAATACTCATTGGCCTATCATTTGAAGAATTCATTTCTCGAATTCAGAACTACAACACACGGCGCGGCGGGGCGTTTTTTTTTTTTTTTAGGCATATAATTTTCGACAAAGAGTAATAATGTCATGGCTTGCTATGCTTTGTTTCATCTCTTTTAAAAAATCCGGTGTGAAAATATAATTTCATTGTTTAGCTTACATACATTATCATTTTTGCTGTTCAAGAGATTTTCTTTTGAGTTTATTAACCGGCGATGCTGATTTTTTTAAGCGGCGGTTTTAACTGATTTGATTCCGGAGCCAGCAATTTGATCAGATTAAGCGGCTGATTTTATTAACCAGTGATTTTATAAAGCGGCGGCTACTGTATATAATATTCAAGTTCACTATCAGTTGTTTCCCTTTGAAAATGGAGTGATTATCTCTTCTGGCTTGTGTACAGGGACATCCAAAATATTCCAAAGCATTGCGTTTATATTAACTATATTTTATTTCCTTTATTTTGCAAAAATTTCAATGAAATTGAAATATGTTGTTCAAGTTCACTATCGGATGTTTCCTATGGAAAAGGGAGTAAGTACCACTTGAGGTTTGTGTACAGAGTCACCAAAAATATTCCAAAGCATTCGTTCTAAGAGAGGTACAGTCGGTAACAAAAGTGTCCGAACACTAGCAAAAATTCCTATGTAAAAAAAGTACACTTTATACAGTTTTGTTAAATAAATCCTTATCGAATCATATTCTTACACCGACTAAGAACAGGATTCGACAAGGATTTATTTAACAAAACCATATGAAGTATGCATTTTTTACATAGGAATTTTTGCTAGTGTTCGGACACTTTTGTTACCGACTGTATTTCTATAAACGAAATTTTAATAGCTTTACTTCGAACAGATCTTAATAAAGTTGAAATATGTTATTCATATGCACAAAATAATGCTTTCTACAGTAATGATTAGCATTAGATTTACAGGGTCACACAAAAATATCTAGTTACATTGAAGGCTTTTATTGCATTTTAGGACAGACATTTTTGTAAATTACATTTAAAGAACTTTCTATTGTAAAAATCATAAAGGAATTGACATTGATTTTTAATATGCTAAAATAATATTTTGTATAGAATATGATTTTGTTATCCTTCATATTCACAGGGCTACACTAAAATATGCAGATACATTATGGACTGCAATTACAATATAACGGCTACATTTTCTTCAGTGTTAAGCATTTTTAACACTTCCTAACAATGTTTAAGAATGATTAGGAATTGAATTAGTCTATCTGTATGCTTTTCAGAACTATTGCCAGACCGTTGTGTGATTACGTAGGCAAAGAGTATCGAAAGTTATACAATAAAACAATTACGTACATTTGGAAAGTGTTAATATTCAATGCGTACCGCATGATTTTGCGTTCTTGTTTTTTTTTTACTTTTTTTTTTTTTTTTTTTTTTTTTTTTTTTCTTTCTTGGAGCATTTAATCTAGAGATGTGTTTACTTTTATATCAGTTCATGATGTTTTTGAGGAATTTTCGTAATCGCAAAACAATTTTTTTTGTTTTTTAAAATGAAATGTTGAAATGCTTGCAAATTTTAGAATACACACATATATATATATGTGTGTGTGTGTGTGTGTAATGTTGTTTGCTTCTAATTTATTAGGGACCGTACGTAGCTGTGGTGCGACGTTAAACCCATCCACCCCAACCTCTAATTTATTAGTATTTTTACAGATCTCCATCCTAATTTCATGACGCCACATCTCTAATATGCTTCTATTGAGAGTTACTACAGCCGTTTATTTTATTTTCATTGACAAAGTCAGAAGGGCAAACGAATTTCAAAGTTTTGGCCTTGTAAATCGGGGACATCAAATTATAAACATAATGAATTCCGCAGTAGGCCGTGAAATGTAATGGGCGGGCCGCGAGTTAGCCACCCCTGCGATTATAAGACGCCGCTCAGCGAAGTGTGTAGTAACGATGATAATCTTTTGCATGTCTTAAATAAATTATTTGTGACAATAATGTAAGCATGTGTATATGATATGTAATGCATGTATGTACACAATGCGTAAAATCTTTTGAATTAAAAAAAAAATGAATAACAATAATAAGTAAAATGATGTAAATAATCAGCCAAAGAAGCGATTCTTTGCCAAGCGTCGAGCGTTTGCCGTTTCCACACCCCGAAATATCTTTTTTCATTGTTATCATTGTAACAGCTGACAGCTGACAGCCTCGAAAATCGTTAGCGCCAGTGAAATGTTACAATATATCTTCCTTAATCAGGAGGTGGAGTGGATGAGTATTATTAAATTTCCTATAAAGTATTAAAAATAGCAATGTTTATTTTCATACAAAAAAATTGCAGTTTCTTTAACATTAGAAATGAATTGCTTCCCGCAACATGTAAATGTAATGTCAATTTTTTACAAAAGAACAATAAAAGCTTTACAAATACAGAAATACAAAATCTTCAATTGAAACGTCAAAAAGTATTTAAAATGAAAAGAAAATGCACTGGTAACTGTAATAGAAAATAAACATTGTAGATCGAAAAACCATCGAACGAAATTTTTTATATATTAATATTTTATTTATTTATTTTAACAGAAAGATAAATTTTCAGACGAAAACAAAAATGGTTCAAATTTAGAATTTTGTCTCTGAACATGCTACAGTAGAAATCATTCAGAGTATAGGACCCCAACCCGAAGTAATCAGAAAGAAATAATAATAACAACAACAATAATAAAGAAATAATAATAATAATAATAATAATCAAAACAATTACAGTACTCTTTAAAAAAGACATAAGTGCATATCCTTTCAAGATAAATAAATAATTCAAAACTGCATTTGTATTTGTAACAGGATAAATAGAATCACTTACGAGTATGCAAAAAAGTTTTTAAATATTGAGCCATCTTTTCTAATTTAAAAAATCAAATAGAGGGCGCTGTCGCAATTCTTGGCAAAATATCATCACATATTTTGCCAATCCTATTAAATGAAGTGAAAAGAGTTGTGGATTTGTCGTTAATTAGCTGTTAGCACGGACTTAGAGAAGAAGGACCGTTTTCTCCAACGGCGGCCTTCCCTCAAAAATGGACCCGAAATGCTCGCTATTTTTCGTTCGCCGCTAGGGGTCGTATTTGTTCTTTGACTGTCCACTACCTCCGTAGAATAACATTGTGCGCAGACGAAATTTTAGTTTTATTTTCAGTTTTATTTTTAATTTCTTTTTAATATTGGATTTTTTTCATAATGTCGCATTGTTACGCACCGGGTTGCACCTCTGGATATCGAAGTGTTCAAAAAAAAAAAAAAAAAAAGAAGAAATAGGTGAAAAGAACCCAAGTTTATTTCGTCCACCTAATGTAAGCTATTGATTTTAATGTTTTGTTGAATGATAAAATTATTGTCTTATAAATATTCTATTACTATACAAAAAAAAAAAAAAAAAAAAAAAAAAAAAAGGCTGATTTAATTGGGATGGTTCTTAGTAAAATTCTGTTTGATAGATTTTTTTTTTTTTTTTAATTAATTAAAATGTAATTTTTCAGGTCACTTTGCATTAAGATTTTAAAATTTGCGTCCTTTTTTCATATTATTCGGCTAATACACGCGAGCTTGCAATCTTACGAATTTAAATCACGTTAAATTATAAATTACGTTTTTTTTTTTTTTTTTTTTTTTTTTTTTTATTACAGCTTTAAAAAAAAGTATTTTAAAAATCTTGAATTGTAAACCGATTTTGGCAAGAGTTAAAAATTGGTAAAAAATGATATGAGTTCACAGTCAAACTTTTTTCAATTCATTTCAAAATTACTGAGTTTTAAGATATTTTAAAAATAATTTAAAATGTTTTTTTTTTTTTTTTTTTTTTTTTTTTTCATGCCACTTTGCATTGACATTTTAAATTAATTTTACAAACTGCCAATCTTTTAACTTCCAATTCATGTTAGATGATGAATCACGTTATATTATTATCATTATTATTACTATATTATAGAAATGTATTGTTTTTAACAAAAAAGAAATTTTTAATTGGTTTTGTCAAAAATTAAAAATAATGATTATGATGTCACAGTAAAAAACTCCTAAATTCAGTTGAAAATTGGAGATTTTAAAGAAAAATTTTATTTAATTAAATTCATCACCAGTGCCACATTCACATTTCATAATTTATAAGCTAGTGTTCTTCCAACTGAAAATTAGAGATTTTATGTAAAAATTAGAGTATTAAATTCAAGGTAAGATGTTTTTATAAAGTTAGCTTTACACTTAATCTCCTTGTCATCTCGTCGATGTATCGAGCTATTCCCTACCCTCCTAAAATAATATATATGTAATATGTATATATATAAAAAAAATTACTCCCCCCCCCCTTTTGTTTTTTTTTTGTCACACTTTGTACATTCAGACAAATTAAAAAAGGTTTTTACTTTATTCCCCCTCTTTAAGTTAAGAAATATCTAATTTTTTAAAATATATATATATGTGTTAAAGAAATGGAATGGTTGTAGCTACACTGTAAAAAAAAAAAAAAAAAAAAAAAAAAACGGTAGATTTACAGCATAATATGCTGGCAATATGGGTGCATGAAGGAGGGAATGTAAAAAAGAAGTTATTTACAGCAGAAACAGCCATAATAAAAGAGTCTTTTTTTACAGATGTTTCCGCTGTAAATTGCCTTATTTAACAGCAGAATGTGCAGGCAATATGGGTGCCAGCACATTTTGCTGTAAAAGCTTCCGTTTTTTTTTACAGTGTACGTTCATGCCAAATTTCAAATTTGGCCCTGCATCTATTACTTACAAGACAATCTTTTTAAGTGTTAATTGTACTTTGAATCGATACTATATGCATTTTATAAAGTTTCTAATGCCATTTCAGGATATGTAATCAGTTTTTTGCAAAACGCAATTTTTGAGAAACAGTGACAACTTAAAATTTGACAATTTAGGGAAAAACCAAAGTGTTCTCTCTTGATGCAGGAATTTTTCGAATAAGTATCATCATAAGAGAAAACATTTTTATTATTGCGGCTTTCTTTATAGAAAAATTTCAAGAAATTTTTGTTATAGTTTAACATCAGTTATATGTTTTCATTTATAATTATGGAAAATTAAAAAGTGCAACAGAAATATTTAGAAAATATAATTTTGGATAAATACTCATATGCAAAACTTTTCAGCTTGAATAACTAAAGAGAAATTTATCATAAATGCTGGAATTTTAAACTCAAAATTTGATGCAGTTTAGAATTTCAACAAGATAATATATGGATGATTTTATATTAATAACATATTTTAGTATCAGTGTAGGTAACATATTTGGCGAAAAAAAAAAAAAAAAGAAATGTAGGAAAATTTCATACTTTTTTTTTTTTTTTTTTTTTTAAATATTATCGAGAAGATTTATTATTTTTTACTAACAAATAATATTTTTTTTTTCACTCATTCTGTAAGCCACAGGTAAATAATGCATTTAAATAATTAGAAAATATTATGTGCTGGAATTTTCTTCCATGGTGAGAGAAATCGCTAATTCATCAAATTTAAGAGGGTCATAAATCCATTAAAATAAGTTTTTTAAAAAACTGATTACATATTTTAAGTAAGAATTAAAAACTGTATAAAATGTGCTTCATGTTAATTTCAAGTATGACGAACACTGTAAAAGCTTCCCTTGTTAGAAAAAAAAAAATTGGCTTTTTTATTTATTACTCTCAAATATGTATATTATTATGATGTTAAAGGAATATTTTTTGTATTTTAAGAAAGATAATTTTTAAGCTTTATAATTGAATTTGCACCTTTGTAAATTTTGCAGTTATAGTGTTTATAAAATTTTGTAAATAGTGTTTATAATTCATTATTTTGTTGATATAACTTTTTTTTTTTTTTTTTTTTTATTGAATAAAAATCTATGTAACTTGTTTTTCATTCCTTTTTTATGTTAATTTTCTTATATAATAAAAGATTTTTTACATGATTCCTCGTCTTTTTTTTTAATAATAGAGTAAAAGAAAATCATCGTATGCATAATATATATATATATATATATATATATATATATATATATACAGGGCCCGAAATTTCAACTTGGATTACACTCGCTGAAAAAAAAATGTTACTTGCCACAAAATATGATTAACTTACTCTATTTTTTACGTATAAGGTGATCAGAATTTTTATTGGAAAAAGAGTATACTGACCAAACATTTTTTTTCACATGTCTACATTTTGTTCATTGAAGAAAACAGTCGCTTTGTGGGAGCATTTTTGCTAGAAGGACATAAAAGGAATTCAACTAACTTCTGCATAATTTTTTGAGGTGGTGGTAGTGTTATCATTAAGACCAATTGTTTGCACTAGGGTTCTAGACGTGAGTAAGAGACTCCTCTGTGGGGTTTTTCTAAGAGGTCCTAGCCTATATTTACGCTAGTTTCAGAGAAAATCAAGGAAAACTCCTAACAGTTAAGCCAACAAGCGCGACCGGGTACCGAACTCAGCATTTCACGTGGACCAGCTTCGAGAACGGAACCTCTCGATCACTGGTGGGCCTATTTTTATGAAGAATATTATTCATGCAAAAGTGAGAACACACGTCAACCGACCGCGTATCAGCCGGAGTACCACCACCTTAATGATTTTATGACAATTTCAATAGTGATTTCGTGTTCTAGATCAAAGAATCGTAGGAATATAGAGAATACTTTTATTTCTTTATGATTCGAAGAATCTGAATAGATATAAACCATAATATACTTTGGCAAGTTTATTAGAAAGTTGTTCTTTTTGCGAACCTAACGCAGAAAAAAGTTAGTGTTCACCGCTCGACACAGCGAACAGCCGATTGAGGTTCCCAGTTTTGCAAAATTTTTGAAATTAAGGACTAAATCCTTTTCATTTGAAAAAGAGGACAGCGGACAAAAAACATAAAAAAGAGGACTTTTTAGTCCTGTAATGTTTGTTTCGTTTAAGAGGGCAGAGCGTTGAAAAAGAAGACTGTCCTATTGAAAAGAGGATGTCTGGTCACCTTACCTAAGATAAGCATGATTTTATAAATTGAATCAATTTTTTAAAAGTAATTTTTATTACCTTTCTAGAAATGTCAGGTTCGATCATAGGTCGTGCTCATCGACCAAGACGTTAGGAGTTTTCCGTGGTTTTCCCAGAAACTCGCGTAAATGCGGGCTAGAACTCCATTGAAAGACTTCCACGGAGGGCATTCCACCTATTGGCCTAGGAACTTTGCGCAGGCAGTCGGCCTTAAACCCAACCATTACTTTTTAATTATGTTGTTATGACAGGTTTTTTTTTTTTTTTTTTTCCCTTCTTTTTTTTCCCAATTCTTGTTGCACAAGTAAAAAAAAATGCATTCTAGAAAGAGAAAATTGTTCTCTAAGCTTCAATATAATATTTTTTAATTAAAAATCTTACTATAGGAACTTGTATTAAAAAGTTGAGAGAATACTTTAGAAATGAGTACCAGGCAGCTATAATGTTATTAAGGAACAGAATATTATTTTACATGCAAAAAACAGTGGTATCATACTGTTTGCTACAAAGATGGACATTCATAGAATTACATTATCCAGTATATTTTTCATAATTCCATTTGCACATTCAGAAATTTTTCGACCATTAAATCTGTTCTATTTCTTCAAAAATTGACTTCTTGATGCTGGTGGACGTGAAGTGTCGGGTTCGATCACAAATCGCGCTTATCGGTCTAGCTGTTCGGAGTTTTGCGCGTTTTTTTTTTTTTTTTTTTTTTTTCCCTGAAACTTGCGTAATTGTGGACAAAGGCCCTTTAGAAGGACCGCCACGGTGGGCAGACCCAGGCCTTGGACCTTAATGCAGTCAGCTGGCTTTAATCTCCAACACCAACATTGATTTTAAGCTGTAAAGTCAGATGAATGACCTAAAAGCAGTTTTCGAATTCTTTAGAAGAAAATATTCAGAATTAAAAAAATTTCCCAATACAGTATTATGGGCTTTGGTTCCAAAAATAAATAAATAAAATAATTAATAAAAAAAATGCTCCTTTAGCTTTTTAAAAGGGAATGCTCAAATTATTATGATTGACTCTGCTTTTCATTACATTGATTTTTATATCGCGCATATTTAAATATATATATGTATAAGTTAATTTTATTTTTTGAATAAATTATTTGCTTTAAATGAGTAGTAAATAATACAGATTAAAAATCTCTTTAAAGTGCAAATTTAAAAATGAAAAATATTGATAAAAGGGAAAAAGTGCTGTATTTCGGTTTATGGATTTATTGGATTTGGGAATAAGGTCGATTGACTACTGTAGGTCCTACGTCTGAAGGGAAGTGCCCTCCGTGGGGGTCTTTCTAAGGGATTCTAGTCCTTATACACGCAATTTTCGGAGAAAACCACAGAAAACTCTGAATGACTAAGTAGACAAGCGCGACCTGGCATCGAACCCAGGTCACTCAGCTTTGAGCGCAGAACCGCTCGACCACCATTGGAGTCTCGGAAGAGGGAAAAGCACCGCCTTTGTAAAAAAATAATAATAATTTTTTTAATTTTGTCTTTTTTACATACTTTGCAATTTTTTTTGCTTAATTGGAAATGCTGGAATAAATTCTGATTTTTAAAATACATTCATTGTTTTAAATTATGAAAATTCATATTTTCATATTTATTTTTTAAATATCATATGTTTATGTTTTCATTATACTATTTCGTCTATTTTTTTTTTTTTTTTTTTTTTTCGGGGTTGGGGGGGGGGGGGGGGGAGCGAATTCTTTATATTTATAGATATATTTACATATAATGAATGTTTTCATTCTTGGATTTAAAAAAAAAAAATATTAATAAATAAATACATTTTTTCATAGCTATATTCTTTATTCCTGTGAAATATCTGAATAGGTTTTTCAATAATTTTACAAATTCGAAAATATCCGCAATTGATTTGTAAGTATCGAAAACCTCTATAAACCAATTTTGAACGATCTAACTCTATTTTTATTTCCCCCCCCCCTCTCCCCAGCCCCTTCTCGCCCTTCCTAATAACTTTACACTTTCGAAAATATCCCAATTCGACTTGCAGGCCTCTAAAACCTATCTGTACCAATTTTGAACGGCCTAACTGTATTTCTATTTGTTTTTGCCCATAGCCCCCCCCCCCTTACCGCCCCTCCTAATAATTTTACAAATTCGAAAATATCCGCAATTGATTTGTAAGTATCGAAAACCTCTATAAACCAATTTTGAACGATCTAACTGTATTTTTATTTTTTTGCCCCCCCTCCCCCCCCTTTTCGCCCCTCCTAATAACTTTACACTTTCGAAAATATCCCCATTCGACTTGCAGGCCTCTTAAACCTATCTGTACCAATTTTGAACGGCCTAACTGTATTTCTATTTGTTTTTGCCCCATAGCCCCCTTACCACCCCACCCCCTTACCGCCCCTCCTAATAATTTTACAAATTCAAAAATATCCGCAATCGATTTGTAAGTATCGAAAACCTCTATGTACCAATTTTGAACGATCTGACACTATTTTTATTTTTTTGCCCCCCCCCCCCTCCCCTCCCCCCCTTCTTGCTCCTCCTAATAACTTTACACAATCAAAAATATCCCCGTTCGTCTTGCAGGCCTTTAAAACCTGTCTGTGCCAATTTTGAACGGCCTAACTGTATTTCTATTTGTTTTTGCCCATAGCCCCCCCTTACGGATCCACCACCCTTACCGCCCCTCCTAATAATTTTACAAATTCGAAAATATCCGCAATTGATTCGTAAGTATCGAAAACCTGTATAAGCCAATTTTAAGCGATCTAACTCTTTTTTTATTTTTTTGCCCCCCCCCTCTCCCCCCCCCCTTCTCGCCCCTCCTAACAACTTTACACTTTCGAAAATATCCCCATTCGACTTGCAGGCCTCTTAAACCTATCTGTACCAATTTTGAACGGCCTAACTGTATTTCTATTTGTTTTTGCCCCATAGCCCCCCTTACCACCCCACCCCCCTTACCGCCCCTCCTAATAATTTTACAAATTCAAAAATATCCACAATCGATTTGTAAGTATCGAAAACCTCTATGTACCAATTTTGAACGATCTGACACTATTTTTATTTTTTTGTCCCCCCCCCCTTCTTGCCCCACCTAATAACTTTACACAATCGAAAATATCCCCATTCGTCTTGCAGGCCTTTAAAAACTATCTGTACCAATTTTGAACGGCCTAACTGTATTTCTATTTGTTTTTGCTCAATAGCCCCCTCCCCCCCCCCGTTGCTGCCCCACCTGGGGGCTGAATTTCTAAAATTCCAGAAATTGGTTTTTAGATAGTTGCATTAGCTATATTTTAGAGCAAAAATTTCACGTATATCTATTTTTTTTGTTTGAGATATATAGGATTATGCGAAATCACGTTTTGCCCCCCCCCGCCCCCCTTGGGGACCGAATTTTAAAAATTCCTGAAACCGATTTTTAGACATTTGTATTAGCTATATTTTAAAGTAAAAATTTCACGTATATCTGTTTTTTTGTTTGAGTTATATAGGATTATGTGAAATCACGTTTAACGCATGTGAAATCACGTTTCGCCCCCTCCCCCCCACCTTGGGGACCGAATTTCAAAAATTCCAGAAATCGATTTTTAGACATTTGTATTAGCTATATTTTAAAGCAAAAATTTTGCGGATATATGTTTTTTTGTTCGAGATATTTAACATTATTTCATTTAATTCTCGCGTTAAAGCGCTCTTTCAAGTCTGAAGTGGAAAGGCAGTCGATGCGAGAGCCATCTTCTAAAAGCGACCAAAATGGGGCCATTCTGATAACACAGCGTGAGCGGTCCATAGTGTACGTCCATGGCTGTTAGCAGCCTGTTGACTGAAGCAGGGTTGCCAGTTTGGTCTCCTTAGAGCCAAATTGGCTTCAAACCAAGGTGGTTGGATCTGAAAATTCATTTTTGACCTTAGAATGAATTTAGCTCCAGATTTGCCCCCAAAGTATTACATGTTTATTTTAAGTATTTATGTAGTTGCAAACTGAAAATAACAAGTACTTAAACTTATTAAATGATTCTAGGGTCCTACTAGTCTCTAAGAAAAATTTTCAATTATGGTATTTTTTTTTTTAAAAAAGGGGGGGGGGGGAGTATTGGTATGGTATTCTGTTCACTGTTTTACTTTTTATTTTGTACTGAATTTGAATACATAACTATACTTTTGGTCCCTTGGAATTTTGCGTGTTAAAATTATTTTGTTTAGCTAAGTGTTAAAATTATTTCGTTCTGCTTCTCTTTACGTTGGTATTTAGAAACTATTTATTTCATTAAAAACAAAATATATCTAATAGTACTTTTTTTTTTTTTGTGAGAGAGAGAGAGAGAGTCTAAAGAAAATGGAGTAAATTTATTTTACTCCGAAATAAGTGAAAAATATCGGTTACCGTCTAGCATAAATCCGGTGTATGGATCCGATATTCGGTGAGTATCACCGGTATTGGATGAGTGAATAATATTCAGAAATATAAATTAATAAATATTTTTATGATACGTTTTTACGTGTGTTTGTACATTTAGTTTGCAGACGACACTAATTGTTAGGTCAAATTACATTAAATAATATATGCACGTTTCATATTTTAAATTACTTTTTCATGTCTATTGGGTCATTTTTTGTACTTATTTTCATTTTAATATAACTAGATCTATGCAAGCAACACTGTCTATTTCTAGATTTTTTTTTTTTTTTTTTTAATCTCAAGGTCAACTTTATAAGCCTCTACACTAATTATTACTTACAGACGAAATGATTCCGGAGTTACAAAAAAAAAAAAAAAGGTATATATATTGTATTTATAAATTTACGAAGTTTTTTGAAAAATTGTAAACTTGAGTAGAATTTTTTCAAAAGAATGCATTACTAGACCAATTAAAGCTCTTAAAATAAGAATACAATATCTTCCTCTTTATATTTTGCATCTTCAAATGTTAGTTCTTTTTTTTTTTTTTTGCTTTATTTATGTAGCATTTCGCCTCGTTTAGTTCTATTTTAGGAAAAGTTTGACCTCGTTTGAAAAATATTACCGGGCAACCGTGAACCGAAGTATCGCTACCTCGTGTAGCCCTACCCTAATATCCAATAAAATCTCTTAATTTTACTCCTCGCGAAAACTCTAAAAACGATGTAAATAATGAACATATAGTGAACATTTTACTTTTTACTTATGGACGTCGTGTTGTGTTTTATTAAGGAATAATGTATAGTTACAAAATGTTTTTCTTGTAGTTTGATTTCTGGTTTTATACGCTAGAAAATAAATAAAACAAAGTTTGAATTTCAATAAAATCTTTTTGTAAAAAAATAGAACCGACTCCAAAAAGCAACTGCTATTCAAACAACTGAAAAAAAAAAAAAAAAAAAAAAAAAAAGGTATGAAATTGCGCCTAAAAGTATAAAATAATTTCCTTCACCAAACAACCTATAACACTACAATTAATCATAACTTTTGAAGTCGGCGCAAAATTAAATAAAATTTATTTAGATTTTAAAGGTTTGTTTTTAGATCGGTAGCAATAAATGTTGTTGTCTCGAATGATCCATTTTCATGTTTCCGTTATTATTTTATCACTGTATACAATTGGTCCATTAGTAGCATCTACATAGAACAGTGCGGTAATCATGTTTCTATGAAGTTAGAGTTTCCTTTGCAAATTTCGGTGGCTTTCCTTGGTGGCTTTTGGATTTGACGATCAAAGCGTAATGCAAAACTACACACGCAAGATGTATATTTTCATAATGCATATTGCACGAAGTATAGTTTCATATTCTTGGTTAATCTCTTAATATACCTTATCAAAATAGTCATGATATCCCAAAGAAATTAAATATGTTTGCCAGATAATTTTGCGATTTTTCTTTCCCCAAGGACGTCAGATACCAGGATCTTCGCCAACTTTTGCTACTTACGAAATCTTATTTGTTTTCTTGAATCAAAGTAGTTTTCCGCTGCGTTTTACAGGTGACAATGTGAGATGTGTATTTTGAATAGGATTTGATTTTTGTATTGAATAAAGGTATCAATTTTTATTTAATTTTGCGCCGACTTCAAAAGTTATGATTAATTGTAGTGTTATAGGTTGTTTGGCGAAGGAAATTATTTTATACTTTTAGGCGCAATTTCATACCTTTTTTTTTTTTTTTTTTTTTTTCAGTTGTTTGAATAGCAGTTGCTTTTTGGAGTCGGTTCTATTTTTTTACAAAAAGATTTTATTTTTCTCTTTTCAGTGAAAATTTATTCATACAGCAGAACACCAGAAGACGTTTGACGGCAGTTTCACAAATCACAACGTCCAAGAAAAGTGACATAACTCAAAAAATGGTTTATGTCACTGAAAAATACATGAAATGCACCCAATGTGGACAAAAAAGTTACATCTCCATCTAGAAAGTTATCCACTCGAGAGACAGTTGTGCCAGTTTTATTCTAGTCAAGTTACCTTTAAGTTGATTTTTCTCAAATGCTGCATTTTTTAGTTGTGTCACTTTTCTTGTCTTTATCGGATATGAGCAAAAAACTATCTATTGAATGAACATACGTTAAATTAAAAAGTCTTAATGTAAGGAAAGAGCAAAATATGCATTGCAGCTGACGGTCAGAAGTTTCAACATCGATACTTACATACATGCTTTTACCAGTGTAGCTGCATGCGTTCAGCAGTTAGAGTAAGAACAGAGTTTTGTGAGTATCCTGTAATTTGTATATATCTTAAAGAAATCATAACGAAACTTATTTCAGGCCAAGATAATTACGACAAAATATATATATATATATATATTAAAATTAAATCATCTCTTACGAAGTTATAAGCTAACAAATTTCAACAAGAGCAACAATGAGAAACATGGTTTGTATTGAGAACCTCTAGATTTATAAAGTCGGTTTAAAACGTCTATGGGTTAATCGAAGTGATCTCTTACAATAACCATACATTGAATTTTACATTGCATAAATGCCATCCGCTACGCTACAACATATGCAATGTCGTTCAAGTGTGCACAAAATAGGAAATTGTGAACAAACAAATGCACGTTTTAAGCGTTCTATTTGCAGCATTAATATCTAAACTATCTTTTCGTGCTAAATCGATGATGCTCTGCAATTTTATAATTCACTTTTTTCCCCTGTCTTGAACTGTTTCCGAGATAGGAACGCTAACTCCACTGTTTTCCACCAGGTGACGCTGTAGGCGGTTGTATCGCGTAGCACATGTCCACTTTACTGTACCTACATACCACTTTTGTGACTAGTATAGCTGCAGCTGTTCAGCAGTTGAAAGAGTCGGGACTGATATTTTTGGGCACCCTATATATATATATATATATATATATTTATCTTTAAGATATTACAATGGGACTTATTTCAGACCAAGACATTTACAGTAAAACAAAAAGTATCAAAATTGGATCATCCGTTCAGAAGTTATGAGCTAACAGACAAAAACAAAAACAAAAAAGCATACGCTTTGAATTGAGAAACTCCTCCTTTTTGAAGTCGGTTAATTAGAGTATCTCTTACGAAGTTATAAGCTTACAAACACCAACAACAACACATAGCTCGAATTAAGAACACCCTCCTTTCTGAAGTTGGTTGAAAACGACTTTGTTCTAATTGATGTGACCGCTTACAGTAACAGTACTTTGAACCACGGAGTATACGTGTCATCCGCTACACTGCAAAGTGTGCAACGTAGTTCAAGTGTGCACAGTGTAGGAAATTTCGAACAAACAACTGCACGTTTTAAGCGTTCTAGTTTTAGCAATAATGTCTAAAAACTGTCTTCTCGTAGTAAATCGATGATGTTTTACAACTTCGTAATTAACTTTTCTCCCATCTTGAACCGTTTTTGAGATATAGGAGCGCAAATTCCGCTGTTTTTCACCAGATGGCGCTTTATTTTCTTTAGATTGTAAAGATATTACAATGGGAACTATTTCAGACCAAGATCATTACAATAAAACAAATAGTATCAAGTAACCGTATTTTGAACTATATAGCATATATGTCTCACCAACTACGCTCCAACATGTGCAATGTAGCTCAAGTGTGCATAGTGTAAGAAATTACGAACAAACACGTTTTTAGCATTGTATTTTTAGCATCAATGTCTAAACTATCTTTTCGTACTAAATCGATGATGCTCTGCAATTTCGTAATTCACTTTTTTCCCCTGTCTTGAACCGTTTCCGAGATAGGAATGTCTAAACCATCTTTTGTACTAAATCAGTGATATTCTTCAACTTTGTAATTCACTTTTTTCTCTAGAACTGTTTTCGAGATAGGAACACAAACTCCTCTTTTTTCTACCATGTGGCGCTGCAAGCAGTTTAACCTTGTACTGCATGGCCACTTTGCTATACTTACATACAATTTTTATCACTATAGTTACAGCCGTTTAGCAGTTAAAAGAGTTGGGATTGATTTTTTGGGGCTCCCTGTATTTTCTTTAGATCGTAAAGATATTACAATGGGACCTATTGCAGACCAAGTCCTTTTCAACGAAACAAAAAGTATCAAATTCGGAGCATCCGTTCAGAAGTTATGAGCTAACAAACATAAAAAAAACATACGGTTTGAATTGAGAACCTTCCTTCTTTTTTGAAGTCGGTTAATAAAAATAGCTCGAAAGGACAAATTTGACCTGATTTTTATAAAAAAAATATTTTCTTTCCTTGTTTTTTTTTTTTTTTTTCTTAATTTTTTAATATAATTTAGAATAAATAAACAAACATCAACAACAGGAATAATGTTGGAATGAGTGAGTAAATGGATTTTGCGCCGCATCAGAGCTTACACAATTAGTAATGGAATTAGAGGTCTGCACGGGCCGAAATTTTGAGGTCCAAGCCCGACCCTTTTATTTCCAGTGTACGGTCTAGCCCTGACAAAAAACGATAAAATCAGGCCCGACCTGAGTCCGATTCAAAAATATGTAAAAAAAAAAAAAATAAATAAATAAAAGAAAAAGAAAAATGCATGCCTTTCTATGAAAAAGATTTTTATATAGCCAAGCATTAGAATGTCTTTAACAAAACTGAACTTTTACAATATAATTATATATAAATAGAAATTCATTATTGCAGACGTACAAAAGGAACAAAGACAGACAGAAAATCAAATCGAAAATATTAGCATTCATCAAACAAGGTATTTATAATAGGAATTAAAAGGAAGGTATTTAAAATGGTTAATCAGGCCCGGCTCAACCATATAGGCAAACTAGGCGACCACCTAGGGCGTTGAAATCTGTGGGGCGGCGATAAAACAGCGTTTTTTTTTTTTTTTTTTTTTTTATTAACGCCTGTGACTGGTGTAAATAAGCCCACTTACTAAAAAAAAAAAAAAAAAAAAAGAAAATATAAGTTTCCCTTGTGAATTCCGACTGTGTGGCTGCACCAAAAATATCCACAATCGGTCGCCTGTCGCCTACTGTGGACTATCACGCATGCACAAGCACGTGGCTTTCAATATGGCATATGCAATTACGGGTGTGCGAAATTCGAACCTCGATATTTTTCTTTTTTGGGGGAGGGGAAGGGAATGCTATACTTTTATACTACTAACTAGTTTATAATTTTAAAAACTATAAGAACAAAAAGCCACAAAGGTTTATTTTAGTTGCTACAGCTAACAGCTAGCAAAGCAAAATCATAACTAGCTGAACAAAACATATCTTCTTAACACGTAGAAAGAAAGAACAGCAACAAAAAAAAAGTTCTTGAGTCACATCCTTGATGGTATCGCGTCATAACATCGCCGTAAAAAACCTCGCGCGTCAAAATATAGACGTCAAACCATCGCCGTGCCAATAACATCGCTGACAGAAACATCGCTAAAAAATTCTTACATATAATATTTTCTACATATAATAAAAAGTGTCTATTTTTTTGTGTGTGTATGTCGGTCCCTTTGTGGACAAACGGATGCCAGCAAAAATATAAAAAAAATTACACGGAGGTCTGTTTTGACCATAGATATAGTAATATATATAGATGCACCTTGAGCCATACTAGTGCCTATCAACTTTCGATGCCAACCGATCAACAGGTGGCTATGATATACAGCGATTTCCACAATTTAAGGGGAAGCTACATCCCACAGGTGCTATTGTGTATAACCAATCAAAACTTGATATAAGAGAAGGCCAATGTGAGACATTATGCTGATTCAATTTGAATGCTTATGGACTGACAGGTGGCGCTGTTAGACAGATATTTCTGCAATATAAAGGAAGGTTATATCTCAGGAACTACTGCATAGAATTACATATAAATTTATATATTGATGCACTCTAACCTAAATGAGTGTCTATAAACTTTTAGTGTCAACCGCTCAACAGGTGGCGCAGCTATACAGCGATTTCCGCAATTTAAAGGGAGGCTATATCTCAGGTTCTATTGCGTATAATCAAACAAAACGTGATATATGTGAAGGCCATTATGAGACATTATGCTGATTCAATTTGGATGCTTATCGGCCAATAGATGGCTCTGCTATACTGCAAATTTCCTCGATAACGAGAAAATTATATCTCAACTTCAATGGCATATAACTGTACGAAACTTGATATGTGAGATAACTATTATAAAAATGCATTTTTTAAGATGTCATTTATAGACAATAAATCTTTCTTTGGATATTTAGTGTTAGTTTTCTTTAAGATAAAAATTGATTATTTGCACTTACAAGGAAACATTCAAAAGGTGTCATCTTCAAAAAATGTTGAAAAAGATATATGTGATTCTACTCTTCATAAAACACCAGGAAGTGAAAAAAATGTCGGCTGAAATGAATTACAGCGACCACAAAAAATTATCAAAATTAAGCATATTTTGCGATTTAGCACTGTTAGGCTTTCAGTTCGCTAGCACCGAGATTGCCGTGTACGAACAGAACCGTGTTTTGTTCCTCCGCCAAGTATTCAAATCAATCGCCTAACAATGTGAAATCCCCAAATATGCTTAATTTTGATAATTTTTTGTGGTCGCTGTAATTCCTTTCAGCTGATGATTTTTTCACTTTTTGGTGTTTTAGGAAGAGTAGAATCACATATATTTTTTCAATATTTTTTGAAGACGACACCTTTTGAATGTTTCCTTGTTAGTGAATTTGTATAGAAAAATGTAGAAGAAAGACTTGTGGTGGTCAAGTCTTTCTTCTTGGGTGGTCAAGGTCCAAGGTCACTTGTGGTCAAGGTCACTTGGTTTGGTCACTTGTGGTGGTCAAGGAAAGACAACAGGTGGCTATGATATACAGCGATTTCCACAATTTAAGGGGAAGCTACATCCCACAGGTGCTATTGTGTATAACCAATCAAAACTTGATATAAGAGAAGGCCAATGTGAGACATTATGCTGATTCAATTTGAATGCTTATGGACTGACAGGTGGCGCTGTTAGACAGATATTTCTGCAATATAAAGGAAGGTTATATCTCAGGAACTACTGCATAGAATTACATATAAATTTATATATTGATGCACTCTAACCTAAATGAGTGTCTATAAACTTTTAGTGTCAACCGCTCAACAGGTGGCGCAGCTATACAGCGATTTCCGCAATTTAAAGGGAGGCTATATCTCAGGTTCTATTGCGTATAATCAAACAAAACGTGATATATGTGAAGGCCATTATGAGACATTATGCTGATTCAATTTGGATGCTTATCGGCCAATAGATGGCTCTGCTATACTGCAAATTTCCTCGATAACGAGAAAATTATATCTCAACTTCAATGGCATATAACTGTACGAAACTTGATATGTGAGATAACTATTATAAAAATGCATTTTTTAAGATGTCATTTATAGACAATAAATCTTTCTTTGGATATTTAGTGTTAGTTTTCTTTAAGATAAAAATTGATTATTTGCACTTACAAGGAAACATTCAAAAGGTGTCATCTTCAAAAAATGTTGAAAAAGATATATGTGATTCTACTCTTCATAAAACACCAGGAAGTGAAAAAAATGTCGGCTGAAATGAATTACAGCGACCACAAAAAATTATCAAAATTAAGCATATTTTGCGATTTAGCACTGTTAGGCTTTCAGTTCGCTAGCACCGAGATTGCCGTGTACGAACAGAACCGTGTTTTGTTCCTCCGCCAAGTATTCAAATCAATCGCCTAACAATGTGAAATCCCCAAATATGCTTAATTTTGATAATTTTTTGTGGTCGCTGTAATTCCTTTCAGCTGATGATTTTTTCACTTTTTGGTGTTTTAGGAAGAGTAGAATCACATATATTTTTTCAATATTTTTTGAAGACGACACCTTTTGAATGTTTCCTTGTTAGTGAATTTGTATAGAAAAATGTAGAAGAAAGACTTGTGGTGGTCAAGTCTTTCTTCTTGGGTGGTCAAGGTCCAAGGTCACTTGTGGTCAAGGTCACTTGGTTTGGTCACTTGTGGTGGTCAAGGAAAGACAACAGGTGGCTATGATATACAGCGATTTCCACAATTTAAGGGGAAGCTACATCCCACAGGTGCTATTGTGTATAACCAATCAAAACTTGATATAAGAGAAGGCCAATGTGAGACATTATGCTGATTCAATTTGAATGCTTATGGACTGACAGGTGGCGCTGTTAGACAGATATTTCTGCAATATAAAGGAAGGTTATATCTCAGGAACTACTGCATAGAATTACATATAAATTTATATATTGATGCACTCTAACCTAAATGAGTGTCTATAAACTTTTAGTGTCAACCGCTCAACAGGTGGCGCAGCTATACAGCGATTTCCGCAATTTAAAGGGAGGCTATATCTCAGGTTCTATTGCGTATAATCAAACAAAACGTGATATATGTGAAGGCCATTATGAGACATTATGCTGATTCAATTTGGATGCTTATCGGCCAATAGATGGCTCTGCTATACTGCAAATTTCCTCGATAACGAGAAAATTATATCTCAACTTCAATGGCATATAACTGTACGAAACTTGATATGTGAGATAACTATTATAAAAATGCATTTTTTAAGATGTCATTTATAGACAATAAATCTTTCTTTGGATATTTAGTGTTAGTTTTCTTTAAGATAAAAATTGATTATTTGCACTTACAAGGAAACATTCAAAAGGTGTCATCTTCAAAAAATGTTGAAAAAGATATATGTGATTCTACTCTTCATAAAACACCAGGAAGTGAAAAAAATGTCGGCTGAAATGAATTACAGCGACCACAAAAAATTATCAAAATTAAGCATATTTTGCGATTTAGCACTGTTAGGCTTTCAGTTCGCTAGCACCGAGATTGCCGTGTACGAACAGAACCGTGTTTTGTTCCTCCGCCAAGTATTCAAATCAATCGCCTAACAATGTGAAATCCCCAAATATGCTTAATTTTGATAATTTTTTGTGGTCGCTGTAATTCCTTTCAGCTGATGATTTTTTCACTTTTTGGTGTTTTAGGAAGAGTAGAATCACATATATTTTTTCAATATTTTTTGAAGACGACACCTTTTGAATGTTTCCTTGTTAGTGAATTTGTATAGAAAAATGTAGAAGAAAGACTTGTGGTGGCCACAACATACTAGATTTTTTTTTTTTTTTTTGTTTAAATGATATGTGTTATTCAAATTCATTATTGATTATTCCCTACTTAAAATGGCTCTAATAGAACCTATGCCTTTGGTTTGTGCAAAGGGACATCCAAAAAATGCCAATGCCTTGCGCTTTAGAGGAGACATTTTTATAAATCACATTTAAATAACTTCATCAAAAAATCATAAAGAATTTCGCATTTATTGTTTATATGCTAAGAGAATGTTTTGTATAAACTATAATATGCTTAACCTCCAGATTTACAGGGTTACGCAAAAATGTTTCGATACATTAAGGGGTATAGGAAATTAAGAGCAGCATATCTGTTTGTGTTAAGCATTTTTAATACTTCCCAACAATATTTCAAAGTGATTATGAATTCAATTAGTCTATATGTCTGTCCATTGTGTGATAATATAGACAAAGAACGTAGAATGTTATACGATACAACGAATACTTACAGTTGGAAAGTGTTGATAACGAATGTGTACCTCATGATTTTTCATTTTTGTTTTAATTTTAAAAGGTGTAATGCTTAATGATGTTTTCAAAAACTTAAATAAAATCATAAAAGTTTATGTATTACATCAGCTTCCAGGTGCATACAAAATTTGCAAGATTTCTCCATCAAAGATCTCCACAAATGGTACCATCTTTTTTAAATAGTTCCATTGTTTTTAATAATGTACGTTTTCGTATGGAGTACTGTGGTTCATTAAACTTTATATGCTGGTTACAGATCACCGTTCCCTCAAATAACGCATATTCTACAGTACGCATACCTATTTTTGCGACAGATTACTTCTGAAATAAAATATAGCCAGTGCTAAATGTGAATAAAGTGTACAGGAAAATTGAAGAGCTTATTTTTTATTTATTAATTTAATTTTAAATTTATTATACAATTCCGCTAAAGGCACGTATGCTAAAAGTACGCCACGGAGGGGAGATAACATTTCCGCTAAGGACACGGGTTTATAGATTTCCGCTAAGGGCACGGCCCCGTTTCAAGGAACGCATATTGAAATGGTACATCTCAACTTCTATAGTGAATAAATGCACAACACTTGATATTTGAGATGAATATTATGTAAAACTATGCTGATTCAATTTGGCTGCATAATGGACGATAGGATAGATGACGTGACTGTGCCGCAATATTTCTTGTTTACAAGAAAGCTAAAATTCCGTTTCTATGATATATAACCGTGACAAACTTAGTGTATTAAATATATATATTATGAAAAAAACACACTTACTGGATTTTGGTATATATCGGCCGGAAAGTGGCGCTGCTATTATTTTTTGCGATTTCTCAGTTGCATATACCTCAGCATCTATTGGTGAAAATTGTACTAAATTATTTATGTAAAATGTTAATTGTGAAAAGCTATGTTGAATTAAATCTTTGCGCATGTTAAACGTAATTGGCTCTTTTTTATAAAATGATACAGAATAAGTTTTGAGATGGCCATACTTATTTTCTTATACATATATATAAGAAAAAGGAATTGAATTCGTGAAAATTCCCATATTCTGGTTTTTGATAACGTTACACGTTTTAAGATCTTCTAAAAATGATTCATCCTTTTTTAGAAATTATATCTATCTATCTGTGATGTTTATGATATGACAGCAAACTTTGTAGCTACAGAAACAAAACACGAAGTTTTAACGAAGCTTGGTATTTGGTTAGACCGTGACTTAAATTGGTGTTGATTTGCTTTGAGACATATCGCCTTATAGGTGGCGCTGTTAGGCTGCAATTTTCTTTATTTAAAGGAAGGCTATATCTCAGCTTCTATGGTATATAAACGTAAGAAACTTAGTATATGAGATAAATATTAAGTAAAACTGCACTGATTCAATTTGTGTGCATATCGGCCGCTAGGAGGCGATGCTGTGCTGCAATTTAATTCCGTTTATGGGAGGGCAATATCTCAGTTTCTATGATATTCAAATGCACCAAATTTCGTATGTGAGACGAATTAAATAAAAACTATGCTGATTCAGTATAGGTGCTTATCACTGCAGATGACGCCACTATACTGCAATTTAATTTCTTTTACAGAAAGGCTATATCTCAGTTTCTATATTACATAAATGCACGAAATTTTTATGTGATATATAAATTATTCAAATTTGCCGATTCATTTTGGGTATACATCGCCCGACAGGTGGTGCCGCTTTTAATTTCTGCAAATTTCCATATGGTTGTGTCTCAGCAACTGTTGATAAAAATTGCACCAAAATTCCTAGAGAAATGTTAATAGAGAGAAAAGTAACAGCAGCACCCCCTTTCGGACGATATACACCCAAATTCAATCAGCGTAATTTTTTGTAACATATATCTGATATACCAAGTTTTGCCCTTTTATATAACGTAAAGTCTGAGTTATAGCCTTACCGTGAATAGAAAATAATGCAGCATATAAGAGTCATCTGACGACCGATGTGCACCCGATTTCAATCAGTCTAGATATTTACATGCACATCTCACATACCAAATTCGGTGCATTTATATATGATAGAAGTTGAGGTATTGTCTTCTCGTAAAAGAGATTAAGTTACAACATAGAAGTGTTGCTTATCGGCCAATGTGCATTCAAATTTAATTTGTATAGTTTTCCACAACATCCATTCCACGTATCTTGTTTAGTGCAATTATACGCTATATAAGCTGAAGTATAATTTAAAAATTAAATAAATAAAGGAAATTATAACTTAGCAGCGCCACCTTTTGGGCGATATACCCCAAAAGCTAATCAGCACTAAATTAAGTTAAGTTTTTTACTAAATATCAAGTTTGGTTAAATTCCGTCCAGTGGTTCGTGCGATACAGCGTCTATAAAATGTTGGTAATACACACACAGACAGACACACAGTCATTTTTTTAAAATGGTGAAAACATGTTCAGGACATCTAAAAACCATTCATCATCCATTGAAAACCGCAGGTCGAAAATTTTTAATAATCCAATATTTTCTTTTTATGCGTACGGAAGAAACTAATGAAAAACGTGTTAGAAATATTTTTGGCATGACATCAAATCATCACACATTAATTTTTAACCTTTCGATCCATGTTGAAAAAAAATCTGGAGTGACTCCACTCGACTTTTCGAACATTGAGTAATTAACAGTTTTGTAGATAAAGTAAAGAAAGAGGAGCTGTTAAACAAACAAAAGAGAGAAAACAATAATAGAGTGTTTGAGTATTTTTTTCTATATAGAACACGATGTTCTATTTAACGCTACTGAACTTTGAACCCATAGATCATAATGATAAAGAATTTTTCGTTGTGTCCCTGTAAAAACCTACAAATGCTAGATTCACCAAAATGCTTATAGTTAGTGCAACAGGGATTTATAATACTCATATAAATTTTCTGCTCAATTGAATAAGGCGTTTAGATGCTATCGTACTTTTAAAAATTTGGTCCCATAGGCCATAATGATAAAGAATTTTTCTTTGTGTCCCTGTAAAAAAACTGTAAGTGCTAGATTCACCAAAATCTATACAGTTGGTGCATCTGTGACCTATACCATGTGTACAAATTTTTTGCTCAGATTAATAAGGCGTTTAGATGCTATCACACTTTTAAAAATTTGGCCCCATAGGCATAATGATAAAGAATTTTTCTTTGTGTCCCTGTAAAAAAACTATAAGTGCTAGATTCTCCAAAATCTATACAGATTGAGTATTTGTGACCTATAATATGTGTATAAATTTTTTGCTCAATTGAATAAGGCGATTAGATGCTATCGCACTTTTAATATTTTGCTCCCAAAGGCCATAATGATAAAGAATTTTTCTTTGTGCCCCTGTAAAAAAAACTATAAGTGCTAGATTCACCAAAATCTATAGGGTTCGTACTATGGTGACTTACAATATACGTACCATTTTTCAGGTTATTCGAACAAAGCGTTTAGACGCTAGCGTGTTCACTCACAGACATACACACATACATACACACATACATACACACACACATACATACATCATCGCAAAAATAGTGAAAACGGACTCATTGGACCTCGAAATGTATAGAAACATCAAAATCTCCAATTCGGATTTTTGACATGATTACAATACTTTCCTCACTATAGTGTTCGGAAAGTAAAAAGAGTTTAGAAAATTTCATTCCAATGTCTAGTCAAATCAGTATAAAAATTTTTGCTTGGCTATGTTTTTTACAGGCGATGTTATTGACGTGGCGACGTTTTGACAAGCGATGTTTTGATGGGCGATGTTTTTCCCGGCGACGTTTTGACATAGACCCACTAATTAATTATCAAATTAATTAAAGTTTAATTAAAAAATAAACATGTACAAATATTTACACTAAGGTATGACCTCATAGGTCTAAACAAAACATAAGTCCACTTAGGACCCATTTCAGATTAATAATAACAAAAAAGCCAAGCCACACACAGGCATACGATGTTATCGCTAACCAAGCGAAACCATAACTCATTCCACAAAGATATTTCTTTTTCACGTACAAAAATAAAGAACAATTAGAAAAAAAAAAAAAAAAAAAAGTTCTCTGCATCGTCCTCGCTGCAGACAACTGTCTCCACCAGATGATGCAATCTCTTTCAATGTTTCGATTGTACTTGATTGTTCTAGACTCTCTGGAAACTACAGCCATTTTAATTATTTTTAAAACTTTTTTTGTTTTTTGTCTGCACTATGGCTTCCTGCCGAAAACTCTTCATTTCTTATTAAAAAAGATAATCTTAATTTTCGGTAAGATTTATTTTAATTAATTGTTTCTTTTATTATGTGTTATTATTATTACACTGTATTATACTATTCTTATTATACTGTGGTTATACTATTCTTGCCATACTGTAGTTAAAACTATACTGTTATTATACATTGTGATTAAGTATGCATCTGATAAATTATTCCATCAAAATTTCTTCTAATTTTTAATCAAAATTAGTCAAATGAGTGCTCCATCCTCTTTTCGTTTTCTAACCTAAATTTTGCTATAAGAATATGCAGCAGGAAGAACATTCATTCTATTTATCGAATAAAAAGTATAATATTGAACTAAAAATCTTATAAAACTTTTTCTTTTTCATTATTAGTATTATTATTATTATTATTTTAATTTCTGTCGCTTACGAAAATATTCTTTAAGTTTTGTATTTATATGATGCCTTTGAGATACAATTGGCTTGATTGACTAGATTATATTTAACTACTATAATATGTAAATATTAATTTAGCTAGTATGTTAATAATAGTTGATATTTAAATGTTAATTTAACTTATATTTAAATATTAAATTTTTTGATAGTTTCTTTTAGATGTTTTTTTTTTTCAAGTTGAAAAGATTAAGCTTTTAAATAAAATTATTCATATCGTAAAATACCGCAATAGCGCCGTGTAATTAGACGCCTCCGTTCCCGGCGTTTCACATGAATTTCTTTTGTTCTTAAAATACCGATTAGCGGTAGACTCTGCCCGATAAAGCGACAGTTTTTTTTTTTTTTTTTTTTTTTTGCTCGAAAGTTACATGTTAATTTCTATATTTTTGCATATTTTTACCGTTTATCTGCTCCTTCCTCAAACATATTCTGATTTCTTTGCAGATTGAAAGGGAGGTTTCAACGGAATTTTACGGTCTATATGTATGTATATATATATATATATATAATATAAGTAACAAAATAGTAGATATATAGAATAACATGTGATAACAGAAATCCTCAATAACTAAAATGAATTAATATGTAACTAAATTAAATAACCTGTGACATCTTTAAACAAGAACGAAAAATTTTGCGGTACGCATTGATTATTAACACTTTCCAGCTGCACGTACTCGTTGTACCGTATAAATTTCAATGTTTTTTTCGTTTATATTATCACACAGCGGGAGGACAGAAGGGCATAAAGGCAGAGAGAAAAACTAATTGGATTCAAATCACCCCTAAACATTGTTGGAAAGTGCTGAAAATGGTTAAAACAAACAAAATGCAGCCCTTAATGTATCTGAATATTTTACAGCAGCCCTGTAAATTTGAAGGTTAATCATTTCATATTTTATACAAAATATTTTTTAGTGAATTAACAATAAAGGTCAATATCTTTATGATTTTTGCAGTAGTAGATTATTTAAATGTGATTTACAAAAGTGTCTCTCCTAAAACACACTGAATTGCCCATCTGCACAGCACTAGTGCGACGTAAAACCCAACCATCCATCCACCCTAAAACGCACTGGCTTTTTTTTTTTTTTTTTTTTTTTTTTTTTTTTTGGGGGGGGGGGGGTATCCCTGTACACAAACCATTTATAACAGGACCTGCTAATGCTATTTAAAATAGGGAACTTTCCATAGTGACTTTGAATAACATATATATCATTTTTAAGAAAATGAAAAAGGGGCGCCGTTTAAAATTCTCGCCTACAGCGGCGAATTTGCTCGAGCTGGCGCTGTGGTTAATACTACTAAAAATGCACTTTTAACCCTTTCCTCTTATATACCGTAATGTATCCGAATCTTTCATATGATCCGGTAAACAAAACATTAATACTAATCCAACCATATTCATTAGAATAGGTGCTTATACACATGCTAAAAATGATGCTACTTTCATCCAGTGCACTGGATAAAAGAAAAAGGAGCCTTAGAGAAAACGTTACAGCGGAAGGATTTTTGTAGCCTTCATACCACATAAACTCTACAGACCATAGGACACAAAGCGTACCTAATTTCTTTTGTTTGTACATGTGCGCAAACTAGTAGTGACATGCATACTATTTTGAATAGGCAACCATATAAAATATATTAATTTTGAGACATGCTAAAAATATTTGCTGAAAATCAGATTGCGGCCAGATAGACTGATAGGCAATTAAATTGAAGTTACAGACACTTTTTAACAGAATAAAATTTTATGTGACATAACAAAAAATGTGCCTGTAAAATTATGTAAAATAAATGACTGAAGAAATATTTTATCATTTTTCTTTTTCTTTGGTTGACGAGGAAAATAGAGAATGATTCAAACCGATACGGACCGGGAAAAATTTCATCCGGCCCGAGCCTGTAAGTCCGAGTCTGGCCCGGCCCGGCCCGAATGCCGGATCGGGATCAGCCGTAATCCCGGCCCGTGCAGACCACAAAATGGAATATCATTATATTATTTATAAAATTCATACAGGTAGATGAACGTGAAATAGTTTTCGTCTAATTTATTTTATGGCATTAAAAAAAAAAAAAAAAAAAAAAAAAAAATACTTATTTTTATTATTATTATATACAGTCGGCAACAAAAGTGTCCGAACACTAGCAAAATTTCCAAAACAAAAAAAGTAGAGTTAATACTGTTTTGTTAAATAAATCCTGTATATATATATATAATAAAAAACGTTTGTTTTTTCTTTTCCTGAAAATAAAGAATTATTTTTTCATCTTGAATACCCATTCCCATAGTGATAAGAATGGATTATAAAAAATTGTTTAGAGAAGAACACATGTTTTACTGATTTTTTAAAACACTTGATTAATAATAATTTTGATTAAATTTCAAGCGCAAAATTTGCATTTAAAAATTAGGAAAAATAATTATTGGAAGTTTTAACTGCACCAACATGATGTAAACACGAGTATGCATATGAGAAGAACAGAGATGAATATTCAATAAATCTAACATTTATTTTATTGTTATTTAGAATTTATGTTAAATGTTTTTAATTAACGGATATTCAACAAAGAATAAGACAAATAAACACGCAACTACTAACCCAGAATTGAAAACAAATACTTACTATATTATCAGGCAATATTAAATAAATATATACACGATTGCAAGCAAAATTAAATATAATTATGAATATCATTTCCGCATATTATGATAAAATATTTTTAGTTTTTTTAGGCATTAAAGATACAAAAATATATTATGGCAGGAAAAAAAATAATAACAAAAAATTAACAATTAGTGTAAGACGTTCTCAAATAGGGATCTATATAATACATGAACATGTTCTTTAAGTAAATAAATACTAGGATGCACTGACATAAGATAACGAACATGAAACCCAGCTTAACATACTTTTCAAGTTTATAAGGAAGTTATTTTTAAGCAAGAATCCTATAATAAAAAATATACGTATAATATCGATTGCTTTAAATTATCAAAAACAAAATAACAAGAGCAGAAGAAATTGTTCTTGTTTGAGTAAACTTAAAAACAAAACTTGCTATATATATATGTGTATGAAATTACAGCTTAAATAAAAGAAGAAAAATCATAAATTACTCTCACTTCTATCTGGTGACGTATGAAAGAAAAATTATAAATTTGACGAAACTGTATAGCACGGGTGAAAAGTTTTGGTTTTCTCGAACGTTTGTCTGAGGGGTTTACCACGCACAGATGAATTCCGTAATCTCAAACCCCATCTCCGTTCTCTCAAAGACAGAATATTGCTTATTCGTCTGTCCGATGGAGCGGAACCCCTAGCGGAACGTAGAATGTAATGATATGACCTTCAATTCTCTTATTTTAACTGTTTCCGGAATAGTGTTTTACTGTGATTACGTATTTTTGGTAAAAAAGGTTCTTTGACCTGACAGGTTCATTGTTAAAAACTGTACTGCAGTTTAGTTCAGTCACCTGGGTAAAAAAAGTCATTCCTTAGGTCTTCAACAAAAATAAAACAGCTTTTTTATGATTTTAAAAAATATATAAAATAAAATTTAAAAAAGCTTTGCATTTGGCCTCTATATTTATATGTTCCCCCGAAAATGGTCACAATAATAGAATCGGTATGTTTATAAATGTAAAATAATTTATTTTTATTATCATCATCATCATTAACATCATCACCATTTACTTTTTACATAAGAATTTATTATTATTATTTTGTGTTTCTAGCACTTGTAAGTTGAGTCATTATATTTAAACGTTATTAAAATTAATCAAAATAACTGTTATATATTCCAATGGAATATATATATATATATATATATATATATATATATATTTTCTTTTATAAAACGCATAAATTTGCATTTGTTCTATAATTATATTGTTGAAAATCATAGTGAGAATCTTTAGATAAAAAGAAAAAGTTCATTATTATTATTATTATTATTATTATTAAATAATTGTTAATAAATATACTCATGTCCAAAATTAAAGTCCCAACCTATTTTGTCGTTTTCTTCTTTTGTGCCTGATGTTTAAACTAGTGAACATAAAAGTTGGATGGTATGTTCTTTATCAAAACATTAATGAAATTTTATAACACTTTAACATAAGCTGTAATTTTTAAACTGATATTAATTCAAATTTTCTCAAAAATAAGCTTTGAAAGAAATAAAAAATATAAACTATTTTTGAATAAATAAATAAATAAACAAAATGAGAAACGGTGTTATGGATGCCTTACAGGTATATGAATATACGCATGACTCTAAATGCTACATTAAAACCGGATTTTTCATCTTGTATTCACTTTTCTTTTTTATTAATAACGGACTTTCTGAAAAATTATAATTATTAATTTGTGAACTATGAACGCCTGCAGAATAATAAAAATGTCAATGAATGATTTTATAAAGTTCAACTCATCCAATTTTCATGTTCATTTGTGTATGTTTTAAAGTGTTCCCCGCAGCAGAAGAAGAAGAAGAAGGAAAAAGAAGAAAAAGAAAAGTGAATACAAAAAGAAAAGCCAATGTTTAAATTAATATGTGTATCTTTCATTTAATATGTGTATGAAGACCTGCGCATCTTCACTTATCTATGCCAAGCATCTGTAACATAATCCTTTCCCTTCCCCAAATACTTTTCTTTTCAAAAATTGTTTAAATTTTCCATTTCTTCGAAAGTTTACTTTTGAGAAAAATATCAGTTTAAAAATTATTGCTTTTGTTAAATTCTACAAAATTCGATTAAAAATTTGATTAAAAAAAAAACATGCCATCCAAATTTTATGTTCATACGGTTATTTGTTTAAAAATTATGCTGAAAAGAAGGAAACGAGAAAACAGGTTGTGACTTTAAAACTGGACATGGGTGTATTTCAATTTATTCATCTTTTTACAGATTAAATAAATATTTTGCGCTCTTTTAAATTTTCTTCTATATGTATATATAGAGAAAATATTGGATTCGTGAAAATTTTCGAACTCCAGTTTTCGATGGATTTACACGTTTTGGGATGTCATGTCCTGAGCACGATTTGACTATTTTTAGAAAATGTCTGTCAGTCTGTCTCTCTGTCTGTCTGTGTGTGTACATCACAAATTTTGTGGACGCTGTATCTTACGAACCAATGAACGAAATTTAACCAAACTTGGTATTTAGTTGGACCCTGACATAAAGTGGCGCTTATTAGATTTAGGGATCAATTGCTCAACAGTTGGCGCTGTGACCGCATTTTTTCTAAATTTTTAACATGGCAGGACAAATATATAACATTTATAGGACAAAATTTCCTATAAATGTACATAACGAGAGTTATTTTTAACGTGTGATCGTAAAATATTAATATGAATTATTGATAATATTAGTAATAAACTAGGGGAAAAAATTGTACATGTGGGAGCACGCTTCCCTCCATGGGGGGGGGGGGGTAAGTTTTTAATATGGGTATCTTTCGAAAGATCTCGTCAACACCTTTAAAACGAATGGTTGAACTATAGATCTGTGATAATTTAAAACAAAGTTATAGATTTTATTTTTAAATCTTTTAACGAAAAAAAAAATCGTATTTCTTTTTATATAGGCAAAAAATTGACTTTTTTCCGGCATTTAGTGATATAATTCTGTCAGATAAAAATCGTCGGCATTTATAATGGTAAATAATTTAATAATTCAATAAATAATTTGTGTTGAACGAATTTTATGCAAAATTATAGGGGAAACTAGGGAGACTTGACCCAGTTTTTGGTTTTCAATTTTTTATATTTTTTGTATAAGAATTGGAGCTAAATAAAAAATATGAGCAAATAGCCTGTTGTTTTGTACATACGATGCGGCTAAAAATGATAGCATAGTTCTTACTAGAAATGGTGCAAAAAAAAAAAAAAAAAATATATATATATATATATATATATATATATATATATATATATATATATATATATATATATATATGTATATATATATATTTAAGTTAGCACAAGGGTCATAGGCTTAGGGATACTTGACCCCCTACTTACTGAGACATGACCCCTCTCATGAAAGTGAGAAAATTCATAGGTATTGAAAGGAAAAACACAGGTTTTGTGATTTAAACGTTTTCTAGTTTTATTTTGTAAAAGATTTTAATTAAAAAAATATATATACATATGTACATTGTTTTCTTTTCTTTTTATCATACTTTGTACTTTTCAGTTTAAGAGCCTTGTTTTTTTTTTTTTTTTTTTTTGTTTTTGTTTTCCTTCTTCTTCTTTCTGCCTCTTTCTCTTCTATTTGGTGTGACAGTAGCTAATACATTCTTAGCCTTCTTCTTTTCAGTTATTCATTATGTAACAATTCATTGGGCTAAATTTCTACCACTATTTTTATAAAGTAATTTCTACCCTGTATAATCATCACACATTACTATAAATGTATCAGATGTATTTCTGCATGAAATTAGAGGTGGCTAAACAGGCGGAAATTTTTTTATCTCTGAGAATGTACTGAAAAAAAGGACGGAGAGTACGACCCTGGCTCAATGATTAAAAATATTTCAGTTTTTCTTAAATGAGAACAATGGCCTTTTCGGAATGTTTTACTTATTTCTTAAAAAAAAAAAAAAAAAAAAAAAAAAAATCATTATGCCTATATTACAATATTTTAGTTCTTCACAAGATAAAAATACAAAGAACAAAACGTAAATCAAACAAAGAACATTAAATTAACACTTTCATTAAATCTGAAACTTCGCCAGCGGATATTTCTTTCACATTTTTACGCATATACCCAATATTCATATTTGTATAATCAATATACTGTGGTTTTGGCTGGGAAGCCAAAGCTTTTTTGGCTTAATTATAATGTATATCCATTTGTAATATAAGTGTGAATACAGAAAATTTTATCCTGAAATGTTGTAACTCGGGAGAATAACACCCACAGGCCGGCCTTACTCGGGGCCGGCGAGATAGTAGGTATTTTCTCTCTCTTGTAAGAGAGGAAAAATACCTACTATCTCGCCGGCCCCGCCTTACTGCCAAAAAGACAAAAGCATGCGGTCACGAGAGTGTTAATCACTGGGTCAAGTCTCCCCAGTTTGCTTGGGTCAAGTCTCCTTAAGTTGCGCTGTTTTGTTAACCCTAATTTTTTAGAAAATTGCGTTATAGTTGTATGATGCTACTATATACCAAAATGTAGCTAAGGCAGTGACTAAAACAGCCATACTTTTGAAATTGACTTGTCTCAAAACTGGAAGTTCAAATTCAAACTAAATTGCTAGAAAACCACTGATAATTCTACAATGGTTGTTCACTGCAAAATGCTGTTGTATGATTACTCAATCAGTACAATGGCTAAAATTTTCCTAAATTTTTCCCTTCATAGGAAAAACCCTCATGGGCCAAGTCTCCCTATGGGTCAAACCTGCATAGTTTTCCCTATAGAAGAAAGTCATGTGGTGGCCACATCACACAAGTTTTTAGGTTGATTTGTTTGAGAAGTGGGTTATGTACCGTAACGTAAAGTGTCGTAGGACTGTGTAT
Source organism: Salticus scenicus (assembly GCA_963930645.1). Classification (NCBI taxonomy): domain Eukaryota; kingdom Metazoa; phylum Arthropoda; class Arachnida; order Araneae; family Salticidae; genus Salticus; species Salticus scenicus. The sequence goes on along the minus strand of OZ005651.1, from coordinate 323,826,394 downwards.
CGTCCTTCTGATCCGCCTGCATCGACTTCGGAAGCTGAACTTCATCCCAAGAAGGTGTTATTGAGTGTGTGGTGGGATGTACAGAGAATAATTCCCTGAGAGGTCCTGACACTCAACCAAACCTTCAATGCTGCCTTCTATTGTTTACAGTTAGGCTGCATTCGTATTTGGTATCATAGATAGTAATGGGGATGATACACAATAATAGGTACTGTTCATTCTGCGTTTATTTGCTCTTCTTTATGGGTAATAAAACGGGTAGAACTTTTGCACTCACCCAATATTTGTTTGCCAACTTGCCCCGCCATCTTGTTTCCAAGTGCCAGCCACCTGAAAATTTCAAATTCTCATAAAAAGGTGTTTATGAACCGATTTGCTTAAAACTCCATATGCACATAGCCCACATCAATATTTCTACCAAGTCCATTAATAATTTTCATCCGCCATTTTGAAACAAAATGGTGATTGCTTGATAAGAAAAAGAAATCAGCCTACCCTTCCGAATGAGCCGGAAGGACTTGTTTTTTTATTTTCTTTTTCTTTTATTTATTTATTTATTTATTTATTTTTTCCGATTTTGTAATTTTAACTCGTGTACATTAGTCCAGTATATATAAGTGTTATGAAAATATCAAAACATCCAACACAACTTAAATGTATTGTTATCATTATTATTTCGCAAATGCACTTTTTCCCTTTTTATTTTGCAAATAATACTTAAATTTTTGAATTTTTGGTTCACCCTGCATCTTAAAAAGCTACAAATGACTTGCAGCTTTAATGAATTATTTTATTTACCATTTGTAATATTTGTACACTTTTTTGTATGAATAGCACGAATATTTAGACAGATATAAATATTTGGCAAAGGTTATATGTGTGTGTGTGTGTGTGTGTGCATTTATGTTTATAAAAAGAATGTGTTCAAACAGAATTTTACAAAATTAGCAGAAAAATCAACATTAGAGAAGCATTATTATTAAACATAAAATGCACAAATCTTTCCTGATATGTGAGTATTTTCAGCAAATATTTTACTGCGCTTGGACAGCAATAGCTTTTTTGGTATATAGGTTGAAAGCTGGATATATTGGAAAACTACTGTCAGAATTTCATCTCTGTAGAATAAAGAATGAAAAAATTAGCGTCAAAAGAATGAGCTATATTTTAAATATTTTGTAAGGATTATAAACTCATAAAGAATTTTTCCCACGCCATTTATTTAATTAACTTGATGTATTTTATTAACGCCAGTTATTTCAGCTTCATTGGAAAAAATCATTTTTATGAAAAACCCTTTATGAACTCGCAATTCCTAATAAATAAATAATATCATACCAGAGTTACAAGCTCATAAGTAATTTTCCAAACATTACGCATGTAATTTGGAGATCCATTTATTCCACTCAAAATAATAATCTACTAGCCGGAACCCGTCGACTTCGACGGTCACTTTATTGACCGTAATGTTTCAAAAATCGTCGTATCATTATTTAAATGTATTTCAAGTTAAAACATCTAATATAATTTACAACATTTCACTTAAAAAAAAAAAAGAAATTCTGAAAAATGGTTATAAATTGAAATACTATATATGACATCACTTTCTACAAAGTACTGTCAATGTGACGTCAAACTGACTCCAAATAAAACAGTTGCTATCTTTTATTTTCTGTTTCTTTTAATACTAAGGCGACATGTTAGCTGGCCCGTCCGGCGTTGCCCGGACCCATGATAATAACCTTAATTGAACCTTAAATTTGTATGATTTTATATCTTTAACTCGATTTTGTTTGAATTTCTATTTTTAAATAAAGGCATCGCGAAAAAAATAATCAGCTTTAACAAAAAAATTACCTCGGACCTAACGAAACTCAGTCTTGTGACACCGGTGTCTGCGGCAGCACATACGTGAGCCGCTAATAACATAAAAAAAAATTCCCAAAAATTAACCTGCAACCGAAAGAACCCGCCTGGTGTTGGCCGGCCCATGATAATAACCTTAAATGCACCTTAAATTTGTATGGTTTTATATCTTTAACTCGATTTTGTTTGATTTTCTATTTTTAAATGAAAACATCACAAATAATAATAATAATAATAATAATAATAATAAAAAATTACTTCAAACAAAAAAAAAATTACTTCAAACGGAACGGAACTCGGATTCGTATCCCAGTGCCTGTGGCACGTATATGCAGGCCGCTATTAACATGAAAAAATTCTCAAAAATTAACCTTGAACCGAACGAACCTCTGACTCGTGTTACCGCTGCCTGCGGCTGCGGCACCGTATAGCAGTCATGCTACGCAAGTACTGCAAAATCCACTTTCCTCCAAAAGGGAGCGCAGTATGTTGTATACGAACATCACCAATCACCTTGAATTTCCAAGACCTTTCAAATAAGGTGTCACATGGTGGTGTCAACTGCAAAATCCTTTAGTTGCACTTTCCACCGCAAGGAGGCGCAGTTTGTTCTGTACGAACATCACCAACGGTGAGGAAATACCAAGACCATTAAAATAAAATATAACATGATAGGGTCTAGTACAGAATCACCTAGTTCCATTTTTCACCACCAGGGGGCGCACTATATTGTATACAAACATCCCCAATCACCTTGAATTTCCAAGACCTTTCAAATAAGGTGTCACATGGTGGTGTCAACTGCAAAATCTTTAGTTGCACTTTCCACCGCCAGGGGGCGCAGTTTGTTCTGTACGAACATCACCAACGATGAGGAAATACCAAGACCTTTAAAATAAGATATAACATGATAGGGTCTACTACAAAATCACCTAGTTTCTTTTTTCACCACCAGGGGGCGCACTATATTGTATACAAACATCCCTAATCAACATGAAATTTCAAGACCTCTATCACCAATCGCCTTGGATTTCCAAGACCTTTTAAATAAGGTGTCACATGGTTTTGTCAACTGCCAAATCCTTTAGTTGCAGTTTCCACCGCCAGGGGGCGCACTGTGTTCTGTACGAACATCACCAACGGTCAGGAAATACCAAGAACTTTAAAATAAGATGTAACATGATAGGGTCTATCGCAAAATCACTTAGTTCCATTTTTCACCACCAGGGGTCGGACTATACTGTATACAAACATCCCCAATCGACATGAAATTCCAAGACCTTTAAAATGAGGTGCTACATGTGTGGGTCTAGAACGGATTTCCCTCTCAAACTAATTTCCCCCCTTTCCCCTCCCCTCCAAATCTACTTTCCCCCTTTTTTCCCCCTTTAAAATCGAAAATTCCAAATTCGCAGATATTGATTTTTTAGTATTCGACTCTAGTCCCCATATGTACAATTTCTTCCCCGTGAAGTAATTTGAAGCTTAGTTAAGCTCGTAAACGTGTTTTTAACCCGAAACGGGTGGGAAACGGTTTCCCCCCCTTCGACTTTTTTTTATTTTTCTCATCTCATAGCACATCTACAGACCAAGACCTTTTTTTAGACACCTCAACCAAATTTTTACACCAAGTAGTTCTCTCAATATAGTGGAGACAGACAAAAACATGTTTCAAATTAATATATAGATTTTTTCATGTTGCCACACTGTAAAAAAGGATCAATAATTAAAAAATAAAATAACACGTGAACTTTTTTTTTTTATAAAGCAATAAAAATTCAGATAAACTCGCTGTATTGTTTCATTTCCGAAAATGGCGTCATTCGTTTTTAACCCAAACGGGTGGGAAACGGTTTCCCACCCGTTTCCTCCGGGAGGGAAACGGTTTTCCCCCTGGGAGGAAACCATTCGACTTTTTTTTATTTTTCTCTTTTCATAGCACATCTACAGACCAAGACCTTTCTTTAGACACCTCAACCGAATTTTTACACCTAGCCGTTCTCTCAATATAGTGGAGACAGACAAAAACATGTTTCAAATTAATATATAGATAATATTAAAACACAAAGCATTTTCTGTAAGACCAAAATCGTGGGATCTGGGCATGCGCGAGAAAATATTCAACCAATTCGGAACGGGAAATTCCTTTCTCTTTGTGCAGAGCAATACGAATACCGATGATAAAATCGAGCAGACTACATTAATATTTCATATCTCTATTCTATGGCAGACGCCTAATTAAAGCTCAATCATAAAAATAATTAACAGGATTAGCTCATTGATTTATACTTTCCAAGAAAGTATATTAAAAACAAAGCAATTCGAGACTACTTATCGGTTACATTTATCCATGATCGGTATACATTTGCGCCGAAAATTTCTTTATACAAGATGTAGCGCCATCTGTCGCCATGTAAATATATTGTACTTCTTAAAAGAAAAAAAAAAAAAAGAAAAAATAAAGAGAAAAATCTTTTAAAATTAATAAATTGTCAGAGTTTATTGTTCTTTAAATGTTAACTTTTATCAGTTGAAAACTTTGTTTAGAAAAGATGGAGATAGATATTTAAAATCAAAGATTTATTTATTTATTTTTTACTCTAATTATTATAATCTGTATCTCTGATACTTCATTTCGATAGCATATTACAGTAAAAAGACTTTAAAAAGAATAACATTAAAATATTGATATTTTATACGAATAAAAATTTACGTAGTGTAATTTATTATTAAAAATTTAATGAGCAAATTAATTTACTAAAGTATTAAATTCCTTCCTTTTTATTTATTTATTTATTTTTAACAGTATACTTTTGTTGAAATATACTATTTTGATAGAATAAAGTTTTATAATATTATTCCAGTAAAAAGAAATTTTAACTTTATTCCGATTTGCAGTTTATAATTAGAATACAATGAATTAATATTTTGGATTATGTCCAAGTGGTTTTACAAATATGGGAAGGAAAAATCAGAATCAAAACAATTATTTTACTCTTAAAATGCAGTTATTTTCTTGACAAATTAGAAGTAATGATATATTTTACAAGTGAATGAAATCTTTGTCTTTCATGTATGTATTTTATTAAAAAACTGTGACCTGTTATCGTTGGTAGTAAGTTAATATAATTATAATCTGGTAGTAAATGTTTGTATTCATTCATTTTGCGTGAAAAGCAATGAATAAATTTCACAGTAAACATAAAACGAGTGCAGTTCTATGGATTATATTAGTCGACTTGGTGTGACAGGGAGGAATTTTATTGTGGGATTAATTTACAGGCTTGAAGCTTTGATAAGTATTATCACAAATATTGATTCTTTCGATCATTTATATAAATTCTGCCTTTCTTTTAATTACTCCTAACATTCTTTTGATCATATTTAGAGTAAAATTAGGAAAACCTTGGGATTTTATTTTTATTATATGGAGTATGCTCAAATTTTTTATATTGAAATCTCATGAAATTTATACCTCTCCCTCCAACAAAAAGATAATTGATTAAAGCAGGGGGTTTTAAATTTAAACCGGTTAAGAGTAATGCGAAATATTGAAGCAAGGGTGTTTTAAACTTTATGCCGTGAGAAGATTTTAGCTGCACATCATCCGTCAAATTTGGACGGGTATTAAATAGTAATAATAATTATAATTATAATAAATAAATATATATATATCTTTTTTTAATGGAAAACTCCTTATGAGCTGGTACTTACAAATAAATAAATAAATAAAATTCAGCACATTCTTTTTACAAAAATTTCTTCTTCAACATATTATTATTATTTTTTTTTTCATATACATACATACATATATATATATATATATATATATATATATATATATATATACATATATATTTCTGATTCAAATAAACTTTTGACACAAGTTGCCGTATATATATTGCGTTAAACCTATATACAGGGTGATTATAATTAAAGTTACGATTTCAAATCGCTATAATTTTAAAAACTACCCATCAGAGCGATTTGATATTTTACCAGAGCAATTGTGGGGCAATGAAATTTTGTTTGGGGGAGGAAAAAAAGTAGTTCTAACATGTTCCTATAGATGGCGCTCTCAGGGTAATGTCAGGGAAGCCGCCTAAATGGACTCATTAAACACAGTAATGTTTTTAGCAACACAATGGAATAGCAGGAAACAATAGACTTCAAGAGATTACCACAATTTTTTTAGCAGAAAGACAAGAATACGTGTTTACAGTGAAAAAAGTCATAGTGGAAATAGACAAAGAGGAGCTTCATGAAACAAATACTTTACGGATAATTAACGGCACATTTTGGAATTTTTTTTTTTTTTTTTTTGCCAAACAAAATTTCATTGCCTCACGATTGCTCTGATAAAATATCAAATCGCTCTTATGGTAGAGATGCAAGGCTTTCAAAACACCCGGTTTTATCCCGGAAAAAAACGGTTTTTTTCCCTGGGAATTTAAGACAAAATTGGGAAATTTGAAATTTCCCCAAAACTGGGAATTTTGAAACTATGAATATTTTTATAACTTTTGTTAAATATTATTACAAGTTAGTTACAGTTACATTCAAACGGAACCTTTCAATTGCAAAGCGGTTGCAAACCTGTCTGGAAAGTGGATAATATTTGCAAGTGATGGAAACCTCTTGCTAACAGATAACAATCGCTGAAGATGGCCGTCGATGGACATGTTTTTAAAATATGTTACTTCAAAATCATCAAAAATTATAATTTCGAGGATCTTTGAAAGTATTATAATCATCTACTGGAAAGAAAAAATATAAATGATTTCAAAAGTACAGACTATCGAAAGTAAGTTTTTCTTTCTTTTTTGAAAACGCAAAAAATATTATGTATGCTTATTATATAACTACAGTTCATTCTAGTAGCTATCAGAATTTAGATATTCTTTTTCTAAGTGAAGTATCTGTTTAGAAAATTTTATGTAATGATCTTGAATTAGAAGTAATTAACTTTCTTTTAATGTTGTTTACCGATAGCTTGCCCGTAAAGCTATAATGTATTTTATTGTTTTCGTTTTACTATATGTATAACACAAGTTATCGGTGTATCTGTTTATGAAGAATTTTTATAATTGAATCACCACGGAAATGTTTATAACCAACATCATATATGTATATATATTTTATTCTATTTAATTCGTAGAACAGCTAACATAATAAACTTCAATTATTTAATAAAGTATGATTTCTTTATCTTATGCTGAAGAATAAACGTTGCATTAAATGTCAAATATGTCTGTTGTTTGTACTGTTTGTTCAATTTGCATTCAAACATTTATTAATTTTTTAACCTTATTAGTTTGTACATGGTTTGAAAATATCCTTTTAATTATTATAAGAAGAGAATGGAAGAGTAAAATTGCAAAGAAAAGAAAAGGGAAGAGTTAATGCTGCTTTATTAAATGTGTGCCCATATATATATATATATATTGAAAATGTAGCAAATGTTAAATACTGGTATTTTCCTTACTAATAAAAATGCTAATAAGTGCATATTATTTAAAAACAAAGTCAATATAAAATTGAAATTTGATTAAATTCTAAATATTTTGTTTTAATAACAAACATGTTAGCAGATTTAATATACTGTGTATTAGATTCGATACTCTTAAAATATTTCATCCTCAATTATTTGTCCATTTTTAACTGATATATAAATTGTTTAAAGTGCTGCTCAATTTGCATTCAGAAAAATGACTGTAATGTAATTATTTTCTTAATCACTTTATTTACTTTAAAAAAAAAATTGATAGTAATAAATATATAGAACATTGAATTATAGCTGTAAATAATATCAATATTTTGTACTTCAATTTGCTCATTAGGTATTTTATTTTAGATTTTATCTGTATTGAAAGCCTGACCACATGAAGAATGAAGTGAATTTCTAATTTATAAAATGGGATTTGTCTGAATGAGAACCGATTTGTTATGTTAGTTTTGATGTTTTAACGTAACAAATTAGATTCTTTTTCGGATTATTATATAATGTGTCTGCTTTACCCCAAAATATTTTTTGAAGAATTGTGGGAAAACGACTGAAGAAAATCATTCACTATATAGCTGGATAGTTTTCAAAAGGATCTCAAGCTGAATGAGGGCTCGTGCTTAAGAAGAAAAGGATTTGAAAAAAACTTTAAGGATTATCATATTTATTTTTGTAAGTACTTTACTTTTCAAATTATATGGTTTTTCTTTACTTGCATATTTAGCAGTTTTACTGTGTATCAAAGAATCAACTGAATATTTAATTACTGAATTAACTGAATAAAAAATGACCTGCATCCCTATTCTTCAATCGTGGTTAGTACTGCATTAATCATACTTTTAAACAATGCTTCTTCTGAAAAGAGGATTTACTAAAGGGAATTTGACAAGTTTTTGGCCACTTAGCATAGATTTAACTAGCTATATCTTTTAGCAATATCGAATTTTGATTCAGCTATCAAAAATTTTGAAAGCATAAAATATAAGATAGGTGTGTATAAAGTTGATTTAACATACTAATTAATCTATACTAATAATGAACTTTTTAAAATTATATATGCCAAATAAAATATATATAAAGTTTTTCTTTTTAATTTTTTAAGTGAAATAGATTATTATTATTATCATTTATTTATTTATTTAATTTTTTTTTTGCATATTTTATTGATAATTTTAGGTCATACACAAGTATATGATTTTAAATTTTATTCTAGAATTTTTTTTTCTTTTGTTTACTTTGTATAAAGACCATGCAGTTTGTTTCATAGTGAATATCAAAAAGTAAGTTGTAATTTTATCCTAGTTATAATTCTATACTGCTCTATTTAAGTTGCCTTGATCAAATATATCACAGCCCGATAAGGAAAATAAATAAAAAATGCAGTATTTGAAAAAAATCAGCATCAGGATAACAATAAAGCATTGACTCGCATTATAGTAAAACTGACATAACTATCTCTCATGTGGATAATTTTCGAAATAGAGATAAGCTTTTTGTACACGTTAAGACACTTCATACACATTTTCAATTACATAAATTCAAAATTGCCATTTTTTGATTTGTCAGGGTGTGATATCTAAAATAAAATATGTGATGTCTATATTTACTCGTGTTTTAAGCAATTATTTAGAAACTCACTGTTTTTTAAATTCGATTCAGTATTATAGACAGTGAGTCAATACAACAAATTTTAAAATCCAGAGTTATCTCCAACTGTGTGGTCTCAACTTGAAATAAAGTAAGGGGATTTCTATAGTAATGTTCTACTGCTATCTTGTGTTACACACTCTTAATATTTTGAATAGTGAAAAGCAGAGTTGCGATAAATAGGGTAGAACCTCTACAGGCATTGATAAATAGAGCCCCTAATTGCTTAAAAAATTTCTATTTGCAATAAATAACAAAGCTATTTCACTTAAAATATTTTTTTTTTCTCTCGTATGAAAAAGGGAAAAATTATTCTACTTACATGAGTTTAATGACCATCCTTAAAATGTGACAAAAAATAATTATAAAAACATGAAGTCTATTTTTGTTTCCTGAGTGTTAATAGATATAAATTTCTGTACAAAACAGAATTTAATTTAGTACGATGGGACTTTTTATTAAATCCCTTTCCATATAAATGCATAAGGTATCTCTGTTTCGTTCTTTAGCAACAGTTACTTGTAGAGCTTTAGTATAGTGATTTTTTGGGGGAAGGGGGATTTTATTGTGCATAAAGAGTACAAACGTGCATGATAGCGATTGCAGCGGAATCATGCTTTGTGCATTTTGAGATTGATGCACAGTGAAGTTGCAGTACCCAATGATGTTTTTATTTTTGTTTTTATGTACACAAAGCATGCATACGTGTTTGATAGTATTTGCTAGCGAAATAAGTTTTTTGTATTTTGAGATCCGTGCACAGCGAGGTAAGAGCATTTTTTTTTTTTTTTTTTTTTTTGAGAGTTGCGATAAATAGGGTAGAACCTCTACAGGCATTGATAAATAGAGCCCCTAATTGCTTAAAAAATTTCTATTTGCAATAAATAACAAAGCTATTTCACTTAAAATATTTTTTTTTTCTCTCGTATGAAAAAGGGAAAAATTATTCTACTTACATGAGTTTAATGACCATCCTTAAAATGTGACAAAAAATAATTATAAAAACATGAAGTCTATTTTTGTTTCCTGAGTGTTAATAGATATAAATTTCTGTACAAAACAGAATTTAATTTAGTACGATGGGACTTTTTATTAAATCCCTTTCCATATAAATGCATAAGGTATCTCTGTTTCGTTCTTTAGCAACAGTTACTTGTAGAACTTTAGTATAGTGATTTTTTGGGGGAAGGGGGATTTTATTGTGCATAAAGAGTACAAACGTGCATGATAGCGATTGCAGCGGAATCATGCTTTGTGCATTTTGAGATTGATGCACAGTGAAGTTGCAGTACCCAATGATGTTTTTATTTTTGTTTTTATGTACACAAAGCATGCATACGTGTTTGATAGTATTTGCTAGCGAAATAAGTTTTTTGTATTTTGAGATCCGTGCACAGCGAGGTAAGAGCATTTTTTTTTTTTTTTTTTTTTTTAAATATACATACATATTTGTGCATATATGCGTGATAGTGGTTGTTGCGGAACTGAGTTGAGATTCACGCACACTAAGGCAGCGGTATCCAGTAGACTTTTTAAAAATGTATTTATTACTTTCTTCTATATTCAATAGAAGAAAGTATTGGATTCATAAAAATTTTCGACTTCGGGTTTTTGATAGATTTACATGTTTTGAGAACACAATTTGATCATTTTTAGACAATGTCCGTGCGTGTGTGAAAAAATTTTGTGGCAACTGTATCTCAGGTACTACTGTACAGAATTTCATACATATTGGTATGTAGTTACACATTGACATAAATTAGTGTCTATCAACTTTTGGTAAAAATTGTCCAGAAGCTTTCGTTACCATCCTGCTTTTTCTAAATTTTTAGCTTGGTGGTATAGGACAAAATTTTGTATAAATGTGCATAAAGAAACTTATTTTTTAATAATCATTATGAAATTAAAAAAAATTGTGTATGTAGGAGCCTCGTGTCCCCATCTGGGGGGGGGGGAGGAAATTTTCTTGATGGATATCTTTCAAAAGATCTCGCCAATACCTTTAAAATGAATGGTTGAACCATTGATCTGCAATAATTTAAAATAAGGTTATAATTTTTTTTTTTTTTCATTTTTAACAAAAAGAATTTTTTTTTTTTGTTGTTGTTGTTGTTTAAGTGCAATATTCAGAACAAAATTGACTGTTTTTGAATATTTAGTGTTATACTACTTCTCTAATACAGATTTTTTAAAATTATTTTTATAAATTATTTTTACTGAGTGAATTTGTATAGGAAAATATAGAAGAAAGTCATGTGGTGGCCACAACATAGTAGTTTTTATTTATTTTTGTTTGTTGTGAGCAAAGTCTATCATTAGCTCTTACTAAATATGCAATGATAGTTATTGCTGCGGAATCAAGCTTTGTGCATTTTGAGATTCATGCACAGCGAAGTCGCAACACCCAATGATGTTTTTACTTTTGCTTTCATATACACAAAGCATACATACGTATATAATTAATAGCATTTGCTAATGAAATAAGTTTTTTACACTTTGAGATTTGTGCACAACAATGTAACAGCATCTGAGTGTTTTTTTTTTTTTTTTTTTTTTTTTTTTTAAATATGGTTGTGCACATATGCCTGTTAGTGATTGCTGCGGAACTGAGTTGAGATTCATGCTTAATAAGGCAGCGACTTTCAGTGAGGTTTTTTTTTTTTTTTTTTTTTTTTTTTTTGTGTGTGTGTGAACAAAGTGTACATATGCGATGATAGTGATTGCTGCGGTATCAAGCTTTGTGCATTTTGAGATTCATGCACAGCGAAGTTGCAACACCCAATGATGTTTTTACTTTTGTTTTCATATATTGTACCACAAAGCATACATGTAATGATAGTATATGCTAATGAAATAAGTTTTTTGCATTTTGAGATTCGTGCACAGCAAGGTAACAGCATCTGACTTTTTTAAATACATGTTTGTGCATATGTGCACGATAGTGATTGCTGCAGAATTGAGTTGAGATTCATGCACACTAAAACAGCAGCATCCAACGAAAGTTTTTTTTTTTTTTTTTTTTTTTTACTGTGAGCAAAGTGTATCATATGCGGGTGATAGGGGATGTTGTGGTCAGAATTGCATGCAATTTGGGAATTAGGAGAGTGTATATATTGATAATTCTCTTAATCATTTTACTTAGTATATTCTTACCTCTCTAACCATTTTGTTGGAGTATCTATAATGATAAGTACTACTATAGGAAAATACATTAGAAAAAATCACAATACAATTGAACTCTTTTTTTAAATACCAGTCATTTGTACATTATTACTTATTCAATTTTGTAAAATCTCAATGTTTATTTGATTCTTGAAAGTTGCTTAGAAGAAATTTTTTAATGTTTTTCATTCTGTACAATAGAAAATAATAATAATAAGAAGAAGAAGAATTCTTAAATTTAATCTGTTTTAGGGAAATATATAAGTAATTAGAAAAATTTCCCCACTTGTTGTGCTAGAAATGCAGAAACTTTTTTTTTTTTTTATGCATTAAAATCAGGAAAACGATATGTGTATAAATTTTCATCAAAAAATTTTCATTGTAGGAAATTTAACATCGATTTTTTTAAAACTCTAATTAGAAATATTTATGAAATTAAATTGTAAAAGAAACTATACTACTGTAAGTAATTGCATAAAATGTCATCCCTTCTTTTTAAAGTACACTTCATTATTTTAAATAATTCTTTAAAAATAGAAATTTTTAAATAAGTTTTCAAACCTTAATTATTTCTCTTCTCAAACTATTACAGGATTATGTACATTGGTTTCCTTAATTTTTCAGCTTCTATATTATGGAAATTGTATCCAACATTGTACGGGTCTTTCTATCTTAAGTGCTAATTTAATAAAAGAAAGCTTAAGTTTCTTTTCAAATTATGATTTGGCTGCATAAATTGATAAATTGAAAATAAAATGATAAATTAAAATAATGTTATAAGCTTATCAGTATATCAAAGTCCTTAAAATTGCCATTTATATTAAGTAAACAACTTATTATTTGCTTTAGAGATTTCTAATTTGTTTTTTCCCCACAAAATTCCCAAAGTTCCCAAATTTCCCAGTTTTTTCCCCAAAACTCCCGGGTTTTTTCCCTTGGTTATAAATTCCCGGGTTTTTTGCATCTCTATCTGATGGGTAGTTTAAGTTTTCATACATCCGTCTAAATATTTGTGCTATTTCTATAGAATAAAAGCATACAAACATTGTAAATAAGCAGGCAAAATCATGTGTTGAAAGTCATTCGTAGTTTTTTTTTTTTTTTTTTAAGCTATTGCATAGCTTCTATCGCGGGCTTTGAGCGCAGCAACCGAATCAAGAAATTCCGTAACGAAAAAAAACCTAACACAGTTCGGCAGACTTCGGCGGACAGTTAGTTCGGCAGAATTCGTCAGACTTCAGCAGACTTCGGCACTTCAAAACGTAATTTCACAAAATCCTTCATTTCTCAAACAAAAAAAACAGATATCCGTAAAATTTTTGCTTTAAAATATAGCTAATAGAAATGTCTAAAAATCGGTTTCTGGAATTTTTCAAATTCGGTCCCCAAGGGGGGCGGGGGGGGGGGCAAAACGTGATTTCGCATAATCCTATATATCTCAAACAAAAAAAAAATAGATAAACGTGAAATTTTTGCTCTAAAATATAGCTAATGCAACTATCTAAAAACCAGTTTCTTGAATTTTAGAAATTCAGCCCCCAGGTGGGGCAGCAAGTGGGGGGGCTATGGAGCAAAAACAAATAGAAATACAGTTAGGCCGTTCAAAATTGGTACAGATAGGTTTAAGAGGCCTGCAAGTCGAATGGGGATATTTTCGATTGTGTAAAGTTATTACGAGGGGCGAGAAGGGGGGAGGGGAGGGGGGGGGGGCAAAAAAATAAAAATAGTGTCAGCTCGTTCAGAATTGGTACATAGAGGTTTTCGATACTTACAAATCGATTGCGGATGATTTTGAATTTGTAAAATTATTAGGAGGGGCGGGTAGGGGGGTGAGGCGGTAAGGGGGGGCTATGGGGCAAAAACAAATAGAAATACAGTTAGGCCGTTCAAAATTGGTACAGATAGGTTTAAGAGGTCTGCAAGTCGAATGGGGATATTTTCGAAAGTGTAAAGTGATTAGGAGGGGCAAGAAGGGGGTGAGGGGGGCAAAAAATAAAAATAGTGTCAGATCGTTCAAAATTGGTACATAGAGATTCTCGATGCTTACAAATCGATTGCGGATGATTTTGAATTTGTAAAATTATTAGGAGGGGCGGGTAGGGGGGTGGGGCGGTAAGGTGGGGCTATGGGGCAAAAACAAATAGAAATACAGTTAGGCCGTTCAAAATTGGTACAGATAGGTTTAAGAGGCCTGCAAGTCGAATGGGGGTATTTTCGATTGTGTAAAGTTATTAGGAGGGGCGAGAAGGGGGTAGGGGAGGGGGGCAAAAAAAATAAAAATAGTGTCAGATCGTTCAAAATTGGTACATAGAGGTTTTCGAGAAGTACAAATCGATAAAATTTTTTATCGATTGTACTTCTAATTGTACTTCTAATCGATAAAATTATTTTATCGATTTTTATCGATAAAATCGATAAAAATCGTACAAATCGATCTTACAAATCGATAGCGGATGATTTTGAATTTGTAAAATTATTAGGAAGGGCGTGTAGGGGGGTGGGGCGGTAAGGGGGGGCTATGGGGCAAAAACAAATAGAAATACAGTTAGGCCGTTCAAAATTGGTACAGATAAGTTTAAGAGGCCTGCATTCGAATGGGGATATTTTCGAAAGTGTAAAGTTATTAGGAGGGGCGAGAAGGAGGAGGGGAGAGGGGGGCAGAAAAATAAAAATAGTGTCAGATCGTTCTAAATTGGTACATAGAGGTTTTCGAGAAGTACAAATCGATAAAATTTTTTATCGATTGTACTTCTAATTGTACTTCTAATCGATAAAATTATTTTATCGATTTTTATCGATAAAATCGATAAAAATCGTACAAATCGATCTTACAAATCGATATCGGATGATTTTGAATTTGTAAAATTATTAGGAAGGGCGTGTAGGGGGGTGGGGCGGTAAGGGGGGGCTATGGGGCAAAAACAAATAGAAATACAGTTAGGCCGTTCAAAATTGGTACAGATAAGTTTAAGAGGCCTGCATTCGAATGGGGATATTTTCGAAAGTGTAAAGTTATTAGGAGGGGCGAGAAGGAGGAGGGGAGAGGGGGGCAGAAAAATAAAAATAGTGTCAGATCGTTCTAAATTGGTACATAGAGGTTTTCGATACTTACAAATCGATTGCGGATGATTTTGAATTTGTAAAATTATTAGGAGGGGCAGGTAGGGGGGTGGGTAGGGGGTGGGGCGGTAAGGTGGGGCTATGAGGCAAAAACAAATAGAAATACAGTTAGGCCGTTCAAAATTTGTACAGATAGGTTTAAGAGGCCTGCAAGTCGAATGGGGGTATTTTCGATTGTGTAAAGTTATTAGGAGGGGCGAGAAGGGGGTAGGGGAGGGGGGCAAAAAAATAAAAATAGTGTCAGATCGTTCAAAATTGGTACATAGAGGTTTTCGATACTTACAAATCGATTGCGGATGATTTTGAATTTGTAAAATTATTAGGAAGGGCGTGTAGGGGGTGGGGCGGTAAGGGGGGGGCTATGGGGCAAAAACAAATAGAAATACAGTTAGGCCGTTCAAAATTGGTACAGATAGGTTTAAGAGGCCTGCATTCGAATGGGGATATTTTCGAAAGTGTAAAGTTATTAGGAGGGGCGAGAAGGGGGAAGGGAGAGGGGGGCAAAAAAATAAAAATAGTGCCAGTTCGTTCAAAATTGGTACATAGAGGTTTTCGATACTTACAAATCGATTGCGGATGATTTTGAATTTGTAAAATTATTAGGAGGGGCGGGTAGGGGGTGGGACGGTAAGGCAGGCTATGGGGCAAAAAGAAATAGATATACAGTTAAGCCGTTCAAAATTGGTACAGATGGGTTTAAGAGGTCTGCAAGTCGAATGGGGATATTTTCGAAAGTGTAAAGTTATTAGGAGAGGCTAGAAGGGGGAGGGGAGAGAGGGGGCGAAAAAATAAAAATACAGTTAGATCGTTCAAAATTGGTATATAGAGGTTTTCGATACTTACAAATCGATTGCGGATATTTTCGAATTTGTAAAATTATTAGGAGGGGCAGGTAGGGGGGTGGGTAGGGGGTGGGGCGGTAATGTGGGGCTATGGGGCAAAAACAAATAGAAATACAGTTAGGCCGTTCAAAATTTGTACAGATAGGTTTAAGAGGCCTGCAAGTCGAATGGGGGTATTTTCGATTGTGTAAAGTTATTAGGAGGGGCTAGAAGAAGGAGGGGAGAGGGGGGGCGAAAAAATAAAAATTCAGTTAGATCGTTCAAAATTGGTATATAGAGGTTTTCGATACTTACAAATCGATTGCGGATATTTTCGAATTTGTAAAATTATTAGGAGGGGCGGTAAGGGGGGGGGCTATGCGAAAAAAAAAAAAAATAGAAATGCATTTAGGCCATTGGAAATTGGTACAGATAGGTTTTAGAGGCCTGCAAATCGAATGGGGATATTTTTGAAAGTGTAAAGTTATTAGAAGAGCCGGGGAGGAGGGGGGCAGAGGAAATAGAGTTAGATCATTCAAATTTGGTACATCGAGGTTTTCGATACATACAAATCGATTGCGGATATTTTTGAATTTTTAAAATTATTGGGAGGGGCGGTAAAGGGGGGGGGGGAGGGAGCGGAAGGGTAAAAAATAAAATAAATAAATAATTATAATTGCATAAGTTGATAAAAAATGCTATGCAATAGCTTTACCGCGGCAATCCCCGAGTGCCACACGTATTTTATTTATTTATTTATTTATTTTTTTGATACAGGGTAATCCAAAGTATTTTTCTTATCCTGTAATTTTTAGTTGCATTTAGGACTAAATATTACTCAAAAGTGAGTTATCAATACAAGAATGTTCTTGGCATGTCATGAAGTTCCAGGTCAATCCATTCAATATTTCCTTAGGAAATAGAAAAAAAAAAAGTCAATTATTTACTTCTCATCTTACCCTTTAATCTGCAATGTGTGTTTATAATATTCAAATGACGGGTAAGAGAAATTTATGTGAAAATTACTATAAGATTATTTATTATCTATAGGCTTTGCCCACTTCGCTGGTCAAAATACTAAGACGAATTCTGAAAATTGGTTCACCAATTTTTTATATCATTTTACAGATTAAAAAAAAAAATTGAAATCGCTTTGACCATCGGTTCGAGTACCTGTTCCTCCGGCAGTGCCTTTCTCTCCCGTGCAACGTCGTGTCCGATCTTTCACTGTCTGCAACAATGCCTTTTCCGGGCATTTCAGTTTGGTTATTTCTTGGGAGACAGATGTAACTGCTATTATTCAAGAACGGCGATTTTAGATGTAACTGCTGATTTTATGCATTTCAGTATCGATTAAACATTTTAAATTTTAACACCATATATTATCGAGACATAATTACTCAGTTTTTTCTAGCCTTCACTCTATAATAATAAAATTATAAATTTATAATTTTAGTACAATTAGTTATATTACAAAAATTATACATAAACACACACATAACTGTTATAAATATTTTTTATAATTTAAAATTTCCTTTTATCTGGTGTATTAACATTTGATTTCAATAAGTAATGAATCCTACAACTGAATAAATAAATAAAATAAATAGTTTTATAGATGCTGATGATGTGCGAACGATAGAAATGAAAAAATAAATTTATAGAAAATGAAACAAAAAGTCAATGGATACAACCAAAAAAAAAAAAAAAATTTTTAAAATTTAACTTGAAAAAATCTCGATAAGGTGACACTCTGCAGGGTCCAAGCTAACCCTCTGACAAGTTTTGAAGCTCTGAAATCATTAGTTTGAGCTCCAGATTCAAAACGACACACAGGTACTTCTCTTTATTTACATAAAGATTATTATTTCATGGATTTCAACCAAACTTTGTATAGTTATTATATACTAATTTAAAAAAATAAGAAAATGAGATAGAATTGTGAAAAGATCTAGTGGAGACAGAAGGAAGAAAAAAAATGTTTTTATAACTTTTTCTATTATTAATATCCACTAAACTACACACGATCAGTGTCGTAGATAGACTACATTTTCAGAGGGTATTGAATTTTTATACTCCTTTTTCTACAACTGTTTAGTATTTACCATATACAATAGTCTTTTAGAAAAAATACTATTTTGGAGATATAACTTTGATTACATATGCATAATGTATTAAATTTTGCATAATGGAAGTGCATTATAATGTTCACTTTATAAGGGCAATTCAGTCAATTTTACTCTTCCTCACTTCACATGTAATGCTGCAGAACTTTTGTTGCTTCGTATTATAAAGACATTCAAAACTGAAGTTTTTTTAACTTTGTTTTTTGAATTTCACTTTTTGAAAATATCATCTGTTATCTTAGTGAGTAATTAAAAAAAATAATAATAATAAATAAGCTTTTCTTTTCAATAATATTATTAGTAATAATAATATAATAAATACAGCACTGTCAACTTTTTGATGAAAGATATTTATTAAACATTTTAAAATACATAAACCATAACAACCAATAAAAATTCTAAATAATATTCTTGGATATTACACAAAAATTTTGATGAAGAACAGTGAAGTTAAGTACATGAAGGCCTATAAATTGCAATAAGATCGAAAAATGGGTGACTACTTTACTACTAGAGGATATCTGCTAGTACTTCTAACCTTTTATTATTATTTATTTATTTATTTATTTATTTATTTATTTAAGAGTTTCTTACAGGGTGTCAAAGAAGGCAGAACTAAAAGTTTCAGCTGAAAAATATCCTAATATAATAGAAATAATAAAGGTTATGTATGATTAGCACTAAAGTACACACTGAATCTACAAGTCTCTATACTGTCATAATATTTCATACATTCAGTATACATAATTTTTAATCTACACATAATATTTGAAATCTAAATTACATAATTTACTAAGCTAAACAACTTGCTGTAGTTCACAAAGTAATGTATCAGTACAATATAGAATGCATTCTAAGTGTAAAAGTACCTTTATTTAAAAAAAAAAAAATCCTTTATGATAAAAAAAAAAAAAAAAAAATCCAGAATATGTTTTTATTATTATTATTATTAATTTAATTAAATATTATCATCATAATTTATAAATAATCTTTCTATCATTCCTTTAAAATTGTTTCGAATTATATTTTTAAAAATAAAATGTTTTTTACTCTCAAATTTAAGTCAATGAGATGTAAAAAAAGTTCAAAAATTTCTTTGTAATATGGGACAGTTATTATCAGAATATAATTATAATTTGTCTTAATTATAATTACATTCTATAAAAAGTAACTATTCTATAGAAATTTTATTCTATACAAATTAACTTTCTATAAATTTATGAATGTGAAATATCCCATAGAATATTAAAACAAGTAAAAACTACAACGTCAGGAACGCCAAAAAGAAAAAAATGAGAAGCATACAGCCGTTTCGGTAGCATTTAGCGTACCGTCTTCTGTGCACAAAGAAATCAGAGAAAAGTAGGGCTGTACCGATTAATCGATTAATCGGTTCGGTTAATCGATCAATGCTTAGTCCCGATCAATTTTTTTAATCGAGTTAATCGGATCGATTAATTCGATTAAAAATATTCAAAATCCGATTAAAATTTTAAAACTACGAATTAAAGTAAAAATGCTGTTCTGCCTACAAAATATTTTTTCGCATATTTTGCTAACAAACATTCTAAGAAACATCCATCAAATAATGAAAAAGCAAAAATAAAATAAAATAAAATAAATAAATAAATAAATAATAAGTAAATTAAATAAAATAAAACCTCTCAAAAGAAGTTGTTGCACTTTTGTTGATAGAGAAAAGGGAGAGGACAGTTATTAAACAAAATGCCGCTCCATGTGATGCTGGAGCAACACCACCTGTCTGTAGCTTTCTACAGAAAGTGTTGGTTAGGGTAATAGTATTCTCAGAAACAAGAAGCTTTCAAAAAATAGAAATGCTAAAAATTTAAAAGAAAAGAAGGAATTGAGATTTCCACTATCCCTCTGATGGGGAAAATGTCAACAGAGTTTCACAATATCTTCAAGCGTTTATTGTCTGGTTAGAATTGCTGATAGTAACTATTGAAGTAGAAACAGAAATTAACATTCTGTGTTCTAGTCCGAAGTGACAAAGAAGTACTAAAACATAAGAATTTGAGATTTTTATGATAATGATATGGAATTTTGAGAATTCATTCAAAAATAGTGACAAGCGAAATGGACAAGGCCTGCAAATATAAAACCAAAATATGTGTAAATTCATTTAATGTTTCTTTCAAAATTAATTGAAAAATTAATTTATTAAAAAAAAAATGAATAAGTGAAAATATTTATATAAAATTAACACTTAAAGTCACCAATTATTACTCTGAAAATTGATTTAAATATGAGCTATGAAACAGCTATAATTGATTAGACAAAAATTTGTGAATTTTTTTTTTTTTTTTTTTTTTTTTTTCCTCAGTCAAACTTATGAATAATATGTATATATATACACACACAATATGAGAGTTTTATTTATCATTCAAATAAAATTATATAAAGGAAAATTAAAACCGATTAAAAATCCGATTAATCGACCGATTAATCGATTAATGAGCTACGATTAACCCAGTTAAAACTCTTAATCGATTCCCACCCCTAGCAGAAAAGTGATCTTATATATGGAAAAGGAGCCGAATTCATTTTAGCCAATAGAATTACGTGGAAGGTGGGAGGAGGGGTCAATAGGAGTTTTAGAAACACTAGTTGTGAAAACTATAGAAAAATTAAGAAAATGTGGACTGAATGTAAAATTTCCAACTATTAGACACATAGAGTACAGCGAAATCGCAATTAACAATATTTTTTAGATTTTTATAAATATAAAAAGCTTCAAAGAAATCGAGTTAATGAGTGGATTTAGGTCTGCAAATTCTTTCAGCTGAATCAAATTTAAATTATGGTTTTGCTCCCAGCAATGCTTAGAAATAGCCAGAAAAAATAGAAAAATTTATTAGTTTCTTGCTTACAGGCGTAATTAATATGTTCTTTTAGACGGAATTTAAGACTGTGTTTAGTTTGGCCAAAAACCACATTTAACGCAGTCTTAAATTCAATCATAAACAAAATTATATCTGGCAACAACTTTGTTAGTCCATATTACCAGCGGATAGACATCTGTATCAACAAAAGAACCATCTGGCATTGGATTGGATTGGATTTAGGAATAAGGCCGATTGACTGCTGTAGATCCTAGGCCTGAGGGGGAGTGTCCCCCGTGGGGGTCTTTCTAAGGGGTCCTAGCCAGTATTTAAGCAAGTTTTGGAAAAAAGCACGGAAAACTCCGAAAGGCTAGGCCGACGAGCGCGACCTGGGATTGAACCCGGCACCTCACGTCTACCAGCCCATCGTGCACTGTTTTGTTTGCAAACAAAAATATATCTGTCAAGATCTGTGATTCCCTACTCTTGGCAGTATTTTTATTTCGTCATTAACCCTGTGAATTTTTTTTTATTTATTTATTAATATCGTAGTAATCAATTATTAAACTCTCTTTAAATTGAGTCTTCAAAACTAACTTAAAATGTAAATAACTTTGGTGCTTGTGATTATGGTAGGAGACAAACTAACCTTACATTTTTGTCATTCTTCTGGCACGCACACACACACACACACACACACACACACACACACATGTATGTGTGTGTGTGTGTGTGTGTGTGTGTGTGTTAAACTGTAATCCAAAAAAAAAAAAAATAAGAATAAGAATAATAAGAATAAACAAATAAATAAAATTCCACTTATCAAATATGCATCTAAAAATTTATGAGCAGAGCTCAATGATAATATTCATAGCATCAGACCTAATTCGCATGATTTTTTCTAACACAGCAGTTTAGCACTTCAATAGCCAAAATGGGATAATTTTTGCAGAATTCCATCCAATAACTGTCATTTTCTGGTATTTTTTTCTCAATCATACAGGATATCACATTTTTGCGAAAATCATTGTCTTTGTATTGGTCAGCCAATACCAATATTTCATAAATATTGCTTTCATACAAGTAATCAGTTAAAAATTCCGAGCAAGCACTTTTCAGGCCATTGACCTTATATTTGTCGGCAATTTTGTAAATTTTCTTTGCATCCTCCACAGTCAAATCTGGAACTGTTCCCGAATACAAATAACCTAAAAATTTTTCAAATACAGAAGCTTCAATATCTCCTATTTCAAACAAACCACTTTTACCGTCAACCTTGCTACTCTTCAACACGGAAGCTAAAACACTTGACCTTGTTTCTAGAACACAACTATGGGCTTTAAATATTTTTTCATCACATTTTATGGTTACATCACCGCTAGAACTTTCTTGTAGTAATTTGGTGTAATCACTGGAAAGAGCATCAAGGTGTAGCTTCTTGTTTGAGTAGGATGACATCCTGGGTCTTTTAGGGACTAGACCTTCCACAATAGCACCTGACTGTTTTTCTAAATCGGGAAAAAAATCATTAATTAAATAAACAATTATGTAAAAACATATGTGAGTTAAAACATATTGATGACTATTGTCTAAAAATGGCTTTGCCTTGGGTTTAATACCCTACATGTTATAATTACACTGAGAAAAAATATACTGCCTTCCTCTAGAATGAATAAGTGGCCATTTTCTAAATCCCTTAACTAGAAATATAGATTTCCGAGCTATACGTATAAGGCACGCCAATAAACTGAATAGACGAAATTATCGAGAATTTCTAGTGTACACATTTCTAGATGGTGAAACAATATTCTGAATACTCTAAATATTCTGATTCATTTGTATTGCGAGAAATTCTCGCTTGATTTTCTAGAATTTGGTAATAAACCAAGATTATAGTTGCTGAAACCCGCCTCTTGTAGTCTCATTTATTTGCAGAGATTTTTAAATAACTTTGCCCTCGAGAATATAGGCAAATGCTCTAGAATTCTAATAGGGGCTTCTAGAACTCACTTTCTAAGGGGACTAACATTTATAAGGATGACATGGAACTATTTTTTCTAGAGCCACAATTTAGATTCTAGATGTCAGCTACAGATTTTTTTCTCAGTGTAAAAGAGTGGAAATTGTTTTCGCAATTTTTTAAAGAAATCGTTATATCTCCATGAATATATGCGATAGTCTCAAAATATTGTATGCACATAATGAGAAAAATCTTCATGATCACGTGCTACAGCCAAAACACATTTAAAGCATTATCTTTTACAGGGTGGTCCAAAATATTTTGATTTTTGTTTAATTTTTTACTGGTCCCCTTTCTTTTTCAGGACACAAATTTTGCTGAATAATAGGAGGTATAACATGATCTTTACACTATTAAGTTTCAAGATGATTCCAAAAGAATTTTTCTAGATGTTTAACAAAATGTCTAAATTCGAAAGTGTCCAAATTACTTATTAGTAAACAGTGTATCTCGTTGATTTTGAAATTTGATCTCATAGTAAAATTATCAGTGTAGATTATTATTATTATTAATATTAGTATTAGTATTATTTTAATCAAATTTGAAATCATTTAAACAGTACACATAAATAAACATTGTAGGTAAACATTCAACGTGTTATTATACAAGAAATAGTCTTTTATATTTTAAAGTAGTGGACCAGCTATAAGACAAGGTAAAGACCAATTCCTGTAGAACAAGCACACAAATACATTGCTACGTCTAGGATGCATTCGTGCGGTGAAAATTTTACCCAAAATTTTGGATTTGTATGAAGGATAGTATCAGAAAAATATATTAAAAACTTGATATAATTATGCATGGTGAAATACTTAAAGAATTATTAATGTATTAACATTAAATGCATTAAAGCAAATAAATTATTCGTAAGATCTCAACAAAAATTCTTTGAAAAAATTTATACAACAAAATATTTATTTAAACGAAAGTATAAGTTAAATAAATGCTAACAAACAAATGATGTGTTCTAAAAACTTGTGTATATGTGTGAATTTTAAATGATTTAAATTATTATTAAAAAGCATGTATTTTATGTAACGAAAAGAAAAAATCAATACATATATTTTGAATTAAAATAATTGGAATTGTAAAAATTACAAAAAAAAAAAAAAAACTCAAATTTTAAAGAAAGATAACTTAATGTAGGTGTTAATACAAATATTTTGTTTCTTTAGTTAAACAAATAAATTATTTATGAAATAAAAATTTCAGATGTCAACAAATTGGTCAAAACCCATATTCAAAGGTCATCATTCCAAAAAGAATGATGAAAAGACACAATTGCATCTCTTTATTTTATAGGTATATTATTATTAAAAAATATTCAAATTATGCAAAGTAAAACTTTCTTAAAATTACGGCGTGTTTCAAGACCAACATAACCGTGAAATTTATGATTAATATTATAAATCATATTAGTACATAAAACAAGCAGTTCCTTTTTTTCTTTAAAAAAAAAAAAAAAAAAAAATGAAGGCATACCAGAATTTCAAATAAAAGCATCAGTGCACTACGATGATATATGTCGACCATATAAAATCATTGTAAAGGAGCAAAGAAATATTGAATAGGAATTTCTTTGCTCCATTGAAAAGGAGCAAAGAAAAAAAAATATTCCATGTATTTTTAATAGCTATAACATATTTATTGCAAAAGCTTTAATTATTATTGAAGTCTCAAATACTAAAATATCATGAACCAAATCAGCTGATAACCAATTGGCCAAAAACTTTGATCAAATAAAATATTGATGCGCATTTAAAAAGAAATATGTTAGCAAAACTTTATTATAAATTTCTATATTTTTTCTGAAAGCAATATAATGTCACTTTCGGTTTCATTATGTCTGCTGACATGAATAAGAAATAGCACAAACATATATACTTATTTATAACATGACAAATCAAGAAAATAAAATAAAAAATGTTTAACAATCATATTATTATTATTTACTTATTTTTATTTATTTATTTATTTATTTATTTATTGTGAAATATTATTGTGTTATCTTGAATACAATAGCATAAGGCAATAAAATTTATTGAAATGCTTTTCACTATTATTACCATAATTATCATTATTATTATGTTATTATCTTATAATAACATAAAAATATGTCTAAGAGTGGAAAAAAAAAAAAAAAAAGAGGTCAGATCTCAAAGTTCACAACCATGTCTGGATCATTCAACACAAAAATGTAAAATGTGTAACAATACTTCTTATATTCCTGGACATTGGAAAAATAATCAAAATATTTGTGTCAAAAATTAATATAAAAGTTAAAATTGATAAGGAAACTATTCTTCGAAAAATTTTATAACTTGGAAAAATTACTCTATAACCAAGAGAAACGTTCAGAGTGAAAAATGATGTTTATGTGTACCTTATAAATACATCAAACTTAATTCACCTTCTGCATAAGAAAGATGGTACATATACATGGTACATATACATGGTATTTTATGAATGTCTAGTCTGTATATAAAAACAAAAACACCGAACCTTTTGTTCAAAACTAACATATTGTTAGATTCACATGAAAGGCAATGCATTTGAATATTTGCAAAAATGAGAAGTAGTAAAACATATGATTGTGTATTATGTGGGGTTATTCAAAACCAGCGTACAAGTAAATAACTGTACATACAAGCTAGAATTATTTAAACTCGCCACAAAAAAAAAAAAAAAAAAAAAAAAAAAAAAAAAGAAAAAAAAAAAAAAAAAAAAGTGAAAAATACGTGCGTATAATTGTGAAAATTTCGTATAAGGAAAAATTTTTGTAGGACATGTAATACAGCAAAAATGTTAAACATATAAGGTCTCCAACCGAGAAAAGGGCCGGCATATTCTCAACCAAAGATCGCATAATACCCAGCAAAGTTAAAATAAAACTGAAATATAGAAACATATAATACTCGTGAAAAATTAAATGTACCCTATTTAGTCTAAATCCTTTATCAAAAGGTCACAAGTATTAATTTTAAAATAAATTAATTAAAAAAATTTATAACCATAATATTAATTTTGTTAAATGATATCAATTATAATAAAAGCGGTAAACTTCGTAAACCTTGTTTGAAAGTGCCAGCATGTTAAAAGATAATGTGCTACAGTGTAAAGAAAATGTATAAACAAATAAAAAATTTAATGTGTATTATTTATTTAATGTAAAATGCCAAAAGAAACAGATTAACTCATTGCATATGGTATCCAACAAATATCCTGTACAATTACATGATCACGCACATCAATCACAATGATTGACAAAAAAAAAAAAAAAAAAAAAAAAAAAAAAAAAACCAAAACAATGTAACGTAGAAAGTGTAATGTGTGAATACAATGAAATAGAAAACTGTGAAAAGAAACAATGAAAGTGTGTATAATATCTTTGAAAAGCCATGGTCTGTAACCTAGACCATATCATGATGACACCCCATTTAATAATTAATCTGCGCATCAATTTGTAAAAATTATGAAACCAAGATATATATATATATATATAAATTAAATTAAATGAATGTGTAGATAATTTAAAATGTATCAATTTTTGAAAGACGGATGATATGTCCCACAAAAGAATCCAAGAAAGAATAAAACCATGACACTAAAAAAAAACAGTTTCAAAAACTAAATAAATAATCTGGTGTGTCACTCACACGACTTTCTCTTACCCTGAAATTTAATACTATTAATACAGATTGCACATTAAAAGGTAAGATAACGAGTTCTGTTATGTAAACCTGTGTTAAACAATTTATATTAGGCTCCTGAAGAGTTTTATATAATAATTAGTTCTATGTGAGGGGGGCTACCGCCCCCCTCAACCCCCCGTTTCATTAATGCACCTACATTTATATAGAATTTAATTCGGTTATTAAAAAATAATTCTGTTTTTAAAAAATAATTTATTAAAATTATTATTTAAAAAAATTATCTTTTATGATAATGCAGATGATTTGCGTATTAGAGAAGTAGTATAACACCAAATATCCAAAAAAGTCCATTTTATTCTCAATATTAAAAAAAAAAAAAAAAAAAAAAAAAAAGTACGATTTTTTTTCTAAGTTTTTTTTTCGTTAAAAGTAAAAAAAAAATCGATAACTTTGTTTTAAATTATCGCAGATCGATGGTTCAACCATTCGTTTTAACGGTATTGGCGAGCTCTTTTGAAAGATACCATCATGAAAATTTACTCCCCTCGAGGGGGGACTTCCCCCCCCCGCCCCAGGGGGGTAGGCGAGGCTCCTACGTACACAAAAAATTTTTCCCAGTTAACTGTCTCTATTACAAAATATATATATTTGTTTCATTTGGTTTAGTGCAGTCTATAGACGTTAAACTCTATTTTCCTGCAATTTCCCCCATAGACGTAATGTATTAGAATTCTCTTGATTGTCCCTGTACACGAACCATTTGCTTGATCTTAACGAAAAGCATCCCTATTGTAGCATCCCTATATCATACACATTTAGAATACCAAGTTTGAACTTTCTGCCATAATTTGTTTTTGAGATATGGTGATAACAGACAGACAGACACACACACACACACACACACAGACCATTTGCTAAAAACATGATTTTCGTATTCAGGGGACCTCAAAACGTGTAAATATAACAAAATCTCGCTTTCGAAAATTTGACCCAAAAACAATACTTTCTCTACCTTATGGGTAAGAGAAAGTAAAAAGCAAATAGATAAATAAACGGGTCTGGTACGATTTCCCGACACTCAGTTTCCCGACAACTCAGTTTCCCGACGCCACTTTCCTGACAGGTACATTTTCCCGACAGCTCACATTCCCGACAACTCAGTTTCCCGACAGGTACGTTTTCCCGACAGCTCACTTTCCCGACAGGTACGGTTTCCCGACAACTCACTTTCCCGACAGGTACGTTTTCCCGACAACTCACTTTCCCGACAGGTACGTTTTCCCGACAACTCACTTTCCCGACAGGTACGTTTTCCCGACAACTCACTTTCCCGACAGGTACGTTTTCCCGACAACTCACTTTCCCGACAGCTCACTTTCCCGACAACTCACTTTCCCGACAGCTCACTTTCCCGACAACTCACTTTCCCGACAGGTACGTTTTCCCGACAACACACTTTCCCGACAGGTACGGTTTCCCCACAGCTCACTTTCTCAACAGCTGACTTTCTCCAATGACATTTCTCGGTATTTCGCTAGTTAACAGATTTTTCTTAATAAGAAATAAGACTGATTAAAAAAATAATAAAAATAATGCTGAATACGTAATTCTATTTTATTATTATTTAAAATGAATTTTAAATAATGCTTTACTTTTTTATTCAAAATGCAAAAAATAAATAAAAAAAATTCTCTTCCTTTCATTTCCTTACAAAATAAACCATATATCACTATGTTAAATGAAAATTGCATATGGAAATGCGACCATAAAATGAAAAATATTACTAAATTATTACGGAAAATATACCAAGTAATATATAATCAAAAATTTCAAAATTAACTATTTTTCACACACATGCATATACCTAGACAAATTCAAAATTGAAAAGGATAATTTTAAAATTGAAATTTTAAATACCATTTTAAAGACATATTTACTTATGAATAGAATTATCAAGTCACTATATCACTGTGATTGTTAGCAGAATGACAAAAAAAAAAAAAAAAAAAAAAAAAGTTTATTTTTATAAAAAAATTCACGTCTTTTGTTAAAGTTATATGAATAAAATTTTATGATGTGCAACATGTATTTAAAAAATAAATAAATAAAATCAAGCTTGGCCCGATTAAAAAAAAAATATATATATATATATATATAGAAATTCTAACTCCTAAACTTTCATTAAATTATTTATTTTAATTTATAATTGTTGCCAAGAAAATTAAACTTTAAATTTTACATCTACTTTTTAAGATAGCACGCGATGGTGTTTTATATAAAAATCAAATCATTAAATTCATATATTTATTTATTTTTATTTCATATTATTGCACGCGCACTATTTATTTCCTACTTCAAAATTATTTAAAAAAACCGTTTTCGATATTTCTTGTAACGATACTGATTATTGTTAATTTTCTTTTCTTTTTCTTTCAAAAAAAAAAAAAAAAAAAAAGAGAAGAAGAAGATTTTGATGAAATTCTGGCAAAAGCAGAATTTAGTTTAGGGCGGAGGACTATTAGTTTTTTTTTTTTCTTCCCAATTATAACATCGCTTTCAAATTATTCAATTATATTTTCGATAAATTTTAGATTTCGACAAATGTCCAACTATCGAAAACGACAACGCAAAAATCCCTGTCTGAGACTAATAGGCCCTCAGTCCTAATAAATAAATAAATATATTACTCTTCCAATTTCTTGCTTTTTAAAACAAAACTTCCACTCTTTAATATATGTCTGACATATCAAAATGAGTTTTTCTAAAGAAAAAAATAAACATTACTTTCCGTATTTGAATCAAAAGTGGGTACTTTTGTAACATATTTCTGAATGCATAAAATTAAGAGATTTTCGTAGTCAAATATGAAAATTTGAAAGGTGTTTTATTTTTATTTAATTATTTATTTGTTCAGAAAAATGGTGCTGAATGTGTGATTTATTATTTCCATGTTTTTATTAACTTGAACTTCCATTCTTGTTTGTTTGTTTGTCCGGTACAAATCTTGCAATCTATTTTTAACTAACTTTCCTACTACCTAGACATTCGGAACTTTCACAGTAGCTCAAAACCCGGAGACAACGGAGTCGAAGTCAGATTTTCAAATTTTTGAATAGTTTTCTTTTATTTAATTATAATATGAAAATAATAAACTCTTAATAGCAATAAAATAGCCACTAAAATATTAGCTATAATGTAATTGCTGCCAAAAAAAAAAAAAAAAAAAAAAAAAAACGAGTTCATTTTCTTTCGATATAAAAAAAAAAATACATTTAATTCAACGTGAACGTTAAATGATTATAAAATGTTAAATTATGCATCTCACAAAAATTGACGTCATTATCACTTTAAAAATTTTATACACAATGGTAAGTGCTAATGTCGCTTTTGTCATGATGATAAACGTTGTTCTAAAAAAAGTAATATTTTATTTTTAAAACCAACTTTTTTTTCATTATAAAGTTATAATTTAAAGTATTTTTACGGCGGGGTGCGTCCTCTATGTAGAAGTTTTAATTAATAAAAAATTTAGTTAGTAAAGATTAAAATATTATTACGCACCCCGCCGTAAAAATACTTTAAATTATAACTTTATAATGCAGCGAAAAAACTAAAACAGATAACACAGAATGTTGAAAGAGATTAGGATTTATTAGAATGATACATGCAGTGTTATTGGCAGATCTTCATTAAGCTAGGCATTGAGTACCCGGGATTCAATAGCGGTGGCGAAATTTGATATCAATCCTTTTTCTGGCTGCTTAAGAAAGATAAGAGTTTTTGCTGGCCGGGGTGACTTTTACAATAGTAATGTTTTTTTTATGAGATTTATTTATTTATTTTAAGGACGATGAGATTATTGCTTTAAGAAAAAATAGATTACCAGAAAGCGGTTTTGCTTTTGGTAACAAGTTAAAAAATATATATATTAAAATTAAGTTGCGCTCTGGTACTCACACTACCGATCGCAGAGCTACAAAACTTGGCATGTGGGTACTTGGGACCCTGCAGGTGTGCATCTTATCGAGATTTTTTCGAATTTCAAATAAGAATTTTTTTAAATTTATTTATTTATTTATTTATTTATTTTTTCGATTTTAAATGTTGGCTTCTATGTTTAATTTTTCATAAATTTATTTTTCCATTGTAATCGTCTGCGAATCTTAGCAACGGCTGTTATGCTATTTATTTTTTATTTAACACATTCATTTGAAGGCGAAATCTTTTTATTTTTTATTTATTTTTTTATTATTGTTATATTTATTGACAATAAAACGGTAATGCAGTAGAAAAAATTCTGATGTAGCCACTACATGACTTCCTTATAATAGGAATACACATATTTTTATGAAAACATTCACAGTTTTGTGTGAGGTAACTGATTCATAAATAAACAGGCAGGTGGCAGGTTCCAGTCCACGAACATTCTTTAAAATAAAAACAAAACAAGAAAAAAAACTGCTACTCCAATCAAAAAAGGCACGATAATACGATTACATATACCACCGAGACAAATATAGTAGTTTTTTCAGGAATAGTACTCCACGGCTTGTTATAGAATCTCTCACT
Source organism: Salticus scenicus (assembly GCA_963930645.1). Lineage (NCBI taxonomy): Eukaryota > Metazoa > Arthropoda > Arachnida > Araneae > Salticidae > Salticus > Salticus scenicus. The sequence goes on along the minus strand of OZ005651.1, from coordinate 323,795,064 downwards.
AGCAAATGCGCAACTTGGAGTTCAACGAAAATCGTTCGAGTATAGACGGCCCAGTTTTGTTCTCTGGCAAAAATTAGTATCAAGAAAAGATAAACTTTACCAAAAAAAAAAAAAAAAAAAAACTCAGTTAAAATAGAGAAACGGTTTCTGGCTATCCTGAAACAAATCTGCCGCAAAATTTTATGGCTAATCTCGCCATATTGCAAATTAGTATCCAGCGTAGATTTTTCGTCTTGGCATCGAATTTAGCGAGTTGACGAAGAAATTTGACGAAAACTTGTAGTTTAGGTTTGCCGAAGTTTGGAAGCTCTAACAGCAATAATAAGAGAGCTCTGGAATATTCTGGAAAAATCAATTGGTTTATTGCACAGAACTAAATTCTTCGAAAGTTCTATAAATGAGTCACAAAACTATTAAAAATAAAAAGCATTCGTCGACTAGAACCTTCTTATGTCTTTACAAAATACTTTCTACGCGCATACGTGTCGACAACTTTCATAATAATATCATTACGGGCATTACTGGCTCTATCATTAGCTTATTTTGAAATCTCTATGTTGGTAAGTCATATATAATGGCCAAAACCTTTGTATATTTTCCATTATAAATATAATTTTCGTAAATATCTCCAAAACGGATAATCACAGAAAGACCAAAAAGAGAGGAGCACAACTAGATGCTATAACAAACCTATATACCAATTTGCAACGTTCTACGTCCAACCGTTTTTGACTTATGTGAGATACAAACACACTCACACACACGCATACTACAGACTAAAGTTTCTCAATACACTAATATATATTACATTGTAGTAGAATTCATAGTTGAAAAGAGTAAAAAAATAAAATAAAATAATGAAAAAGTGAGTTTCCGGCAAATGAGTTGTCAGGAAAGTAAGCTGTCAGGAAGAAGCAGTCGGGAGAGAAAACTCTCTGGAAAACGGTCGGGAAACCGTACCTGTCGGGAAAGTGAGCTGTCGGGAAAACGTACCTGTCGGGAAAGTGAGTTGTCGGGAAACTGTACCTGTCGGGAAAGTGAGTTGTCGGGAAAACGTACCTGTCGGGAAAGTGAGTTGTCGGGAAAACGTACCTGTCGGGAAAGTGAGTTGTCGGGAAACTGTACCTGTCGGGAAAGTGAGTTGTCGGGAAAACGTACCTGTCGGGAAAGTGAGTTGTCGGGAAACTGTACCTGTCGGGAAAGTGAGTTGTCGGGAAACCGTACCTGTCGGGAAACTGACTTGTCGGGAAACTGAGTGTCGGGAAATCAACCTGATCCCAAATAAGGGTCGGGAAAGTGGCGTCGGGAAACTGACTTGTCGGGAAACTGAGTGTCGGGAAATCAACCTGATCCCAAATAAACACAGTGCACCATGTATAATAAAATAATAAACCAAAGTTACTTACTTTCTGAACACCAAAAAGAAATAAAATTTTCTTTCAAAAAATCATATGTTAGTATTTATGTTTATGTGATCGGCACATTTTATAAAATATACAACTGTTTGTTAAAAACTATATTTTTCAATATTTTATTATTTTTATGTATAATATGCCGCAGCACGATTATTTCATCACATCATTAGCATTGAATTACTTTGTTATTTTGAAAGAGCAGAGAATGGTAGAGAATAATCTCCACAAAAACTCTCTCTCTCTGTTTTTTTTTTTTTTTAATCTCTATTTATTTATTATTAAAATTATTTTTGTTTATATTACGTAGTAATAGTTTAGTAAAGATAACTTACAGTGCGGCCACATATCCTAAATAAAACTAGCAGTGAGGACGCATCCAGAATGTTGGAGGGATGCCAGCGTGACCGACAGTCTGAAATTTGAAAAACATCCAGTAACTCTGCGCTCTGTTATTGCTCATTTTCTCTGAGTCAGATGACTGTCACCCCTATATTAGCATTGGACTCGTTGAGTTAGCATTTGCGCAGATGCTTCCATGGTTTCATGAAATGTGGTCGAAGAATACTTAGTGACTATGAGTTCAACTTGATGAAGATTTACTATTATGTAATTTTTTTTTCCTTTTAATCTTGAAATTCGTGAAAAAATATGATAATTTCATTGTACCAGGTAAGTGAGCCGTCAGATAGTAGAATGGCAATCGAAGATACACACTGCAACCCAAGCACACTGAAGATGTTATTTATAGCACATAAACGGAGAGCAATCACTGTAATCAATGCAGCAACATTACAAGAATGCACACAGAAAACCATCCTATAACAAACAATCTTGAGCAAATGTCATCGAGTTGCACAGGATTTTTTTTACTGTAAGCGGTGACAAACAAGAAGATTCTGTACTTATCAAGACTAATCAAGACGAAGGCCCAGCTGATTTTTGGAGAAGAAACAGGAATCAATAACAATAAGTATCACTTTACACGATCCCTGGACAATGTAGCATCAAACTGCAGAAAATTATTGGGGGGGGGGGGAGTGAATTCTTTATAGGCATCGACGAAGGGTAAGATTCAGAAAATAGCATAATCTTTTTCTCAAACACATAGTTTACAATGTATTAAGGACTCTGTAAAAATATTACATATATATTGTTGATCAAAAATCCAGAATAATTTTAAAAAGTTCTTAAAACCGGACTAATTTTAAAATGTTCGTAGAATGCTTTTTTTTTTTTATGGAGACGTATTCGCTACATACGAAACAACTGCAGCATGTCACCACTCAATAACAAGGTATATAAGGCATAGGCTCGGCAACTGTAGAACTGTCTTTAGGAGCATAAAGTATAAGAATATAAAATGTTGAATTTCACGCCAGATGATCTATGTAAAAATATTCCTGAAGATCACTTGAACCTTTTTTTTTTTCTTTTATGGCAAATTTTGAAGATATGTAGAATGAAAAAATTAAATGTTTTGAATAGATTTTCCACCGAACATAAAATTATTTAAAAAGTTCTAATAAAATTAAAATCTTCTTCGAAATAATTTTTTCTTTAAAATATTGTATCCCCGTGTCTATTTTTAGATGGAGTACAAGCACCATTGATATTTTACTCTGGTACAAGCACCAATGATTTGTGATATTGTTTGTTAATCTATGTAAATAGCTTATTCAGATGCAAAAACATTATTCATTCAGAAGGTTCAGTAACGATGATGAAGAGTTGCTACTAAAGTATAGCACATAAGAAATCCTTAATCCAAGCACGAAATAGGCCGTCATTTTGCGCTGAGAAGACAATTCACCCAGGAAACTGTGGCTGACTTCAAATACTTTATTTACTTTAAATTTGTGACAAAAATATTCTTGATAAAATATTCCTATATTATATGATTATAGCAGGACAAAGAAAACTTTTTGAAAACATCAAGATATAAAGTTATTCAATAAGAGTAGTGGTGAGGACACGGGGAGTATGCAATTTACTTTGAAGAAGTCAACAGCAAAGGTCTTCTTAGATCAACAGACAGATTAAGAGAGCCCACCAAGTTTGGAAAAAAACATTAAACTCAAAAAGAGCTTTCGCCAAATTAAGCATAGAAAATTCGCCTAAGCAACACCAGTTTTTTTTATTTGGTTAAGTATATTCGTATATATTATTTTTAAAGTTGTTGAACTTCTCATGGAACAATGCGATTCGTTAGATTATGGTATGCCATAATATCTGCACAGACAATGGTGTTTTTAATTTTAGAGAAACCGGCCAATATAATGTAGAAAAAAATTATTCATTCTTTTAGCCATGTGAACTTATCTTTTTTTTTTTTTTTTTTTTTAGTTGTTGTTGTTGTTTGTTTGTTTGTTAGAATGGAGAGATGATTCAAGGTTAGCCTGATCAGCGATAGCTGGATCTTGTAAACGGAAAACGAACTTTAGCATAACTCGAATAAGGTTTCATTATTTCATTAATTAATTCATTTTGTCTGAGAGAGAGAAACCGCAGAGAAAAACCTAATTCTTTCCGTTTAAAAATATTTTTAAAACATCGCATATTGTTTATTATAGTTATTATAAATGTATTTATCATTTTGTTTCATTATAGTAGATGTTATACATTTATTAAAGTACTTTAAATTTAGACCATAAGGATATATAGTTAAATAACTCTTCATGTAAGTACTTTCATACCACAGTCTTTGTTTATGATTTATTATAACTTTAATTACACCAATTTTAAAACTTTGAAAATCATGAAAGTGAAAATGCTTTATTTTAATTCTATCTCTATATTTGACATCATTAACTTTATAATGTTTTGAATCATTTCTGTGATTATTCATTCTAATATTTAAAGAATTACTTGTCTCACCAATATATTTCTATCATATAACTCACAAGATAAAATGTATATACAATTATAAGTTTTACAAAATCTTTTATCACTATCTTCATCAATTTGATCCAGATTTGCTTTTTTACGTGTCAAACATCTTTTATCACCACATAACCTATATTTAGGAAGCCCATCCTTATTTGTAATTCCACTTCAATAAACTCCATGTGAATTATAAGTCAATACTTTATTTTTATCCAAATTACTAATATTCTCAATGTTTTTAGTTACCACTTCACTACTTTTAGCCATGTCAAAACCTTTTAGATTGTGTTTATAATTAGAATTCCAAAAAATTCTAGTTTTGTAGTACTTAGCTGGAGCATTCAAATAACTGTTAGTAAAATGTTTTCTGTCTTTTTTCTGTTTTATAATTTTTATTTTGTTTTTATAATTTTTATCTGTCCTATACTCACTACCAATCCCATCAATGCTATCATTAAACTCAAATAACTCCAATCTTCTATCCATAATTCATACTATCCATATCATAAAATTTTAAATATATATAAGAGGAAAGATAATCTAATCCAATCCTAGAACAAATCCAATCCTTAGCCAGAATCAAATAGCCAAAAACCAATCCAGAATCAAAATCCATAAATCCAAAATATCTATAACAGCAGTCCATCTCTAGTACAAGCATATTTATCTGAAATAGCATGATTTAAAAGATAATACAGCAGTACTACAACATATAGGGAAGACCAGTAGCATAGGATTAAACTTTTCATAAACGAAATTACTATAAATAAAACTTTATAAATAGAACACAGACAAAACACAGACCAAAACACACTAAACAATTTAATTAACCAAAATGAATAAACTAAAATAGTTATACAATAAACAATAACAGAATGTCCAGCCAAAACTTATGACAAAACTGTATTATAAAGTTCAAAAATGTTTTAAAAGGTAAAAATAATTTATGATCTCATATATATATATATATATATGCATTTTCATGGAATTAAAATTCGGATAGTAGCGCTTTCGGATATTAATATTCTTCACAAATGTAAATGTTTAATATAAAGAAAAATCATGTAATTTTAATAAAATATTCATTTAGTGCTTATTATATATTTATAGTTAATGAAAAATATTGTCATATATGTTCATTTGTTAAAGAAGGAGGAAATTTAATTTTCCACATTTTGCCTAAAAAACCTGACTTAATAGTAAAACCCACACGGGTGGTTTTCTCCCACCCTTCTTTAAAAATGAGTTTTTTTTTAAAACTCATTTTTTAAGGTTTTTTTTTTATTTTTTAACTCTAAACAACTTTCATGGAGTAAGCGACAGTTTTTATAAAGAATATTTTGTTGTTTATATCAATTAAATAATTTCTTAAATATGAATAAAAGAAGCAAATTTCATTTAAAATTAATATTATGTAACTATATTTTTTTCAAAATGTGTTTCCTTTTTTTAAAATATTAGCTCATTATAGAATTAAAAAGAAAAGAAAAGAAAATAAGAAAGAAAAAAGAAAGCTTATTAAAAAAAAAAAAAAAATCTTTAAATTCTTTCAACATTGTCTATTCATGCAGATTCCCTTGATAAAAGCCATATTATAATGTATCGCATAATTATTATTTATTAATAACTAATTTAATGTGTATACACAATATAAATGCAAACTCACCTAACTTTCTCTGAGAAGGTAACAGAAGATCCCCACTCTGGAAAATAAAGGTAAAGTACAGGCTTATACCATCCCTTAAACTAAAAGCGACCGTATCAACAAATTTTTCGTCAAATCTAAGAATGATGCATGGTAGATTTTCAATATTTAACTGATTGCGTACAAAAGAATAAGAATTGCCGAATTTATAATGTATATAACTTTTTATCGGAAAAGAACATCTTACAGGTAAATTACTTTCATTGCTTGGTTTTACCATAAGCAAAAAAGTGTTTTCAGTTCTATGAAAGTAAAAATAACATTCAATTTTTTTAATCAAAAAATGCGGACTTTCTTTCTCGAGGTCTATTCAAGAAAGGCAACTCCGGATGCCATTCAATATATTTTCCCATCGTTAAGTGGGAAGATAAAGTCATGATAAAATAATAATAATAATAATCCTAACGTAAATTAACTATAACTGAATTGTCCTTCATAATCCGTTGCCAGTGCATAACAAATAGTGTCACGAACTGGAGGCAGGGTTGCCAGGTCAAAATTTACAAAAATAGCCAAACAGCCTTCTAAAATTAGCCAAAAATAGCCAAACTCGGTGACTGCAGCGCGATCTTTTGGAATAAAAAAATAATTGTAAGAGACTTACTGAGACATGCCGCATACCAGTTTTTGCAATTTAGCGGACTAAATTTAGTGGATTTTTGACACGATCTATGGGCAAAAATAAAGTTTTAGCGGATTGGATTTTACATTGCACTTGTGCTACGCTATGGGCAATTGAATTTTTAGCGGATTTTCGTGTGTACTTTTAACGGGGGAAAAAGGTTTGTGCTGGCAACACTGCCGCACACCAAAGAGGCAAGCGACAGCGGCATGGCGCCATGTCTCTGGAATCACGAACGCGGCGCAAGCAACTCGTGTCGTCACCCTTTTCCATCCGTACATCGAAGCAACAGACAAATTAGCAAAGGAAGCGTTTTTGATCACGCGTGTTTGTTCACTTTTTTTCTTTTTTTTTTCTTTAATATCACTGATTTTAGGCTGCACTCAAAAACAGAATTTTACCAAACAAAAAAATTTGTTTCACGGGAACAATTTCTTTTTTTTTTTTTTTTTTTTTAACAAAATTTTTATTGGAAGTGAAAAATCACTTTTGTTATGATAACACAAAAGATATTGTTAACACATGTACAAATATTCAACAAAACTTCTTTGATCAAATATTTTTGCTTAACTTTACTATATTTTTCCTACATTTGTAATATAAAAACAATTATATATATATATAATCGCAAAACAAATGAACTATAATTATTTTGTTAATCTACAGTAGTTGAAAATTGTTCGTTCTACGCCCGCTGCACCACTGCACGGGCATGGGGCGTGGGGTGCTGCTGTCGCGCCGTTATCTTATCAGCATCCGGTCGAGGGTCGTGAAAGATAAGGAGGGTTAGAATTAAGATCTTATCTTTAATGATAATGAATATTATTTTCTTAATGATTGATTAATCTTAATTAGGATTTTAAAAGAATTATGGTAATTTTAAACTTAGAAAAAAAAAATTATGATTTAAAAAAAGAGAATTTCTTATGTTTGATGAGATTTTTCTGGAAGGTTAGAATTAAGATCTTATCTTTAATGATAATGAATATTATTTACATTAATTATTGATTTATCTTAATTAGGATTTTAAAAGAATTATGGTAATTTGAAATAGTTAGAATTATTTTAAACTTAAAAAAAAAAAAAAAAAAAAATTAAGATTTAAAAATGTAATTTTAATTATGGTTTTAATTATCACTGTCATCTATTAGTCGATTTGAGAGAATTTATAAAAATAAGGAATTTAACGGGAGGTAATGTATTTCGAGGACTTAGCATTTTTCGAGATGGTTAGAGAATTCGATCAGAGCTTTTTTTAAATTGGTTTAAACATTTTTCTTATACGACCATGACTTTGCTATTTAGAAATTAGGTTAAAGGGAGATAAATATTTTTTTTAATAAAGAGATAAGTGCATGATTTTTGTGTTATATGTAGTAATAATTGTGAAATCTAGTGTTTATCTTTGAAATAGAGTATTTAAAGAACTTTATCAGTGTACTTTCTTAAATTACAGGATGTTGATATTATCTTGGATTTTTTTTTTTTTTTTTTTTTTTTTTTTTGAACTTCCATTTTATAATAAAATAGTTATATTTCAAATAAATAGAGATTCTTGTAAATGAGTTGTCTTAGAAATTTTGTGAAAGAAAATTGAAATAATGTGGTAAGTGCGTATTTTCGGATATATGTAGAAATAGTGATTAAGACTTGTGTTTATCTTTGCATTACAGGAAATGTTTAAACATGAGATCTTGATTATACACTTTTAAATAAATAATGAGTCTTTTAAATGAGTTGTATTAGAAATTATGTAAGAACATATTTTTATGTACTTAATTGTTAGATAAGTAGTTTTCGTTTAAAAATATGTGATTCAAGATGAAACTTTGATAGTGAATTCATTAAATTATTCGCCTTAAAGTGAAAATACTATACTACAGAGTTACCATTTATTTAATTCATTAAAAAATATGCTTCTTTTCTACACATCCAAAGAAACAAATGAGTGATAAGCTCATTTCTTATCGACCATGTTGATACTACCTCATACTACGATAAACTCATTTTGTTTGATTATCTTATATAGTTCTACTAAACTAGTTAAAAAACTTTTTGAATTATTCACCTTAAAATGAAAATACTATACTACAGAGTTACCATTTATTTAATTCATTAAAAAATATGCTTCTTCAAAATAATGAGCTATCTAGAAGTATTTTTCATTGATATGTAGGATATATTTATTTAATAATATTAATTTAAGAACTTTATTTTATAAATTAACTTCTATCAACCAATAACATTTTACCACGCAACAGAGTTATAGTACATTTTATTTAACTTATCATAAGCTAAAATCAAACCATGCACTTATTAATCTTATATTCATGTATTTGCATATTTTGTATATTTTTGCATCCTTTAGTATTTTAGTTATGTAATATTTTAAAATGTGATTGGAAAAAAAATATTTCGCATTATAAATGTAATTTAAGTTTATGCACGCACACACATAGAAAAATTTAATTATTTATTTTTTAATCTTAATAGATTAAAACGGAAATTTTAAAGTTAAGCATATGTACATTGCGAAATTGATTAAGATTTAATATTACAAACTTAATTATATTGAGTGAAATTAGGATGTAGCTTATTAGATGTCCAATAGTTATAAATGATGTAAAAATGTTGAAATACATTAAGATTTATTACTTACTTAGATATATTTTATGTGCATATTTGGTACTTTTTGTGATGTAATGTAGCTTATTAGATATCCAATAGTTATAAATGATGCAAAAATGTTGAAGTACATTAAGGTTTAATAGCTGCTTAGATATATTTTATGTGCATATATAGTACTTTTTGTGATGTAATGTAGCTAATTAGGTGAACGATAGTTATAAATGATGAAATACATTAAGATTTATTACTTACTTAGTTATATTTTATGTGCATATTTAGTACTTTTTGTGATATAATGTAAGTTATTCGGTGAACGATACTTATAAATGATGCAAAAATGTTGAAGTACATTTAGGTTTAATAGCTGCTTAGATATATTTTATGTGCATATATAGTACTTTTTGTGATGTAATGTAGCTTATTAGGTGAACGATAGTTATAAATGATGTAAAAATTTTGAAATACATTAAGATTTATTACTTACTTAGTTATATTTATGTGCATATTTAGTACCTTTTGTGATGTAATGTAGCTTATTAGATGTCCAATAGTTATAAATGATGCAAAAATGTTGAAGTACATTAAGGTTTAATAGCTGCTTAGATATATTTTATGTGCATATATAGTACTTTTTGTGATGTAATGTAGCTTATTAGATGTCCAATAGTTATAAATGATGCAAAAATGTCGAAGTACATTAAGGTTTAATATCTGCTTAGATATATTTTATGTGCATATATAGTACTTTTTGTGATGTAATGTAGCTTATTAGGTGAACGATAGTTATAAATGATGTAAAAATGTTGAAGTACATTAAGGTTTAATAGCTGCATAGTTATATTTTATGAATTTATATAGTACTTTTTGTGATGATATGTGACTTATTAGGTGAACGATAATTATAAATGATGCAAAAATGTTGAAGTACATTAAGGTTTAATACTTGCTTAGATATATTTTATGTGGATATATAGTACTTTTTGCGATGTTATGTAACTTTTTAAATGAATAATACTTATAAATATTGCAAAAATGTTGAAGTACATTAAGGTTTAATACTTACTTAGTTATATTTTATGTGTATATAGTACTTTTTGTGATACAAAATTTTCTCGGGGGATAGTAGTTTTCAAGCGATTTTAACCACAGGAATACACTCTGTTTAAGATAGAAATAGATGCACTAGTATTGAACATGCTGGCTTCTTTTATGGTCACGTGATCCAATCAGAAGCATGGATTTTTAATAATTGTAAAATTAAGTGATTTTAGTATACAAGTTTCGGAAAAAAACATGAAAAACTTCAAACGAATAGTCCACAAGCTTTAAAATCTGTGATGCGCAAATTATTTGTTTTAACATGTTGATAAACTAGATTACATTAAAAGGTTTGGGTATTAAAATGATACATATTTGGCGTGATTAATAGGGGTTCTAAAGAATTTGGCTGCTTCACCTAGTGTATGAATTTAGCTAATATTTGGCGTTATTTCGCCAATAATTACAAATTTGGTGGTAAACCTACAGTATAAATGCACTCGCAAAGAAATTTTAATCAGTTGCTGCTATATTTTTGAGGAGTGCGCACGTTTAATTTTATAACTTCGATTTTGTATAACACTCTACTTTTTAGTGAGAGAGATGGATTTATCTGAAAAGATGCCTATTTCAAATGAGTTGTCATCAAACTTGGATACTAAGAAACTACCGAAAACTTTTAGTTGTGTTTCTTGCAGTGTGGTATTTAAACGAAAATGGGATTTGCTTCGACACATGAAAATTCATCTCAACGAAAAATCTTTTATTTGCAATGAATGCTCGAAAGCATTTACCAGATCAGATGAGTTAAAGAGACATTTAAAAATTCATGAAAAGATTCCTATTGAACATAGATGTAAGCAATGTAGCGAATCCTTTAATCGCAAGTATCAGTTGCTGATCCATATTAGAAAAAACCATCAAAAACCTTTACCAGTGCATTCTTGTGATCGATGTGCAGAAACATTTAGACAGAAATATAAATTATTAGAGCATGTTAGAGAAAATCATCGAAAACCCTTATCGCAAGCAGCATTAAAGGGATTGACAAATTCTGACCGAGATCTTCTGAAGGAGAAAATTATGCATTTTAAAAGAAAAAATGCACTTAATACATTTACAATAACCACATTTGATAATAAAAACAAAGATTTGGATTTGACGTCATTTTTTAATAATTTAAGAACTGACATTTTAAACGAATTAAACTTTCAATTAAATGACCAAGGAACATTGAAATGGTATATTAATGTTGAAGCTATTTTTAGTTGTATTTATGAAAATGGAGAGAAGGATTTTATTACACAAAATTTTAGGTCAAAAAGTATAACAACTTTTTTAATAAATGATTTGAATAATGATCTTGAAAACGCTTTTAACAAGATGAAAAAGTGTTTTGATGAATTTAGCGAACAAGGATCAGGTTGGACATTAACAGAAATTTTCAAATTAGAACTTTGTATGACTAAATACGGTTCTTTTCAAATGTAATATCTGATTTTACTATATATATTAAAAATTGTTAGTTGAATCTTATAAAATTATTGTTAACTTTGTATAAAAATGATGAATGTAAAAATCTTATAATTTGAAAAATAAAAGTATGTGTATAAAAATTGTATTTTTAATTATTTATCTCATATAAAAATTTTATGTAAAAGTTTAAACTATTAATCGGATTTTTAAAATAAATGCACTTATGTTAATGTAGAGATATTTTATTTTATTTTATTTTATTTTATTTTTTTAAACGTTTATTTCATAAATAAATTGATATCTTATAGTAAATATATAATCATATTCTTACCAATTTTAGAGATTGTATCAAAAAATCATGAACTTTGCATTTGACACATAGTCTAGAGTAATACTAACCTGCTTAAAAGTTTAACTTTTCTGCGTGCTTGAAATTAGACATGAATAAATTATCTGTTTCGACACGTTGATAAACTAAAATATTTTACGAGATTTTTTAATGGGATTGGGGATATTTTACAAGATTTGGCTATTAAAATAACATATCTGCTAATATTTGGCGAGATTTTTTAAATGTATTTGGCAATAAATACTGATTTGGCATTATAGAATATAAATTCAGTCTCAGAGGAAAATTTAATCAGTTGCTGACTTGTTTTCATGGTTCAGTTTTCATATAGCATTTTTAAAGTTTTACTTTGATTATATTTATAATGGATCTATCTGAGGAAGTGCAAGTTTCTGTCTACTATGACGTAGTAAGCTAAACACAAACCCTACACTAATGTAGTATATGTGACGTAGTAGATACGTGCTAGATACGTCATAGTAGACAATGTCATGTGACGTAGGTAGCTTACTACGTCATACTAGACAATGTCACGTGACATAGTAGATAAGAAAGCTTACCACGTGATCTTGATAAGAAATAGCGTTATCGCTCATTTCACACCGTGCGAGTAGAAGAGAAGGACGCAAATTAACAACTGTGTTGAGGTAAGTCCAGTTTTTATATCATTTATTTAAACATAAATAAAGAGACCAGTGTTTTATATTAAAAATTTAACCAATAGGTGGGGCTACATTTGGGTACAGAAGATAACAAAAATTTGTTTTTAATAAAGGTTTTAGGCATATCATTAAGAGCTTGCAACAATTCGCCCTGTGCATTGATAGGCACTTTCTTATTCGTAGAAAATATTTAATAAATCAGCAATATTAGAGTTCTTAATTTTACGGTTTTTATAAGTCACTTCGTCCCATTCCAATTTGTTGAGAGAGAATTTCTTTAAAACGAATTAAAATCACCAAGTCTTATTGTATATAAATGTATTAAACGATTTAGTTAATAAGAAAGCAAAAAAATATTTATACATGTTTAGATTTTTCGTGACTTAACGTATCTATTGTAATATAAAATGGTGTGTAGAAAGTAATTTCATAATAAAAACACAATTTTTGATTAAAATAATTCATTTTACATTATTATTGTCAATATAAAAACAGGTTCATAAAAATCTAAATTGTTGTTGAATCGTTAAGGTTACATTGAGTTATACATTCTACATTAAAATTATCCAAAAATGTCAACAAGTCGTTATCAACACTCACCGGTGAAAAATTATTTTGATTACTCATACACTCTACATTAAAATTCGTAAAGTCCACATTTATATTCTGAAAGTTGTTCGTTGGTGAGTCATAAATATTACTTTATGTCAAACATTCAGTATTTATATTTCCATTAGCAGTGGGTAAAACGTTGTATGCATTTTCATTATTATCCAAAACATTTGATAAGATCACATTTTCACTGGTTGATGAACCGAAAACAATATTTTGATTATATGAAAAATTCGTTAAGTTCGCATTTGCACTCTCAAAGTTGTTGGTTGGTGAGTCAATATTTTGTGTTATGCGTTCGGTATTCATATTTTCATTATTTAAAAATATTAAAAAATACGTATTGTTATTTTCATCATGAAAGCTTTTGGCTAAAGAATAGAAGTTGGTTAAAAAAGCAGTATTCAAATTATTCAAAAAATTCGTTAAGTTCATATTTTCACTGTCTAAGTTGAGAGTATTTCGTTCATTGCATTTTGTACATACGTAAGCAGAAGAATCTTTACGATGATTTTTTCTGTTATGTTGTAATAGTTTATACTTATATCGAAAACTTTCGTTGCATTCTACACATAGATATTCAGGTAAAACCTTTCGATGTAGCATTTTTTTATGATTCAATAAATCTTGTTTAGTCCTAAACACTTCACTACATTCATCACAACTGTGATTATGCAAAGTCTTTTTATGAATTTTTGCATTATGCTTTAAAAAATCCCGTTTACGACTAAAATTTTCCATGCAGTATTCACACCCATATCCTATGCGAGGTTTTTCATGAGTTTTTAAGTGTCTTTTATAACCGTACGATCTACTAAATGCTTTCTTACACACATTACAAATATAGGGTTTTACATCCTTTAAGTGAAAAGTCTCATCTTCAAAACATGATGAAGTGGCTTGTTGATGAACAGAAACTTGCACTTCCTCAGATAGATCCATTATAAATATAATCAAAGTAAAACTTTAAAAATGCTATATGAAAACTGAACCATGAAAACAAGTCAGCAACTGATTAAATTTTCCTCTGAGACTGAATTTATACTCTATATTTAATGCCAAATCAGTATTTATTGCCAAATACATTTAAAAAATCTCGCCAAATCTTAGCAGATATGTTATTTTAATAGCCAAATCTTGTAAAATATCCCCAATCCCATTAAAAAATCTCGTAAAATATTTTAGTTTATCAACGTGTCGAAACAGATAATTTATTCATGTCTAATTTCAAGCACGCAGAAAAGTTAAACTTTTAAGCAGGTTAGTATTACTCTAGACTATGTGTCAAATGCAAAGTTCATGATTTTTTGATACAATCTCTAAAATTGGTAAGAATATGATTATATATTTACTATAAGATATCAATTTATTTATGAAATAAACGTTTAAAAAAAAAAAATAAAATAAAATAAAATAAAATATCTCTACATTAACATAAGTGCATTTATTTTAAAAATCCGATTAATAGTTTAAACTTTTACATAAAATTTTTATATGAGATAAATAATTAAAAATACAATTTTTATACACATACTTTTATTTTTCAAATTATAAGATTTTTACATTCATCATTTTTATACAAAGTTAACAATAATTTTATAAGATTCAACTAACAATTTTTAATATATATAGTAAAATCAGATATTACATTTGAAAAGAACCGTATTTAGTCATACAAAGTTCTAATTTGAAAATTTCTGTTAATGTCCAACCTGATCCTTGTTCGCTAAATTCATCAAAACACTTTTTCATCTTGTTAAAAGCGTTTTCAAGATCATTATTCAAATCATTTATTAAAAAAGTTGTTATACTTTTTGACCTAAAATTTTGTGTAATAAAATCCTTCTCTCCATTTTCATAAATACAACTAAAAATAGCTTCAACATTAATATACCATTTCAATGTTCCTTGGTCATTTAATTGAAAGTTTAATTCGTTTAAAATGTCAGTTCTTAAATTATTAAAAAATGACGTCAAATCCAAATCTTTGTTTTTATTATCAAATGTGGTTATTGTAAATGTATTAAGTGCATTTTTTCTTTTAAAATGCATAATTTTCTCCTTCAGAAGATCTCGGTCAGAATTTGTCAATCCCTTTAATGCTGCTTGCGATAAGGGTTTTCGATGATTTTCTCTAACATGCTCTAATAATTTATATTTCTGTCTAAATGTTTCTGCACATCGATCACAAGAATGCACTGGTAAAGGTTTTTGATGGTTTTTTCTAATATGGATGAGCAACTGATACTTGCGATTAAAGGATTCGCTACATTGCTTACATCTATGTTCAATAGGAATCTTTTCATGAATTTTTAAATGTCTCTTTAACTCATCTGATCTGGTAAATGCTTTCGAGCATTCATTGCAAATAAAAGATTTTTCGTTGAGATGAATTTTCATGTGTCGAAGCAAATCCCATTTTCGTTTAAATACCACACTGCAAGAAACACAACTAAAAGTTTTCGGTAGTTTCTTAGTATCCAAGTTTGATGACAACTCATTTGAAATAGGCATCTTTTCAGATAAATCCATCTCTCTCACTAAAAAGTAGAGTGTTATACAAAATCGAAGTTATAAAATTAAACGTGCGCACTCCTCAAAAATATAGCAGCAACTGATTAAAATTTCTTTGCGAGTGCATTTATACTGTAGGTTTACCACCAAATTTGTAATTATTGGCGAAATAACGCCAAATATTAGCTAAATTCATACACTAGGTGAAGCAGCCAAATTCTTTAGAACCCCTATTAATCACGCCAAATATGTATCATTTTAATACCCAAACCTTTTAATGTAATCTAGTTTATCAACATGTTAAAACAAATAATTTGCGCATCACAGATTTTAAAGCTTGTGGACTATTCGTTTGAAGTTTTTCATGTTTTTTTCCGAAACTTGTATACTAAAATCACTTAATTTTACAATTATTAAAAATCCATGCTTCTGATTGGATCACGTGACCATAAAAGAAGCCAGCATGTTCAATACTAGTGCATCTATTTCTATCTTAAACAGAGTGTATTCCTGTGGTTAAAATCGCTTGAAAACTACTATCCCCCGAGAAAATTTTGTATCACAAAAAGTACTATATACACATAAAATATAACTAAGTAAGTATTAAACCTTAATGTACTTCAACATTTTTGCAATATTTATAAGTATTATTCATTTAAAAAGTTACATAACATCGCAAAAAGTACTATATATCCACATAAAATATATCTAAGCAAGTATTAAACCTTAATGTACTTCAACATTTTTGCATCATTTATAATTATCGTTCACCTAATAAGTCACATATCATCACAAAAAGTACTATATAAATTCATAAAATATAACTATGCAGCTATTAAACCTTAATGTACTTCAACATTTTTACATCATTTATAACTATCGTTCACCTAATAAGCTACATTACATCACAAAAAGTACTATATATGCACATAAAATATATCTAAGCAGATATTAAACCTTAATGTACTTCGACATTTTTGCATCATTTATAACTATTGGACATCTAATAAGCTACATTACATCACAAAAAGTACTATATATGCACATAAAATATATCTAAGCAGCTATTAAACCTTAATGTACTTCAACATTTTTGCATCATTTATAACTATTGGACATCTAATAAGCTACATTACATCACAAAAGGTACTAAATATGCACATAAAATATAACTAAGTAAGTAATAAATCTTAATGTATTTCAAAATTTTTACATCATTTATAACTATCGTTCACCTAATAAGCTACATTACATCACAAAAAGTACTATATATGCACATAAAATATATCTAAGCAGCTATTAAACCTAAATGTACTTCAACATTTTTGCATCATTTATAAGTATCGTTCACCGAATAACTTACATTATATCACAAAAAGTACTAAATATGCACATAAAATATAACTAAGTAAGTAATAAATCTTAATGTATTTCATCATTTATAACTATCGTTCACCTAATTAGCTACATTACATCACAAAAAGTACTATATATGCACATAAAATATATCTAAGCAGCTATTAAACCTTAATGTACTTCAACATTTTTGCATCATTTATAACTATTGGATATCTAATAAGCTACATTACATCACAAAAAGTACCAAATATGCACATAAAATATATCTAAGTAAGTAATAAATCTTAATGTATTTCAACATTTTTACATCATTTATAACTATTGGACATCTAATAAGCTACATCCTAATTTCACTCAATATAATTAAGTTTGTAATATTAAATCTTAATCAATTTCGCAATGTACATATGCTTAACTTTAAAATTTCCGTTTTAATCTATTAAGATTAAAAAATAAATAATTAAATTTTTCTATGTGTGTGCGTGCATAAACTTAAATTACATTTATAATGCGAAATATTTTTTTTCCAATCACATTTTAAAATATTACATAACTAAAATACTAAAGGATGCAAAAATATACAAAATATGCAAATACATGAATATAAGATTAATAAGTGCATGGTTTGATTTTAGCTTATGATAAGTTAAATAAAATGTACTATAACTCTGTTGCGTGGTAAAATGTTATTGGTTGATAGAAGTTAATTTATAAAATAAAGTTCTTAAATTAATATTATTAAATAAATATATCCTACATATCAATGAAAAATACTTCTAGATAGCTCATTATTTTGAAGAAGCATATTTTTTAATGAATTAAATAAATGGTAACTCTGTAGTATAGTATTTTCATTTTAAGGTGAATAATTCAAAAAGTTTTTTAACTAGTTTAGTAGAACTATATAAGATAATCAAACAAAATGAGTTTATCGTAGTATGAGGTAGTATCAACATGGTCGATAAGAAATGAGCTTATCACTCATTTGTTTCTTTGGATGTGTAGAAAAGAAGCATATTTTTTAATGAATTAAATAAATGGTAACTCTGTAGTATAGTATTTTCACTTTAAGGCGAATAATTTAATGAATTCACTATCAAAGTTTCATCTTGAATCACATATTTTTAAACGAAAACTACTTATCTAACAATTAAGTACATAAAAATATGTTCTTACATAATTTCTAATACAACTCATTTAAAAGACTCATTATTTATTTAAAAGTGTATAATCAAGATCTCATGTTTAAACATTTCCTGTAATGCAAAGATAAACACAAGTCTTAATCACTATTTCTACATATATCCGAAAATACGCACTTACCACATTATTTCAATTTTCTTTCACAAAATTTCTAAGACAACTCATTTACAAGAATCTCTATTTATTTGAAATATAACTATTTTATTATAAAATGGAAGTTCAAAAAAAAAAAAAAAAAAAATCCAAGATAATATCAACATCCTGTAATTTAAGAAAGTACACTGATAAAGTTCTTTAAATACTCTATTTCAAAGATAAACACTAGATTTCACAATTATTACTACATATAACACAAAAATCATGCACTTATCTCTTTATTAAAAAAAATATTTATCTCCCTTTAACCTAATTTCTAAATAGCAAAGTCATGGTCGTATAAGAAAAATGTTTAAGCCAATTTAAAAAAAGCTCTGATCGAATTCTCTAACCATCTCGAAAAATGCTAAGTCCTCGAAATACATTACCTCCCGTTAAATTCCTTATTTTTATAAATTCTCTCAAATCGACTAATAGATGACAGTGATAATTAAAACCATAATTAAAATTACATTTTTAAATCTTAATTTTTTTTTTTTTTTTTTTTTCTAAGTTTAAAATAATTCTAACTATTTCAAATTACCATAATTCTTTTAAAATCCTAATTAAGATAAATCAATAATTAATGTAAATAATATTCATTATCATTAAAGATAAGATCTTAATTCTAACCTTCCAGAAAAATCTCATCAAACATAAGAAATTCTCTTTTTTAAATCATAATTTTTTTTTTCTAAGTTTAAATTACCATAATTCTTTTAAAATCCTAATTAAGATTAATCAATCATTAAGAAAATAATATTCATTATCATTAAAGATAAGATCTTAATTCTAACCCTCCTTATCTTTCACGACCCTCGACCGGATGCTGATAAGATAACGGCGCGACAGCAGCACCCCACGCCCCATGCCCGTGCAGTGGTGCAGCGGGCGTAGAACGAACAATTTTCAACTACTATCTACAAAATGTCTATTGGAATACATTTAGACAGAAATTTTTATTTTTCAAACAAAATTTTTGTTTATTCACTAAAAATTTTTGCTGATTATATGTCGATTTAACATGATATTTGAAAACACAAATGCATCTTTTCAGCATACTTCCATGAAAATTTTAGGTATCACTAATAGTAAGCAAATTTTTTGCTTTTAAATTTTATTTTGCCTCTGAAATAAATTTTTGTATAAAATTCCAGGGGATGTTAAACAGAAAAGTTGCTGAATGAACAAAAAAAATTTAAGTTAGTAGTCACTAGTTTATTTATAGAATAAAAAATAAGACATTATTACTAATCATTCTGTACTCTGTGTTCTCTTGTTAAAATGTAAAATAGCACAAAAATATGTCTTACACTGAAAGAAAAAAATACATAAATATCAATATAATATATATAATGAATATAACTAATACTCTTGAAGTACATGTATAGTAATGTTTTAATGTAAAGAAAAAAAAATATGTAATACATTATAAGAAATCATATTATTATTATTTACTACAAAATCCAAACAGAAGTTTAGAATATCTAAAAGAAGTTGTCTGTGGTGGTTTAAAAATGAAAAATAAACTTTGCGTAATATATATATATATAATCCTTTTATAGTAAAAGAAAAGAATGAGTACGAAGAATAGGCAGTCAAATTATGCACCAAAGAAACATACTCAGGCCAAACAAAGTAACTTGATATCTGAAATTGGTTTAATATTTAAGATTAATAATAGTACTTACTTTAATTTTTGAGACTACAATACCTGTTAAAAATTAAATAGGACCGTGTAATAAGATTCTGAAGAAAGGAAAATTAACACTAGGATAGTATTTTAAGGGGGGGGGGGGAACAATGCTATGAAATGAACCTATTAACCTTGAGATGAGGAAAAGAATATCGGACCAAAACAGAACAAAACTGAATTTTTATTTATAAGCTCATAATGCTATAAAACGTTTTCAAGTGCTATCCTCATAGCATTGAGCAAAGAATTGTAGGTTTTCTGTAATCGATATGCATTTTAGCAAAATATCAATTGATAGCACGAACCCACAAGAAAAATGACAAAATGTTTCAGAAAAATAAAAACAGAATACCATCCAGAGAACCAAAAACACATCATGAACCTTGAATAAATAATTAGCCAGAGATAACTCAGGTGTTTTAGTATATTGTGCATATGAGGCGATGCAGACTTATTTTTAAAATCAACATTTGGTTTGCTCAACAAGTAAGAAATTGACTGATACTTACTCACATATAGATAGTTAATATTAAAAAGCTATGATGAACTACTCAGATAGCTTTGGTATGGTAATAAAAAAATTATACCATAAGAATGTTTAACAAATATTAAAAACATATTTGTCCTAAAAATATCGCTTTATTTTCTAATGGAAAACATCCACATGAACAGTTCCAATTTTGATTATGAAAAATTCGACTTACTATTCACAACCAAATTTTAAAGAGTTTTCTCAAAATTAAGGGTGGTATTTTTCAATTTTTTTAACAGAATGACATTTTATTATGAATATATGCACGAGATTTTTAATTATAAATAATTAAGAATCAAATTTTTGATTCTTAATTTGCATTTGAAGTAAATTTTCATTTAAAATTCGAGATATTGAATATGAAAACAAGTAAACGAGACTGATAAAATATAACTGATAAACATACTGATAAAATAAGGTGATAAAAATAAGCCGTTGTTTTAAAAAAATTTCTGTAATATTAACATGTAATGTAGCACATGAAAATCGAAGCGTAATATTCTGAAAAACGTCAATAAGATATAACATCGTACAAAATATTTTTCTGTTGGCAATAGCTATTTTGACAAATTCCTCGAGTTAAAAAACATCATGAAGTAATATGTATCTTTATTATTATTATTATTATTATTTCTTGTCCCATATTCTAAAAATTAGAAACAGAATACAGTAGGGCAAATAGAAGATTATTTTTCAAGCATATAAATAGTACAATTTTAATGTAAATAATAATAATAATAAATAAGTATTAAGCGTCTATTTATTTATTTTCGAAGTCAAATTGTGCTGGTTCAAAGTCTGTAAAATAAATTAGATTCAATGGGAATGTCAGGGCTGAAAATTAGAGAAAAATTTATTCTGTAAATAAAATAAATATCGTTAGATTTTTCTCATTGAACAGGACTTCAGAAGATAAAATTGAAAATGTTTTAACTTTTCTTAAAAGTAATAATAATAAAATAAACTATTATTTTAATATTTTTTTATTGCATAACAGTATGGTGGAACTTAAGTTAAAAGTGACTATACAATACTCATATTATTGCATTTTCCCATTATTATTATTTTCTGAACATAGAAATTTGTCCTATTATAAACATTAAACGTAGAATTACATGACTATAAAATTAAACGCCAAGTTTAGAACTATTGACTATTAATTAGTGTCGGGGAGGGGGGGGTGGAGAAGGTGATGCGCACAACTGAACTGATTTGTGACGGCGCTGAGCAGATTGAGTCAGTCGCTCATTCGAATCGAGAAAGAGATGCGATGCATCTTAAACCGAGAAACCAAACCTCATTCTAAATCATAAACTTTATTCGTCCTTATTGATTTTCCATAACATAAGTTATGATTGTAACAATAAATAGTTTGTAGTAAGCAGATATTAGATGTCAGAGTCTATGTGTTGGCAGTCATCGTTTAATAATCCCGGGATGCTGGCAGAGAGGGTAAGTAGATTTAAACTTATTCTCATTTATCCTAATACATGTTATTCTGATTTATAATTGGGTAAACGTTGCAAAATTTGAATCTAAAATAAATTCGTTAGAAATTCTTAATCCGAGATTCTAAATTTAATATAAACTAAATCGAAGTTCATAAAATGAATTTAGTCGTAAATTCTTCTTTTGGCTTCACAGCCATTAGTGGTCCGTCGATACACGGAGGCTTAATTATCTATTAATTAGATAATTAATCGTAATTCGTTAAAAAAAAAAAAAAAAAAAAAAAAAAAATGAAAATTGAAAAAATTCTTTTGTTTTCGTAATATAAATTCTCTGTATAAGAACTTTAAAGGAAATTAAAGTTAATTTGTTGAAATAAATCATTAATACGAAGTTAAATTCTTTTGATATAAAACGTAATTCAAGTAGTTTGGGTTTCAGAAGTTTCGGTTTGAGAGAAAACGTAATTCAAAGTAGTTTGGGTTTCAGAAGTTTCGGTTTGAGAGAAAACGTAATTCAGAGTACTTTGGGTTTCAAACCGGAACAATTGCGGTTTGGGAATTTAAGAAATAGCTATTCATGTTAAATAATTGTTGAATAAAAAAAGTGTATGAGATTGAAAATGGTGCATTTAATATTATTAGTTTATTTCAGTAAAAAAAAAAAAAAAAAAAAAAAAAAAATTATTCTGTATGTGTGTTTCTTTTCATTTGTTCTTATTTTTTTTTGTTTTCTTTTACTTCCTGATCTGCAGAATAATAATTTAATTCGATCGATTAATTCATATTTAAATTTAATTATTTGTAATTAGTTTGCTCAAAAGATGGGTAGAAAAGGGAGAACAAGGGCAAATGACGCGGAAAAGAGTGCGTTGTTCCCAAAATCTAATGAAGTGATAAAATTTGAAAATGTGATTAGGGAAATAGAATTTATAAAATCGAAGGTCAATGATTGCGATAAAAGCGATCAAGCCAGATTACAGATCCTAAAAGATAAGGTAAATGTACTGGAGGTAAAATTCGAGGAAATAGTTACAAATTTTTCCGAAGAGGAAAACGATGAAAACTATGAGGAAGTGATGAAAAATCGGGACATTCTGTTGGAATTATCTATAGTGTTAGAAAGTAAAGAGTTAGGTGAAAGTGCCAACTGTGCACTAAAAATGTTTAAAAAGCTGGAAGCCCGATTTATTCAGAACCCTAATCTAAAAATAGAGTATTGTAAATTTATGTGTGAATACTCTGACTTAGGTCATATGACTCTACTAAGAGCTGAGGAACTTAACAGTAAACCCAATTATTACATGCCTCATCATGGAGTTATAAATGAAAATAGTAGCACTACCAAACTACGAGTAGTGTTCAATGCATCGGCCTTAACTACAAATGGCAAATCCCTGAACTCTAACTTGCATAAAGGGCCAAAACTTCAAACAAGCATTTTTAGCAATCTAATTAGATTCCGTTTAAATAATGTCGCCCTCTCGAGCGACATAGAAAAAATGTTCCGGCAATTCTAGTCGCAGAGCATGATAGGAATTTCCAAAGAATATTTTGGAGGGCCAATGTGTCAGACCCACTTCGTGTTTATCAATTGAACACTGTTACTTATGGCACAGCCTGTGCACCATTTTTAGCCCTGCGTACCATACGACAACTATTAAACGATGAAGAACCCAATTTTCCTGTAGCTGTGCCGGCTGCACGTAATAACCTGTATATGGACGATTTCCTTGGAGGGGCTGAAACAATCGAAGCCGCTCAAGCTTTGGTCACAGACCTTCAGGCTTTATTCAATGCTGGGGGCTTCAAGCTGCGAAAATGGGCTTCAAATTATGTGGAAGCTATAGTTCAGGTCCCAGAAACTTTAAACTCAACAAATCAGGAATTATCCTTAAACCCCGATCAATCCCACCGTATTTTGGGATTAAACTGGAATTTAGCATTAGATACCCTACAGGTTGGGGTTAATACCGAAGAAAGCGTCACCACAAAAAGACAATTATTGTCCGTAATTGCACGCATCTTCGACCCTTTGGGTCTGTTATCCCCTGCCACTGTCCTTTTAAAATTGCTCTTACAAGATGTTTGGAAGCAAAAACTTGGTTGGGATGATCCTTTGCCACCAGACATTCAAAACAGGTGGAACGAATTTTATGAAAAAATTGCCTCCTTTAAGGCAATGTCAGTACCCAGATTTTTAGATTTGAAATCCGAATCGATTTACCAGATACAGGGATTTTGTGATGCGTCAACAAAGGCATATGCTGCCGTAATTTATATACGTCCCAGACAGAACTCAACTTTAAAATTGATTGCAGCTAAAACCCGTGTAGCTCCTTTAAAACCCATTACCTTGCCTAGGTTGGAGCTATGCGCGGCTGTTTTGTTATCGGAACTTTTGTCAGTCGTCCAGAACTCACTAGATTCTCCGGTGGAGGAAACTCTTCTATGGACAGACTCCACAATCGCCCGTAGTTGGATCTTAAATCCACCCTTAAAGGGCAACACATACGTCCTACACCGAGTCAACAAAATAGCGGCTCTGACAGACCCAACCACATGGCATCACTTACCAAACAAACACAACCCAGCTGACTGTGCAACTCGTGGGCTGTTACCAAACAAATTACAAACATTTGCCTTGTGGTGGTCTGGACCTGATTGGCCAAAGATCCAGGTCTCAGAGCACGATTCAGAAATGTCGACCTCAGTCAAATGTACAGTTGTGAAAACTCCAAGTCTAATAGAGTCAAACCCAATGAATGACTCCATGATAGACGACTTGGTTTCAAAATTTTCTTCAAGTGCAAAACTTTTTCGTGTAATTGCATTTATGAAGAGGTTTATTAATAATAGTCGAAATCCTACAAAGTTGAAAGGACCAGTCTCAGTACAAGAAATTTCAGAAGCTAAAAAAATGGTGATTAAATTTGTCCAACAAAGGTCCTTTGCTTCAGAAATCGCCCTTTTGCAGCGCGGCAAACCCGTTGCAAACAACAGTAAATTGAAACCTCTCAATGTTTTTATTGATTCCGAAAATCTATTAAGAGTGGGAGGTAGAATTGACAAAGCCAAGACCCTTCCCTATGACACTAGGCATCAGTTATTGTTGCCTAAAAATCACCCTTTTACCTCTCTTATAATCAGACATTTTCATGTGTATAGTCTGCATGGAGGTGTCGAACTAGTGTTAAGCCTAATTCGCCAGTCTTACTGGATTCCTAATGGGAGATCCTCTGTGAAAAGGCAGCTTCGACAATGTGTCACTTGCGCCAATATCCAACCAACCCCCATTCAGCAAATCATGGGTGACTTACCCAGTGCCAGAGTCAACCCTTGTCGACCATTCCAACATGTTGGCCTTGATTATGCCGGCCCTATTCAAACAAAGTGTGAACATAAACGAACAAAAACAAAATTTAAGTCCTATATTTGCCTATTTGTCTGCATGTGCACCAAGGCAATTCATCTCGAATTAGTCACTAGTTTATCTACAGAGCATTTTTTATATGCCCTACAAAGATTCATAGGGCGTCGAGGCTATCCTACGGACATATACTCCGATAACGGCCGAAATTTTGTTGGTGCCCATGCCCATTTAAAGAAACTCGTGACACTTTCAACAACCAACATTATTCAAGACTATGCCACAACTAGACAAATTCATTGGCATTTTATGCCACCTTACGGGCCTAACTTTGGCGGCCTATGGGAATCATCAGTTAAATTGGCTAAACGTCACTTAATTAAGGCTTGTAAAGGCAGTTGCCTTTCCTTCGAGGAATGTGAGACTATTCTCACCAATATTGAAGCCTGCTTAAATTCCCGCCCCTTAGTACCACTTTCCACCGAACCCAATAATTTCCTGGTACTTACACCAGGACACTTCCTAATTGGGGCTCCGCTTCTTCAGCTTCCTGAACAATCTCCTAACACAACTAATCAATTTTGTACCAGTTTTTCTTCCAGATGGAAACTCATCCAACAGATCAAAAGGCACTTTTGGAGCACCTGGCAAAAGTCCTATCTCACTTCTCTACAGTCAAGAGAAAAATGGAAGAGCGGTGTTACCCATCTGCAACCTGGTCAGCTAGTCCTGGTGTTGGAACCCTCAATTCAGCCAGCACATTGGACCCTTGCCCGCATTCTGGACGTCCATCCGGGTGATGACGGTATTATTCGAGTGGTATCTCTGAAAACGCCAGTTGGAATCATCAAGAGACCAGTGAATCGAATTGTCAGTCTGCCATGCTCAGCCACCCCCCCCCCGGAGGATGTCGGGTAGGGGGGGGAGTGGAGAAGGTGATGCGCACAACTGAACTGATTTGTGACGGCGCTGAGCAGATTGAGTCAGTCGCTCATTCGAATCGAGAAAGAGATGCGATGCATCTTAAACCGAGAAACTAAACCTCATTCTAAAACATAAACTTTATTCGTCCTTATTGATTTTCCATAACATAAGTTATGATTGTAACAATAAATAGTTTGTAGTAAGCAGATATTAGATGTCAGAGTTTATGTGTTGGCAGTCATCGTTTAATAATCTCGGGATGCTGGCAGAGAGGGTAAGTAGATTTAAACTTATTCTCATTTATCCTAATACATGTTATTCTGATTTATAATTGGGTAAAAGTTGCTGAATTTGAATCTAAAATAAATTCGTTAGAAATTCTTAATCCGAGATTCTAAATTTAATATAAACTAAATCGAAGTTCATAAAATGAATTTAGTCGTAAATTCTTCTTTTGGCTTCACAGCCAGTTAGCATTTATTAATTGGAGATATAATTAGCTAATAATTAACTCTTCACATATTTAATAAATAATCAAATACCTTTTGCACTCGATAGAGTAAAATTAAATAAAATAATGGCTCTGTTTGCAGTAGAAGCTGTTAATATAAACAATTAAATTTTGATCATGGAATTTCTTTTCCCGGCCAAAATTTAGACTTTTCTGAAATCTGAACATGAAAATTTCCAAATACAATTACAATTTTTATGTATACACACACTGAACTTTTAGTTATTGCAAATAGAGAAGAAATTTTTTGCTCTGAAATTTGTATATTGCTCGTGAAGCAAATTTTCTTTAAAAATTGTGGGTATTGAATTGGAAAACTAACATGACAATGGTAAGAAATTATTTACTTTCATGAAAAATTCATGCTAGAAAGAATTACAGTCAAATATCAATTCTATCAGACAAAATTTAATCGTCGCAAAGTACTACACCCTTTCTCCATAAAAATTAATTACCAAAATCGTTTCTATACAGAACGAACGACCTGTATTTATGTTTTTTCACTAATCTACTCCTCGCGTGCCACGTATTTCTCTATTACACCTGTGTTCATACGCAATAGAGAAGCTCGCGCTCCTTACAGCCCTTCGGGACCCCCCCCCCCCCCCCCCATTCCCCATAATTCTTATGTGATTGGGATTGCGAAGCGGAAAGTAGACTCTAAACAAAGAATATCAAAAGAGTGCTAGGAGTAGTGCCGTATGCAGGAAGGGGTTGACAGGAGAGGGTCAGAACCCTACCTTTGATGTTTCATCACAGGGAATATCTTCCTCTCAAATAATTGAAACAGAAAAATAGGAATATTTGGGATGTTTGTGTATTTTTAAATTTATGCTTTAAACATTTTCCAATAACAAAACTGAAAATTGTTTATGACTTCGATTCCACTTATAGAACATATATGTCTAATAAGATAAATTCATTTTCCTAGAATATGGTGGCAAATCAACACAAACATGCCTTTTACCCTTATTATTATTATTATTGTTTTCTGAACATAGAAACTTGTCCTATTAAATGTAGGAAATTGCTAAAAATCCTATTAAAATAATAATAAAATAAACTCCACGTATCTTAAAAATTGTCCATGTATATAATTTTCTCACCTGTCTATTCTTTTCCAACTTCTTTTTAATTAAAACCAATTAAGCCATGAAAAAGAATACAGTTATCAAACACCCTATTTCGTTAAATTCACGTGCATATATTTGTGAAATTTAGATAAGTAGATTGAATTCACTTACAAATGTCTATAAAAAAAAAAAAAAAAAAAAAAAAAAAAAAACAATTATTTGCTATAAATGCCTATCCAAGAACTTAAAAGTAACGGGAATCTAAGATTTAAAAAATAGTTTTTAAAAGGAAAAGTCCGATATATATATATATATATATATATATATATTATATAAAATGAAAGGTCCAATATGTTTAGTCTAACAGAGAATCAGAACCTGCGTATAATAATCAAACTCAGGATGTTTATATTTATTGACTTTTATACTTTATACTTTATTAAAACTAACTTTTATACTTTATTAAAAATTATTTCACAATATTCTAAGAATATAAATTATAGAATGTTAATAAATTAAATTACGTATGTTTAAAGGAAAAAGAAAAAAAAAAAATAGAAAAGAAAAGGGACACTCTCATTTTTTCTAGAAATGATTTTATAACTTAAAAATAAGTCTATATTTTTACTCTCATTTATTATTATTATTATTTAGATTACAAATTTCAATTGTAAAATATTTTTTTGTGGATTTTCACCGCATTTTTATGTTGCAAAATTCAGTGTTGAAATTTAACCATCCAATTTTACTTTCGCTTTACAGACTTAGATTTTTCTTTTAAAATTATCTAAGATATAGTATATAGTGAATGAACCAGAAATATCTTGAGAAGGGGACATCTTGTCGGGGTTACCAAACCAACACCCTACATGACCTCAAGGAAATAGCCTCCAGTCTATTTCAGAAATATTGCCTAAATCAGAAATCTATTTGTCATACTAGAATATACAACAATAGTCATTAAAACCTTTTTCATCCAGTTTTAAAATAATTCTTAAAATAACACAATGTAATCGATGTTTTGCGCTACAATATATCTAAATATGTGATGCAGTTTAAACAATAAATCATAAATACAAAAATAGAATTTAAACTTTTTCCTTAATTCAGTGATTTAGCAATTCAGGTGACCTACATTTATAACTTAAAAATAGCTTTAAAGGACTTTTATTTTTCGAAAAATTTACATTTTTACCCAAACTTCTTCCGGATATTGTATTTATTTAATTAGTTATTTAATTATTTAATTTGTTTATTTATTTATTTTAAGTATATATATCAGAAAATTAAGCCTTTATGGTAAAATGAAATATTATGGCAAATAAAATTTTTATATGGTAAAATGAAATATCGGTTATTCCATAAAAATCTATGACTGTAAGTACGTGTTCAATAGAATGTCGTAATCAATATAAAATGAGAAAATAAGATCTTGAAACTTGAAACATATTAGTAATTATTACATATTATGTTGTTGTAGTAATTTTTAATTTTATTATGTATATATACAGAGCTCCAGGAAGTTGCGAGCAAAAATATTTAGTAACCATTAAAAAATATCTCGCCCTTTTTTTTCCCCCAAATTTGAAATTTATTTGAATTAGATATTAAAATTCTATGCATAAAAACCAAATATTTACTAATGTAGAATGATACATCAGGTTGGTTGGTTGATTGGGTTTTGCGTCGAACTAGTGCTGCGCAATGAGCAATAATGATACATCAGGAAACACCTGTTTAAATTTAATAATATGAAAATGACTTTATTATTTTAATTAAACTGTTACACCATCGGCATTGATACATCATTATACCAGCACAACGATTCAGCACCAGGTCGCAAAGCACGCGCAAACAGAATCACTATAAATAAATTCCCTAAAACACTGCACTAATTTAACTTGTACAATAAATTGTTACTGTAGAAGTCCATGATCCGACCCATCTTGACTTACGGGTC
The DNA here is from genome assembly GCA_963930645.1 of Salticus scenicus. Classification (NCBI taxonomy): domain Eukaryota; kingdom Metazoa; phylum Arthropoda; class Arachnida; order Araneae; family Salticidae; genus Salticus; species Salticus scenicus. The sequence goes on along the minus strand of OZ005651.1, from coordinate 323,764,949 downwards.
CGCGGTGTTCGGGTTGTGCTGGAGTGAAGGTTACAAACATTCCAAGAGGTCAGGGGTCGTGTGACCAGACAGAACGGAGCCATGGGAAGCCGTCTGAATGACAACTGCTTTGTGTGGAAAAAATTTATATTTTCTAAAAAAGCGGTAACATCACAAGGTTTCAATTTCACGCATGGGCTTTGTTTACTACCGACATTTCTCTGAGTTTCGGGTAGACGAAGATTGGTGGAAAATGATATCACAGGCATGGTGATATCACAATCAACGAATCAGTGTTTCGTGTGGGGTATCCCCCCCCCCTTTCCGAAGTGTGCTCGGAAGTGTGAGAGACTCGAAAAAGGAGAGAGACTTGGTGCTTAAAAGCTGTAGCATGTTTTTTTAGGATGCTCGGAGGCGAGCATTTTGTAATAATTTTTTTAATTTCTTTGTATTACAACCTTTTTTTTGTTAAGTTTCACTGATTTTTAAGTTGAATAAAAATAGCAAAAATCGGCACTACTGGACTCATGCATTTTGTATTTTGTTCTACGAGGTGTACTCCCAAAAATCACCACAGCTTTAGATAAAGATATAAAATGGTGGCTTGTCGGTGGAATGTTGTTTTAATGGAAAAAACATCGAACTCTGTCTTCTATCTGTTTCTGGTGGAAAAGTAAAAAAGAACGTTTCGCTGTGAGCCGGGTGACAACTGAAATTCCTGGGCCTTACTGGAGATTATTGATGCCTGTGACAATAGCGTGGGAGGGAGAAAGGATTAAAAGTGCTTCTTCTGTGTGCTGCAGAATTCCCTGGACATGTCAATCAAGGAGGTTTTTCAGGTATGTTTTCTTCCGTTGTCAGATATGTAAAGTGTCAGAGATTGAGTTATGTGGGTTGATAGTTTTTATTTATTTATTTTTTTTTAATAACAATGCATGTAGTTACGAAGCTTTAAGATTAAGAATTTAGTTTTTATGTGTAAAATTTTAAACACGGATATCTCGGCTTCAAGTTAATAGTTAAGGCGGTTGAAAAGACTAGTTTCATAACTTAGAAGAGCGTTGACTTGAGAGATAAATTTATTGTTAAAGTTCTGTTTATTGTAACGGTGAGCTTGGTAACTTTAAATTGTTGTTTAAAAGTTTGATAAGATTATAATTCTAAATTCTTTTTAAAAGTAACGTGAGGAGAGGGTATACTGTAACTGTTTATATAGGAGTATACTGGAAATTAGTTGATTTTCTTACTGGTAAAAATTCTAGGAATTTTTTTTTTCTCTAGTTGTTTATTTTAACTGAATATAGGTACTGTTCATTGTATCTGGGTAAATATTGTAGTTAATGTTTAGAGAAAAAGTGTTTAAAGAATTTCGTAGGTGATAATCAAAGTGTTACTTTTGTGTATATTTTCATGGTATTTGGTTTCTTTATTGTTTTTATTACAGGTGCATTTTTTTTTCAGTAATTAGTGAAATTGTATTTTGTAATTATGGCATTTCTCATTAAGTATACGAAAAACGTATTGTTGGAGTTAGCGAATGAATTTGGTGTTTCGGGGCTAACAGATAAAAGCAAAAAACTGGAAATCAGGGAAGCCATTGAAAAGGCGGCTAATTATGATGAAGGGGTTGCGAAAGCGCTAATAGAAGGGATTTTGGAAGAGAAAGAAAGGGAAGCGAAATTGCAAAAAGAAAAAGCAATAGAAGAGCGCGAATTGAAATTACAAAAAGAAAAAGATGGGCGCGAATGGGAATTACGAAAAGAAAAAGAAGAGCGCGAATGGGCGTTGCAAAAAGAAGAGGCCGAACGAAATTTTGAACTTGAGAAACTCAGAATCCAGAGCGCTGCAGCTGCAGAAACTAGTAGCGTAGAGTCGGGGAGTTTAGTTCAAGAGACGGTTTTGAAGAAAATTAATTTAAAGGACATAGCTCCGAAATTTGACCCAAAACAAATGGATATTTCTCTTTTTTTTCACGATATTTGAAAGATTAGCACGTAAAGAAAATGTTAGCGAGCAGGACTGGATGTCGCAACTTATCCCTTTGTTGCCGAGCGACGTCGTACAAATAATTATGAAATTAGACGAATCAGAGGCTGATAACTTTCAACATGTAAAAAAAGTGTTGATGAATAGATTTAGGTTGAGTGCGCGTGCGCTAAGAACGAAATTTGAAGCGCACAACAAAAAAAGTGAAGAATTATAGGTTGATTTAGTTCACGATTTGCGAGGGTATTTAGATAACTGGCTTGAGACTATAGAAATTAAAGATTTAGAGTCATTAAAGGAATTGATGCTCACGGAGCAGTTAAAGAAAAGGGTACCATGCGAAATCAAACAACATGTGTGGGAAGAAATCAACAAAGCTTCGGATTTGGCGGAGAAGTGCGACAAGTATGACGCGGTTAGAAAGGAGAATGGGGAAAGAGAATATAAGCCTTTTCAGCGTTTTACGAAGGGTAGAAATTCATTTGGGAAGGATGGTCAGAAATTCGGGTCAGACAAGCATGATGGCGGGAGTAATCCGAAAGCTGGTCAGCTAAGGGTGACAAAAAAGACTTAGGAAAATTAAAAGGGGATAAAACCGAATCTAAAGATCGTGATTTTGATAGAAATAGTAAAATTGTGTGCTATCTGTGCTCGGAAAGGGGCTATTATCGACCTAACTGCCCACAAAACCCTAATCGCAGAACAAATCCGATCAATAACTTAAGTGCGGGCGAAAGTTTAGGTGATGGTTTTGAGCCTTATATAGGTTGGTTGGTTGGTTAATGGTTTTTTGTGGCGCAAGGTCCAAATTAGGACATTCTGCGCCAACCGTTAATAATTAAGGCAACTAAGTAAAAATAGTAAAAAGCATCTGGATGGGGGCTCCCATCCAGATTGTCAAGAAAATGGTCACTTTAGAAAAGGATGAGACAAGAATGAAATATAAATAAATAAAAATTAAATTTGACTGTAAAAGCCTGAGTCTTTTAAAAAGTTAATTAATTCAGTGTGTGGATTTTTTCCTAAAAGGATCATGAGATTAGGTAAGGAAGTTCCAAAGTAATGGCGATACAAATGACGGAGGCAAGGGCAGTTGGTCAGAATGTGGCGTATGGTAAGCTGGCTGAAATGACATTTGGGACAAGAAGGTTCATGTTCTGCAAGAAGTAAATGCTTGTGCGTCAATCTTGAATGCCCAATTCTAAGTCTGGTAATGATAACATCATATTTCCGTGGTGTAAAAGAAGGCCACATTGCAATATTTGATTTAATTTCTCGTAATTTATTATTATTTGCACATTCCCACTCTCGTTGCCATATATTTCTTAGAAAACTTCTTAGGGTATGTTTTACATCTTCATAAGGAACTGGACAATTAAAAGTAGTCAAAGCCTGTTTTGCTGCCTTATCTGCCTCTTCATTACCCTTAATACCAACATGGCTAGGAACCCAGCAAAATAAAATGTTATATCCCTTTCTTAAAAGGTCATTATGCATTTTAAAAACAGAAGTAAAAGAAGGTGAGCAAGAGCTAGATTTCAAGGAATCCAAGACACTCTTTGAGTCAGTGTAGATAATGAATTTTTTATGACTATGAGATGAAATGAATTTCAGAGCAATTTCAACAGCACAAAACTCAGCAGAAAAAATGGAAAATGAGCTAGGGAGACGATAGCTATAAACAGTATTATTTGAGACAACACCACAGCCAACAAGATGATCTGCCTTTGAGCCATCTGTGTAAATATCAATATAGTCCCTATATGTATAGCGATGAGATGTGAAAAGTGTCTGAAATACAGATGCATCAGTACATGATTTGTCGAAACCTTTAAAAAGGTGTATGCAAGTGATACTCTTTGAGTTCCAAGGAGTCCTATAGAAAAAAGAGCGAGGGCGAATATTGGTATCACTGTGAGATGTGCCTGAAACAATGTTTTTAATTCTCAGTCCAAAATGAGGAATGCATGAGGGGCGATTCTGAAAGAGTTGATGATCTATGCTGCCTATATAAGGATGAAGCGGATGATGAGAGTGTGAAAGGATGCGGTAATACAACTCCAAAGAACGTTGTTGTCTGATATGAGATAAAGGAGGCTCCACACAGTCAGCATATAGACTGACAACAGGAGAGGTGCGAAAGGCACCAGAACAAATTCGCAGAGCAGTATTGTGCACTGTGTCCAGTTTTTTCAGATAAGATGTGCAAGTAGAGCCATAAACCTGACAAGCATAATCTATTTTGGAACGGATCAGAGCTCGATAAATTTTAAGCAAAGACATACGATCAGCACCCCAAGAAGTGTTGGAAAGCACTTTTAAAATGTTTAATGATTTATCACATTTTGTCCGTAAATGTAAAATATGTGGAATAAAATTAAGTTTTTTGTCAAAAATTACACCCAAGAAACGAGCAGTGTCTACAACAGAAATTAGATTTCCGTTCATAAAAATCTCTGGGTCAGGATGGAGAGCACGTTTACGACAAAAATGCACACATTGTGTTTTGTCAGTAGAAAATGTAAAGCCATTTACTTTTGTCCATTTTGTAATGCGATTGATAGCAAGTTGTAGTTGGCGTTCAATGAAGCGCATGTCGTTTCCCTTGCAAGAAATCTGCAGGTCGTCAACATACAAAGTGCCTTGTACAGTAGGTGGTAATTGTTTAAGAATATCATTTATCTTTAATGAGAAGAGTGTGACACTCAAGACACTGCCTTGAGGTACACCCTCCTCCTGAAAGTAAAAATTTGAATACACCGAATCAATGCGAACACGGAATCGTCTAACTTTTAGAAAATTTTGAATAAAAATAGGAAGGTTTCCTCGAAAGTCTAAATTAAAGAGATCTTGTAAAATACCATAACGCCAGGTTTTGTCATAAGCTTTTTCAATATAAAAAAATACTGATACCAGGTGGCTACGTGTAATAATAGAATTGCGAATATTGGTCTCCAGAAAAAGGATGTTGTCAATTGTCGAACGGCCTTTTCGAAACCCACTTTGCCATGGAGAAATTAACTTTTCTTTCTCAAGAATGAAAATAAGACGATTATTGACCATTTTCTCTAGTAGTTTGCACAGGCAGCTTGTCAAGGCGATTGGCCGATAGTTTTTTGGATCAGAAGCATCCTTACCAGGTTTGAGAAATGGAATAACGATAGCATCATGCCATGCAATAGGAAAAACATGCTCCGACCAGATTCTATTATAAAGTTTAAGCAGGTTTTTAAGGGAATATTTTGATAAATGTTTAATCATGGGGTAGGTAATGCCATCAGGCCCAGGAGCAGAGGTACGAGTACTCTTCAGACTATTGGTTAATTCGTTTTCCGTAAAAGGCCTATTGTAATCTTCGGATAAGTTAGAATTAAAGTTGATAGTAGAACGTTCAACTTTATGTTTGTGTGACAGAAATGGTTCAGAATAGGAATTTGAATTTGAGGTGCTAGATAAAGTACTAGCAATGGTATCTGCAATATTTTTGGTTGAGGTAATGGTTTGATTATTAATTTTTAGAAAAGTGATACAGCTATTTGATTGGATACCCATAGTTTTTTTTACACGTTGCCATAACTGCTTGCTGCTAATGTTTGAAGTTATACTGGATACATATCTGATCCATGATTCTCTCTGAGACTTTCTTCGAATTTTACGTGCATTGGCCCTTGATTGCTTGAATGCTATGTAATTCGATGTGGTCGGATATCTGCGAAATATCCCCCATGCTTTTTGTTGAAGCTTTTTAGCTATTTTGCAATCCTCATTCCACCACGGTTTTGAGTGTTTAATAGGATGACCAGACGATTTAGGAATATATAGATTTGCTGAACTAATAATGATATTGGTAACTTCACTCACTGCTGTATTAACATCACCCTGAATTTTATCACTTGTGATTGTTGCATTTAAAGAAAAAGCAGCCCAGTCAGCTTTGTCATAAATAAAATGAGGATTACGAAGAAGAGTTTGATTAAAATCATAAAAAGATAAAAACAATGGGAAGTGGTCACTATTGTATAAGTCACTGCTAACAAAGAAATTAAAATATGGGTAAAGAATAGGTGAGCAGAGGGCAAGGTCTATTGCATGGAATGTTCTGGTAGGTTCATGGAAATAAGTATTGTCTCCGTTATTTAAGATGCACAAGCAGTTGTCTGTAATAAATTCTTCAATAATTTTTCCACGAATATTAAGGTCTGGACTTCCCCAAAGAGGGTTATGTCCATTAAGGTCACCGAGAATCAGAAATGGTGTAGGAAGTTGTGAGATTAAATTATTCAGGTCGTGTTTTTGTAAAGATAATTTTGGTGGTAGATAGAGTGTGCACACAGTAATCAACAGGTGTATATTAATCTGAACAGCAACAGCTTGGATGTTAGTATTCAGAGAGATGTTTGCATGTGGGATATTGTTTGAGATAAGAAGTGCTACCCCTCCAGCCGCTTTGTTAGTTTGCAGTGAATCATTTCTAATGCAGTTGTAGCCACGAAAATTGAAATTATCGCTTTGTTTAAGATATGTTTCCTGGAGAGCAAAACAAATTGGTCGATGATCAGAAGTAATGTCTTTCATATCATCTCGTTTAGCAAGAAGACCTCTACAATTCCAGGAAATGAAATTAGTCATATATTAGAAAAAAATTATATAGATATTAGATTAGAACATCTACGTCACTTTCTTCTGAAGCAGTAGACATATACGCTTCTTCGTCAGAAGGGTGGAGACCAATACAATCATCATTATCTTTTTTCTTTGCAGGCAAATTAATAGTAGATTTGGAAATCTTTTTCTTTTTAACTATATTACTCTGTGAAGATGATTTTGAATGTTTTAAACTGTCAGAGCTATTATTTTTGAAAGATTTTGTTTCTATGGGTTTTTTCAAGGTTTGCAAGCTTTTTCTTGGGTAAGTGGGTTTTTGATTAGAAGTCAGAGTTATCTGACTAGACTTAGTTTGGACATTCTGAACATTTTTATTATTTGTTTCTACTGGAGAACTGCTTTTGATAGGGACATCTGTTTGAGTTGCTGTAGTTTGATAAATTTTCTTTGAAGAAGTAACAGCTGCATAAGATTTACCAACGGTAGGCGTCCTGAAATCAACTATTTTCCGTGCTTCAGGATATGATATATTGTGCTTTATTTTGACAGTCTGAATTTCCTTTTCAGTTTTCCATTTCTCACAAGATTTTGAGTAGGATGGGTGGTCTTTCTTATAATTAACACAGCATATAGTAGCTTGACAGTTTTGATTATCATGTCCCACAGCACTGCAGCGGGCACATGTTAGATTTCCACGACAGGCCGTTTTTGAATGACCGAATCTTTGGCAGTTGAAACATCGGAGTGGATTAGGAACATATGGTCTGAGAGGGCAGTCAAGATAACCAGCTTTTATTGATCGTGGGAGAGTAGGTGAATCTATAGTAAGGATTATATGTTTAGTGGGAATTTTATTACTATCTCTGAAAATGTAGATACGTCTAACAGCTGTAACTTTTTGATCTTTTAAGTTTTCTAGGATTTCAGATTCAGGGATATATTGCAAGTCTGGTTCTGAAATTACACCACGGCTACTATTTAGTGTTCTGTGGGTACTCACGGTTATAGGTATATTTGCAAATAAAGTGCTTTTCTTTAAAATAGTTCCTTGTTTGGCATTCATAACTTCAATAAGCAGTTCCCCAGATTTCAGTTTTTTGACAGATTTCGCTTCACCTATTATGGATTGTATTGCTTTCTGAATTAAAAAAGGTGATGTTTTATTGAAATCACCATCACTCCTTTTAATAACAAAGAACCTAGCATCAGTGCTCTCATTGCTAATGAAAATATTATTTTCGTTCAAGGAAGAAGAAAAGTCTTCCACTCTATCGCCCCAAGATTTAGAATTCGCTTGGCCCGAGCCAGACGCATTAATCTCATTTCCTTTAGTTGTAGCCATAATTAAATTAGATAAAAAGGTTCGAGGGTTTCCTTAGTCCCACAAGTCAGCCCATTTCTTGAACGGACGGAAAGCAAAGGGTTTTCAGAATCGCTCCCTGGGACACCCATAACCACTCACCAGCTACCAGACCGTCGACCCAGATTGGGAATCACATGTGGTAGTCGTGTTAGTCCGGTGTTTCTCGTTCGAGTAGTCACCGTTGTCTCACCTTCACCAAGGGCACCAGTCTCCCAGTGTGATCCCAAGGCTAGACTACCGTGAGACCCTCACCAAATCGCCAACCCAATAGCCAGCGCCACATCTACACCGGTCTCAGCTTGGTTAATTTTTTAGAAGTTAAGAATATTTAGTATAACCAACAAGAACAAGGTCAAAAAATAAAAGGTGAGTGAAAATAAACAAGGTAAGTAGAAACTAAAAAGGTGAGTAAATCAAGGTAAGTAGTTTCATTTTTTTTGTAAATTTTTCAAAATTTTAAATTTTTTTTTTCCATTTTTTTTTTTTTTTTTTACAAGAACAAGAACAAGTACCAAAACCTTATTGGCAGTAAAAACCAAAAATACTAAAAGGACGAGAAAAAATAAATAAATAAATAAATAAATAAATAATAAAATAAAATAAAATAAATAAAATAAAAATGAAATAAATAAATAAAATAAACCAAAAAAGAAAGAAATAAAAGAAAGGAAGGTAGAAGGTTAAAAAAAAAAAAAAGAAGAAGAGAATAAAAAGATCACTCGGGCCCGGGGTGCGTGACTCCCCCTGAATACCTGAAGAAGGTACCCCCCTGGGGGCCTTATATAGGTAAATTAGAAATAAATGGACAAGAGCGCGAATTATTGAGAGATAGTGGCTAAATATTAACGTGTGCGAAAGGAATATGATTTCTGTTGTGGATTTACTGCCGGAACAGGTATGGATTAAGCAACCGTTTGACGAAACGTGTAGGTGTTTACCTTTGGCGAAAATCGTTTTAAAAGGGGAATTCGGAAAGGTCATTACTAAAGCGGCTGTAAAACCGGCTAATTTGAGTCAGGGAATATATCTTCTGGGCAATAAAACCGCAGAGTTAATTAAGACCAATAAAAAAAAATTGTTTATCCAATTAATGTGATAACGCGAAGTCAGAAACGTGAGCAAGAAAGGATTAAGAGTGCGCACTCCGAAATAAATAATGAAAAGCCAACTCAGAAAAAAATTCAGAATTTTGAGGAGGAACCGGGTTTGATAAGCGAGTCGTTAGAAGAGACTAATGCAGAAAATAAGGTTGTTCTTCCTGTGTTAAAAGAAACAGACAGGTGTCCATTAATCGGGGTTTCAGCTGAGGAGTTTCAAAAACAGCAAATCGCGTGTGACACGTTGAAAAATTATTGGGAAAAAGCTAGGAATGAAGCGGGAAAGGAATTTAAGATAGAAAATGAGCGGTTAATTCGAATATCGGATTCTAAGCGTAACCAAAACCGGATGCAGTTGTGCATGCCAAAGAAATTTAGGGCAGCTATTCTAAACCTGTGTCATGATTCTGTGTCAGGGCATTTAGGATCGTGTAAAACTAGACAGAGGGTGCTGACTAATTTCTTTTGGTCAAATTGCTATCAGGAAATCGAAGAGTATGTCAAAACTTGTGAAATTTCTCAAAAAGTAGGTCAAAAAAGGGATAAGAAAAAAGCTCCGTTGAGATTAGTACCGATTATTTCTGAACCGTTCAGACGTCTGTCGATTGACGCTATAGGTCCGCTTGTAACGAGCAACAAAAATAATCGTTTTGCGATAACGGCTGTTTGCGTCGCTTCAAAATTCCCGGATGCTATTCCTGTGGAAAACCTAACTTCGAGGTCAGTGATCAATGCATTGATACAAATTTTCGCGAAGACCGGATTTCCTAGAGAGTTAGTCTGAGATCAAGGTGCTTATTTTACGAGTGACTTATCGACAGCGTTTTTTGAGAAGTATGATATCAAAATCAATCATTCTTCTGTCTGTCATCCGCAATCTAATCAGGTGGAAAGAATGCATCCCACTCTTAAGAGGATTCTCAAAGCGTTATGTCTCGAAACGAGAAGCGATTGGGAAGAAAATCTGCCTATGGCTCTTTTCGCGTTGAGGACGGTGCCGCATGAGAGCTCGGGATTTTCTCCTTCAGAGCTTATTTTTGGGAAGAATTTGAGGATACCTCACACCATTGTTTACGAAAATTGGATGCAGGAAGAGGAAATGAATCAAAATGTAGTCGAGTATATTTTGGATTTAAATGAGCGCGTAAAAAGATGTCAAGATTTGGCAGGGGAGCGTATGACGGAATGTCAACAAAAAAGAAAATTGTGGTACGACCAAAATGCGGTGTCCCGGAAATTTAAGGTGGGAGACTCGGTGTTGGTTTTGGCTACCGCAAAACCACATAAAATGGCAGTACAGTGGCTAGGTCTAGGTGTAGTTACGGGGGTAATATCCGATACGAACTATACGGTAGATCTTCCGGGAAGGAGATGTAAGGACACGATTTTCCACGTGAATTTAATGAAACCTTATCATAAACGCCCAGAGTATGTCAACTTAATTTTGGAAGAGGGTGGCGAGAAAATTGAGGAGGATGCATCTATCCCATATCCGATTTCGGACCATACTCATTTCGACTTGACAGACTTAATTAAGGGGAGTAATTTGGGAAATAAGGTTTCGGAAGGGAATTTGGCAACTTTACAAAATGTCCTAGTAAAGCATAAAACGGTGTTTTCTAACGACCCTGGTACGACCCATAAGGTAGAGATGGATATCATTTTGACAGATGATAAGCCAATTCGTGCAAAACCCTATCGTATGTCCCCGCGGCAGTTAGAAATTATGCGGAAGGAGATTTCCAGGCTGTTAGACTTAGGGGTGATAGAGGTGGGTCAGTCCGATTACGCATCGCCTATGATTCTTGTAGAGAGTCCGGGGAAAGACCCTAGGCCGTGTGTAGATTATAGGGCCCTCAATGCCAAAACCCAAGTGCAATTTTTCCCGTTACCGAATATTGAGGAGGTTGTTGAGGAAGTGAGCACTGCAGAATATATTTCAGTAATGGATCTGACGAAGGGGTATTTCCAAATTCCGTTAACGAAACGTGCGCAAAGGTATGCGGCGTTTGTAACCCGTTTCGGTGAATTTATTCCAAAAAAAATGACGTTTGGCTTAGTGAATGCTCCATTTTATTTTTGTAAAATAATTAGTGAGGTGCTAGAGGATTTAGTGAGTTTTGTGAGACCATATGTGGATGTTATTACTTACAAACTTTGAATAAACACCATAAAATGCAATAAACTCGCAACAATTGTTTCGGGTCGAAAAAACACACGACCCTTCATCAGGCGAATAAATTAAGCACGAGTGCTGCAGTCAAAGCGGCAACGCACAAAATCGTTTAAAGTGAAAAGAAGAACTTTATAAAGTAGAAAGTAAATATAGCCACTGGTGTGAGTAGAATTATACAAGAAAACAAGAAAATAAATAAATGAGTGAGATTAAACATATAACAATCTAAGGATATCAAAATTAAACGAAAATCTAAGTTACGTGAGTAATTTCCAAGCATCAGAGAAAAAAGGAGTGGAAGAAATATCATTAACAATATTTTTCGAATTTTTAAATATGTAAAATGCTTCATGAATATCCAAATGGGAGGAACAGACAGGAGATGAAATTATGTTAGTTTTGGAAAAATCAAAACGATGACATTGAGACCAGCAGTGGGAAGCAATAGAAGATTTGGTAATCTCTGCATTACAAACATTCCGACGGTGCTCATTTATTCTGTATTTTAAACGCCTCCTAGTTTGACCAATATAACCTAAATTGCAGGACGAACACGGAAATAAATAAATTCCAGAACGGTTTTCGGTGGGAATGGGATCCTTAAGAGAAGATAATTTAATTTTATTGACGGGTTTGTAAATAACTTTGAAACCAAACGGTGAAAGAATTTTAGAGATTTTAAAAGAGAGTGAAGAATGAAAAGGTAAAACAACTGGGATGAGACTGTGATCGTTTAATTTGGGAGCAGAACGTTTAGGATTCTTAAATTTGTATAGAGCTTTATCGATGATAGATGGGTTATAGCCACGAGAGAGAGCAAGAGATTTTAAATAATTAATTTCTTTCGAAAGATTAGACGGATCAGAACAAATGTGTAAGGCACGATAAACATAAGTGTAAAAAGCAGACATTTTTTGTTGAGGGGCGTGGTTAGAGAGAGCATGCGGCGGCAAAGAGACTGAGAATGGTTTTCTAAAAACAGTAGTTGAGAAACAATCCTTTTCTTTATTCACAAGAACGTCAAGGAAAGACAAAGAGCAATCCTGTTCAACCTCAAAAGTGAATTGAATGCATGGGTCAATCGAATTGACCAAAGAAAGTAAATTGGACAAATCGACATCAGGGGAGACAAGAACGAAAGTGTCATCCACATACCTAAACCAGTGAGGAAATTTATATACACCGAAGAGTTTTCCTTCAAAATAGTGCATATAAATGTCGCAAAGTAAAGGAGAGAGAGGACTACCCATGGCCATACCATCATTTTGGGAATAATAAGCACCATTAAAAATGAAGGCAGTTTGCCTGATACACAAATGAACTAAATTTACAAGCTCCTCAGTTTCAATAGAAGAATAATGGAATTCACGTAGTCTTCTCTCTAAACAAACCAGAGCGCTTTGAACCGGAACATTTGTAAAAAGTGATTTGACGTCTAAAGAAATCATAGTATAGTTAGACGGAGAGATGCATTTAATTTTGTCCACAAAATCATACGAGTTTTTTACAGTATGAAGATTAGTTGTAGTTCATTTGTGTATCAGGCAAACTGCCTTCATTTTTAACGTGCTTATTATTCCCAAAATGATGGTATGGCCATGGGTAGTCCTCTCTCTCCTTTACTTTGCGACATTTATATGCACTATTTTGAAGAAAAACTCTTCGGTGTATATAAATTTCCTCACTGGTTTAAGTATGTGGATGACACTTTCGTTCTTGTCTCCCCTGATGTCGATTTGTCCAATTTACTTTCTTTGGTCAATTCGATTGACCCATGCATTCAATTCACTTTTGAGGTTGAACAGGATTGCTCTTTGCCTTTCCTTGACGTTCTTGTGAGTAAAGAAAAGGATTGTTTCTCAACTACTGTTTTTAGAAAACCATTCTCAGTCTCTTTGCCGCCGCATGCTCTCTCTAACCACGCCCCTCAACAAAAAATGTCTGCTTTTTACACTTATGTTTATCGTGCCTTACACATTTGTTCTGATCCGTCTAATCTTTCGAAAGAAATTAATTATTTAAAATCTCTTGCTCTCTCTCGTGGCTATAACCCATCTATCATCGATAAAGCTCTATACAAATTTAAGAATCCTAAACGTTCTGCTCCCAAATTAAACGATCACAGTCTCATCCCAGTTGTTTTACCTTTTCATTCTTCACTCTCTTTTAAAATCTCTAAAATTCTTTCACCGTTTGGTTTCAAAGTTATTTACAAACCCGTCAATAAAATTAAATTATCTTCTCTTAAGGATCCCATTCCCACCGAAAACCGTTCTGGAATTTATTTAATTCCGTGTTCGTCCTGCAACTTAGGTTATATTGGTCAAACTAGGAGGCGTTTGAAATACAGACTAAATGAGCACCGTCGGAATGTTCGTAATGCAGAGATTACCAAATCTTCTATTGCTTCCCACTGCTGGTCTCAATGTCATTGTTTTGATTTTTCCAAAACTAACATAATTTCATCTCCTGTCTGTTCCTCGCATTTGGTTATTCATGAAGCATTTTACATATTTAAAAATTCGAAAAATCTTGTTAATGATATTTCTTCCACTCCTTTCTTCTCTGATGCTTGGAAATTACTCACGTAACTTAGATTTTCGTTTAATTTTGATATCCTTAGATTGTTATATGTTTAATCTCACTCATTTATTTATTTTCTTGTTTTCTTAGATAATTCTACTCACACCAGTAGCTATATTTACTTTCTACTTTATAAAGTTCTTCTTTTCACTTTAAACGATTTTGTGCGTTGCCGCTTTGACTGCAGCACTCGTGCTTACTTTATTCTCCTGATGAAGGGTCGTGTGTTTTTTCGACCCGAAACAATTATTGCGAGTTTATTGCATTTTATGGTGTTTATTCAAAGTTTGTAAGTAATAATTTTTACAACGCCAGTTTTGTGGTGCTTCTTTATCATATGTGGATGATTCGGCAGTGTTTTCATCCAGTTGGGAGCTCCATATCCGGCATCTGGACATTGTGTTACAACGTTTGGAGGAGGCAAATCTAAAAGTGAAACCGGCAAAGTGTCTATTCGCCCAGGACCATGTAAAATTTTTAGGGCATGAAGTGGGGTCAGGGAGGAGGTCGCCGAGTGACGCGAAAATCCAAACTATCCAAGAATTTCCCATTCCAAAGACAAAGACGCATGTAAGGTCATTTTTAGGTCTGACCAGATTTTACCATAAATATATAAAGGATTATGCGACAAAAGCTGCGCTTTTGACAGATTTGTTAAAAGGGAAAAATAAGAGGGAAAAAATTGAGTGGAGTCAGGAATGTGATCAGGCATTTAATGTACTAAAATTAGATCTAACTAAGGGACCGGTACTCTATGCTGCGGATTTTTCAAAAGAATTCATTGTTCAGACTGATGCAAGTCTTGTAGGGGCAGGTGTGGTCCTAGCTCAAAATTTCGGGAATAATGAGGAGCATCCAATTGTTTATCTGAGCAAAAAATTCTCTAAGGCGGAGCGTAATTATAGTACCATTGAACGCGAATTAGCGGCAGTCATTTTTGGGGTGAAAAAACTAAATCATTATTTAGATGGACAAAAATTCGTTCTTCAAACCGATCATAACCCTTTAGTTTATCTTAAAAAAATGATGGGCACAAATTCACGTTTGACGAGATGGTCCTTATGTTTACAACAATACAACTTCACAGCCGAGCATAAGAGCGGAAAAAAGCATTTGAATGCAGATGCGTTAAGTCGCATGCATGAAGAATAGAAAAAAAAATGCCTTGGTTTTAGGTAGTGTTTTTGGACTGTTTGTAAATATTTATTCATTTTTCTTCCTTCATTTGTATTCCAAAAAATGTTTGAATGTATTGATTATGAATTATTTTTCTTTCTTTTTCATGAAATTTTATTGTGTAATTGTGAAATTTCAGTGTTTGACTTTTAAAATTTTGTTAGGTGTAGAACCTTTGATTGTCATCACGAAACTGCATGTGAATGTTTAATTTTTTTTTTTTTAATATATATAATGTGAAATGAGACCTTGGGATCTAGTAATTATGCAAGGTGTAAGACTAGAAAATTTATTTTTAAGATTATTTTTAGTTCTATAAAAGTTCAGGGGGTTGTTTCGAAAAAAATTTTTTTGGGGGGGGGGCTAGCTCAACTCTCTGATGTTGCATGTTTGATAATGGGAGGAGGCACCTGTGTCTTCTGGAGCCCATTTTACATCCTGAAGGCCGTAAAATGGTCTTTTAGGAGGGAGGAAGCTGTGCTGGAGTGAAGGTTACAAACATTCCAAGAGGTCAGGGGTCGTGTGACCAGACAGAACGGAGCCATGGGAAGCCGTCTGAATGACAACTGCTTTGTGTGAAAAAAATTTATATTTTCTAAAGAAGCGGTAACATCACAAGGTTTCAATTTCACGCATGGGCTTTGTTTACTACCGACATTTCTCTGAGTTCGGGTAGACGAAGATTGGTGGAAAATGATATCACAGGCATAGTGATATCACAATCAACGAATCAGTGTTTCGTGTGGGGTATTCCTATTCCCCCCCCCCTTTCCGAAGTGTGCTCGGAAGTGTGAGAGACTCGAAAAAGGAGAGAGACTTGGTGATTAAAAGCTGTAGCATGTTTTTTTAGGATGCTCGGAGGCGAGCATTTTGTAATATTTTTTTTAATTTCTTTGTATTACAACCTTTTTTTTGTTAAGTTTCACTGATTTTTAAGTTGAATAAAAATAGCAAAAATCGGCACTACTGGACTCATGCATTTTGTATTTTGTTCTACGAGGTGTACTCCCAAAAATCACCACAGGGTCTGCCCACTGCCCTTTGATCTGGAGACGGCAATGGTCTGCCTCAAAGACAGCGCTTGAAAAAATTCAAGTATTCTAAAACAAGCAGTTGCGTAGGTTTGTTCAAGCACATCGCTACGTTCGCAATGTTGTCATTCACAAAGACCTGAAAATTAGGCCTATCTGTTCGTAAATTAAGAAACTTGCGTTGAAGTTTCACAGGTCTAGCCCAAAAGTCCAGAATCCTGTGTTAAACGCCATAAGAACGTACGATCCCAGAATCGGAAGGGCCAAAAAACGCTCACTTGCCATCCTCTTCAGGGAGGATGGCAAGATACGTTTGGAGACCGGGACAAACCTCTACCGGGTTTGTCCCGGTCTCCAAACGTAGATCGTAGAAGGCGAGATCCTTCTGGTGTTACATAACACAGAATTCTCACTCTAAATCCATTTTTTTCCTTAGACTGAATATTTATTTAATTCATCTACAATTGGCTATCCCCCCGACAACGGCAACCTACTGTGTCGTTTAACAGTCGCGTATGATCAACCTTCCCACCAGTTACCTTACTGTAGAGCTTTATTTATTTATTTTTAACTTAACTTGTAAATATCTATGTAAATAGTTTGTATGTAATATTTCTTGTAAATAGTCTAAATTTTAAATTTAAATTATAATGTAAATATTGTAAATACTGCTTTGTCTCTGACTGCTTAACAGTCTCATTAGGCAAAAATTTTAAATTGTATCTTATTATTTTTTTTTTTTATTATTTCTGACTGCTTAACAGTCTCGTTAGGCTTTCCTAGTTTATTTTTAATTATAAAAAAAAAAATGTTAGGTTTGTGCTTGGGTTTTTCTTCCTGCTCAATATCCTCATGGCAATACAACTTCCAGATCGGCTCCGCTCTGTCTCTCTCTCCCTTCAAGCTGCATCAAATCGTCACTCCTTGGTTCCATGGGAACCCACTCTGCGCAAAGATTCCGAGTTTCTTGATTATGCAAGTCCTCTTCATGTCCGTAACCACTCCTCAGGTGGAGGTAAGCGACGGTCTTGGCCGTCGTAGGCGCTCCTCTAAGCAACGTGATGATGATGATGATTTAACACTGAGTTGTGAAACATGCACGGAGAAGAGTGGTGCAAATCCCCTAATGGTGTATTGATTCAACACAGGGTCTCAAAATGTGGTGAGGGGAGCAGGAATCAAAACGCCGAGAGTTAGCCGGGAGTAGAATCGGAGCCCGATTCCGGAATCATTTTTTCACCAAAAGATTAAAAAAAAGTATTACCTTAAAGTTGAAAACATAATCGCCAGTTAAAATATATTGGTCGCCAATGGCGACCAGGTGAACCTATTTCATGAGCCCTATAAAAGACAATGAAAAAGGTGGGGGGGGGGGGGGTTGGGGGGGCAGATGTTTGATTAAAGAAGATGGGTGATGATGTTTTGCTGGATGGTTGGGTGGGATTGTGAAATTATATATATATATATATATATAAAGAGCAGAAGGCCTATTACATTTACTTTGTGTTAAAATATATTCCTTATTTTTCCTTAAAATGTCCAATTTCTTCATTACTGAGTTGTCAACTGTTCTTAAATTAGTAATCAAACACTAAAATAACATGATAATCAATCAAAATAAATATCCATGTTGCTGTATATCATCATTATTATTCATCTGCTAAGTACAACTAAACCTTTTAATTATTTTGCTTGTTTTAATCCTTGTGACTCCAAATGCCTCATCCTGTGAGTAATGTTTGTTTCATATGGTTGTTTTATGTTTGATTCTCTGATTTCTTGGACTAAATAGTTTATTCCACTTTATTCTTCATTTTTAACTTCAATTAATTTCTTGTACGATAGGATGCCAGTTACAGTAATTTACTATTATAGCTGCTAACGAACGAAATCGTACATTGGTGCTCAGCGAGAGGAAAAGGTCACCCCTGACGAGCATTTTTCACCGTTCTGAACTTTTCCTAATTGAAAAAATATTTTGTTTAACTGTTTAACACGCTGTGCGGAGCGCCATGTCAGCCATCGCTGGCTTGACAGTGTCAAATATGATGTAAAGCCGCGTCAGTCATCGGTGGTTGACAGTGTAAAATAGGATATAAAACTAAAAATATTACATTGTTTTAAGTAATTACTGAAAATTAATTTAAAATTTACTTAATTTTTATTTATTACAGGATAATATCATTAAGGAATTTTAATGGATTTTATTAAGAATTCGCGTGGCGCTCAACGTGTTAAAATACTGTGCTAATTGTTTATTTTCTCATTGCTTGTTTGTATCTTTTGATTTGAGTTTCATGTCGTTTTTAGGTTTTTACGCACTTCATGTCGTTTTTGCGCAAAATTATTAGAATTCCATTTAACAATCTAAGAATAAATTTATGGTTAGATTGATTGGATTGGATTTGAGAATAAGGCCGATTCACTGCTGTAGGTCCTAGGCCTGAGAAGGAGTGCCCTCTGTGGGCGTCTTTCTAATATGGTTAGATTGAAGTTAAATTAAATCAAAAATAAATGTTTCAATAATTCACAATCAGTCTCCACAGGTTATTTAAATTTGTTGTAATTTCATTCTTATTAGTATGTGTGGTTTCAGTGATCTTATATCTGTTGCTTGGCTTTTACTACGATTAATAATTCACGTATATATATTTCAATAGCAATAATGGAGATTTAGCATTTTTAATGAGCGAAGGTAATTCATAAAATTTCGTGGAAAAAAAAAAAAAAAAAAAAAAAAAAACTAGCATTAAAGCCTAACTGCTGAGATGCAGCAGAAAATGCAAAAACACTCCGCAATTATTTCAGGTCCAAATAAATAAGCGTGACCTTTCATCAGGCTAGAAAAAATGGTGAATATTATATGCATACATATACATGCGTGTACTATTTATTAAATTGTATTTAAATGTCAGTGTGCGTAAATTTTTTATAGTTCATGTACAAGACATCGTCATTTTCACAAACCATGATTTAATTTCAGATTAATTTAGTGCTTGGGATTAAGCCGATTAACTACACTAAGGTCCTATGTGTAGGTGGGATACTCTCTGTGGTTGTCTTTCTATCTCGTATTCACGCGGGTTTCGGAGAAAACCACAGAAAACTCCAACCGACTAGGCTGAAAAGTACGACTTGGATTCGAATTCAGCACCTTCCGTTGTATTGTAGAGTAAAATGTTTCGGCCAATGTTAATTCAGAAAATTCTGGAGCACTCGACTCGACTTTCCGAGCATCTAGTTAGTTTCTAATTGTTTTATTATGGGGGGGGGGAGGAGAGAACGCATTGCGTTCTTAAATTGACTCTTTACTTACCTTCGCCGCATCCAAAAGTCACATTATTCCACCATATTCCCGGTTTCCATTGCAGTTGGAATTTCGAGGTTCAAAAAACCATTAATCACGCTCCCGACACAAAGAGCCAAATGTCTTTTCATCAGTTGTAGCCTTTTTTTATCAGATTGCGCAGTTACTTCAAAGGAAAGCATGCAAAATCGACAAAGATATGTGCCTCTGGCCTCTCAATTATCTCAGCAGGGGGTTAGGACCAGGAACTTTTCCGGCCTTCCAACCCCGTCCAAACGCTTGACCACATCAAAAGATCCGCTTGACCACATCAATAGTGTCGTTCGAACCAACCTCAGTGGAAACTGCACTTAAGTCTGGTTTCCATTGCAGTTGGAAGTCCGAGGTTCAAAAAACCATTCATCACGCTCCCGACACAAAGAACCAAATGTCTTGTCATCAGTTGTAGCCTCTTTTTATTAGATTGCGCAGTTACTTCAAAGGAAATCATGCAAAATCGACAAAGATATTTGCCTCTGGCCCCTAAATTATCTCAGCAGGGGGTTAGGACCAGGAACTTTTCCGGCCTTCCAACCACGTCCAACCGCTTGACCACATCAAAAGATCCGTTCGAACCAACCTCAGTGGAATCTGCACTTCAAGAGGAAATTTGCTACTAGAATAACTCATTACCTAATGTACTTTTTTTTTTTTTTTTTATTCTGTTTTCACATATAGAAAACTTACATTTTTATTTTGATAAAATATATATATATATATTTTAAATATTTTTATATTTTATTTCAGAGCTAAAAAATGTGGACAAATGCATTTTTTCACACTTTATAGCTTCAAAATGATATATTAGAAATTAAAAATAAATAAATAAATAAATAAATAAAAATAAAAATAAAACAAGAACAAAATTAATGATAGGGCATTTTCTGGATGTGAAAATGTAGTTTTTTTTTTTTTTTTTTTTTTTTCAAAAAAAAAAAAAAAGGTAATGAGTAATTTTAGTGACAAATATTCCCATAAAATTAAATGGAATTTGATGACCAGAGATGGGGAATGTTTAAGACATAGCGAGTAGAGAAGATTACATATGTATAGATAGATAGATTGGATTGGATTTGGAATAAAGGCCGATTGACTGCTCTAGAGTCCTAGGCCTGTCTCCTAGGCAGTGTCCTCCATGGGGGTCTTGCTAAAGGATCCTAGCCCATATTTACGCAAGCTTCGGAGAAAACCACGGAAAACTCCGAACGGCTTGGCCTACAAGCGCGACCTGGGATCGAACCCGGCACCTCCCGTTTACTAGCTTAGAGCGTAGCACCGCTCGGCCCCTTGTGGGCTCTCTCTATATATATCCATATATATATATATATATATATATATATATATATATAGAGAGAGAGAGAGAGAGAGAGAGAGAGAGAGAGAGAGAGAGGTGGGGGGGGGGGAGAGAGAAGGATGTTATGTTGGTGCCGCTGGAGTAGAATATGATTCAGCTTCCCGTGCATTACGATATAATTTTTTCCAAATAGTGAAACATATGACTGACGTCACTACAGGGCCTCCTGCCCTGTTTTATCACTCTCTTAACTTCTCGACTTGTGAAAGTAAAGATCCGTTAGATCTCAATTATTCCTGAGTATTGGGAACACTTATTATCTGCCATTGACTAGGTTATTACATAATAACCTCCTGTCTTTAATTTCATCATAGAGTGCCAGTTAGTTCATCCGAACTTTTCCTAAGTTTAACAGGGCTCGACCAGTGACCAAGTGGTTCTGCGCTCAAAGCTAGTACACCGTAAGTGCCGGGTTCGATACCAGGTGTACTCGTCGTCCTAGTCGTTCGAAGTTTTCTCCGAAACTCGCGTAAATACTGAATAAGATCCTTTAGAAAGACCCCCCACGGAGGGCACACTACCTCAGGCCTGGGACCCTCGTGTAGCCAGTCGGCCTTAATCCCAAACACACCTAAGTTAACATTGACTTTTACTACACTTATCGTTGCAGCATTGGACTACATAAATACTAAGTCTTGAAGCTGCAAATAAAACATATATTTCTTTTCAAGATTGAAAGTTAGTGTTCTGAGATAACATTAAGAAATAAAATAAATAAATAAATAAATAAAGTTAAATACATACATATTTTTAAATTTTTGACTAAAATAAAAGGTCACATGTTAAAAAAGTAAAATTCAAAAAACAAAATTCGAAAAATTCCAGTTTTCTGTGTGATAGATATCCGTAAATACGAAGCAATGAAAATCCCATAGGTTTACATGGGAAAGGAGAAACGGAGAATCTGACGATGTGTAGCCTAAAGATTTACAATTTAAAGATTTTTTTTTTTTTACTATTTTATTACTTCTACTATAATACTGATCAATTTTAAGGACTCGTGCGTAAACAATGTGCGATAAACATTTTATTGTACATCATTTAACTTATATAGGAAGAGTGAATAATAATTTTTTCTGCGTTTTGCATTTGTAGCTTGTTTTACCTAAAATATCTCAATTTAAAATCAATATTTAAAGAATTAAACTCGAGGTAGAGGTTTTCATTCACGTTGTATTTTCGGTGTCATAACATTTTTGTCATATTCGTAATATCATTTGATGATGGTATACTTATTTAGCTAATTATTTGAATTCTATATTAAATTAGGTATATTGTTAATAACCCCATTATACCCCTTCATAGACAACGTGCGATACCTCTTAACAATTACCTATAAGTAATTGTTAAGTGTAGTTTCTTTTTTACTTGCAGATTGTTTACTCGGGGTTCCTATAAGTCTGGGTGAGATTAATGTTGCCAATTTGTAACGACTTTTTTTTTTTTTTTAAATAATACCACTGATTTTGAAGAATGGTGTTTGATATATATGATAGTCGGTTAAACAAACATAATTAAATAAACATTACAATTAAAAAGTTAGTGATGGAGGGTATTGAATTCAAAAGTCTCATCAAATTGGCAAAACTGAGTGAGCTCCCTCCACTGAAATCTTTTTACGGGATACTAGACGATAGTCCCGCAAGTTTTAGAAAAAAAAAAAAAAAATCATGACTGCTAGGCCGACTAGCCTGATCTGGTTTCGAGTCCCGCACCTTCCGTCTATGAACATCAAGATCAGAACCTTTTGGCCACTAGTGGACCTGAACATCTACATTAAGAAAAAAATTCTTGCTTTAAAATTCTGAAAGAATATAAATTTGCTTTAAATTTTAGGGTCATTTAAAATTCATAAACATATTTTGTATATCAAGGTGATCCCATCGTGGCTCTCACACACATTTAGCTTTGTGCACTTATACACTAGAGAAGTTGAAATGTAACCTTCCATTAAACAGAAGAAAATGCAGCATAGCAGCGCCACCTTTTGGACGATACATCTCGAAAGCTAATCAACATTTATTTAAGTTACAGTCCAACTAGATATAAATTTACATTGAATTCCATCCATTGGTTAATGAGATACAGAGTCCACAAAATTATAACACACACACACACTTTCTAAAAATGGTCAAATTGAATTCAGGACATCTCAAAATATGTAATCGAAAACCAGTGGTCGAAAGTTTTCACGAATCTAATATTTTCT
This sequence comes from Salticus scenicus, assembly GCA_963930645.1. Taxonomy (NCBI): domain Eukaryota; kingdom Metazoa; phylum Arthropoda; class Arachnida; order Araneae; family Salticidae; genus Salticus; species Salticus scenicus. The sequence continues at coordinate 323,742,044 of OZ005651.1, read as the reverse complement.
TCTTGTTTATATAGAACAAAGTAAAAAGGTGATTAGAAAATACATAAAATCTTTTTGTAAAAAAATAGAACCGACTCCAAAAAGGAACTACAATTCAAACAACTAAAAATGAAAGAAAATTGGCAGAAAATGGAACTGTAAATTGCGCCTAAAAGTATAAAATAATTTCCTTCGCCAAACAACCTATAACACTACAATTAATCATAACTTTTGAAGTCGGCGCAAAATTAAATAAAATTTAATTGTTTTTTAAAGGTTTGCCTTTAGATTGGTAGCAACAAATGCTGTTGTCTCGAATGATCCATTTTGAAGTTTTCTTTATTATTTTATCGCTGTATACAATTGGTCCATTAGTAGCATCTACATAGAACAGTGAATATTCTTCACAATGCGCTATTTATGTTGTGGTGATTTTTGGGAGTACACCTCGAAGAACGGAATACGCAAGGCATGAGTCCAGTGGTGATGATTTTTGCCATTTTTATTCAACTTAACAATCGGTAAAACTTAAAAAAAAAAAGGTTGTACTACAAAGAAATAAAAAAGTATTACAAAATGCTCGCCTCCGAGCATCCTAGGAAAAAACATGCTACACGTTTTAAGCACCAAGTCTCTCTGCTCATTTGAGTGTCTCTCACCCCCGAGCACACTTCGGAGGGGGGGGATACCCCACTCGAAGCACTGATTCGTTGATCGTGATATCACTTTGCCTGTGATATCATTTTCCACCAATCGTCGTCTACCCGAAGCTCAGATAAATGTCGGTAGCAACAAAAACCATGCGTGAAATCGAAAACTATTGATGTCACCGCTTCTTTAGAAAATATAAAATTTTTTCACACAATGCATCTGTCGCTCAGACGGTCTCCACGGTTCCGTTCAGTCTGGTCACACGACCCCTGACCTCTTGGAATGTTTGTAACTTTCACTCCAGCACAGCTTCCTCCCTCCTAAAAGACCATTTTACGGCCTTCAGAATGTAAAATGGGCTCCAGAAGACACAGGTGCCTCCTCCCATCATCAAACATGCAACATCAGAGAGTTGAGCTAGCCCCCCCAAAAAAATTTTCCGAAACAACCCCCTGAACTTTATAGAACTAAAAATAATTTAAAAAATAAATTTTCTAGCCTTACACCTTGCATAATTCCTAGATTCCAAGGTTACATTTCACATTATATAAAAAAAATTAAACATTTACATGCAATTTCGTGATGACAATCAAAGGTTCTACACCTAACAAAATTTTAAAAGTCAAACACTGAAATTTCACAATTACACAATAAAATTTCATGAAAAAGAAAGAAAAATAATTCATAGTCAATACATTCAAACATTTTTTTGGAATACAAATGAAGGGAAAAAAAATGAATAAATATTTACAAACAGTCCAAAAACACTACCTAAAACCAAGGCATTTTTTTTTCTTTTTTTTTTTTTTTTTTTCTATTCTTCATGCATGCGACTTAACGCATCTGCATTCAAATGCTTTTTTCCGCTCTTATGCTCGACTGTGAAGTTGTATTGTTGTAAACATAAGGCCCATCTCGTCAAACGTGAATCTAAATAATGATTTAGTTTTTTCGCCCCAAAAATGACTGCCGCTAATTCGCGTTCAATGGTACTATAATTACGCTCCGCCTTAGAGAATTTTTTGCTCAGATAAACAATTGGATGCTCCTCCTTATTCCCGAAATTTTGAGCTAGGACCACACCCGCCCCTACAAGACTTGCATCAGTCTAAACAATGAATTCTTTTGAAAAATCCGCAGCATAGAGTACCGGTCCCTTAGTTAGATCTAATTTTAGTACATTAAATGCTTGATCACATTCCTGACTCCACTCAATTTTTTCCCTCTTATTTTTCCCTTTTAACAAATCCGACAAAGGAGGAGCTTTTGTCGCATAATCCTTTATATATTTATGGTAAAATCCGGTCAGACCTAAAAATGACCTTACATGCGTCTTTGTCTTTGGAATGGGAAATTCTTGGCTAGTTTGGATTTTCGCGTCACTCGGCGACCTCTTCCCTGACCCCACTTCATGCCCTGAAAATTTTACATGGTCCTGGGCGAATAAACACTTTGCCGGTTTCACTTTTAGATTTGTCTCCTCCAAACGTTGTAACCCAATGTCCAGATACCGGATATGGAGCTCCCAACTGGATGAAAACACAGCCAGATCGTCCACATATGGTCTCACAAAACTCACTAAATCCCCTAGCACCTCACTAATTAATTTACAAAAATAAAATGGAGCATTCACTAAGCCAAACGTCATTTTTTTTGGAATAAACTCACCGAAAAGGGTTACGAACGCCGTATACCTTTGCGCACGTTTCGTTAACGGGATTTGGAAATACCCCTTCGTCAGATCCATTACTGAAATATATTCTGCAGTGCTCACTTCCTCAACAACCTCCTCAATATTCGGTAACGGGAAAAATTGCACTTGGGTTTTGGCATTGAGGGCCCTATAATCTACGCACGGTCTAGGGTCTTTCCCCGGACTCTCTACAAGAATCATAGGCGATGCGTAATCGGACTGACCCACCTCTATCACCCCTAACTCTAACAGCCTGGAAATCCCCTTCCGCATAATTTCTAACTGCCGCGGGGACATGCGATAGGGTTTTGCACGAATCGGCTTATCATCTGTCAAAATGATATCCATCTCTACCTTATGGGTCGTACCAAGGTCGTTAGAAAACACCGTTTTATGCTTAACTAGGACATTTTGTAAAGTTGCCAAATTCCCTTCCGAAAGCTTATTTCCCAAATTACTCCCCTTAATTAAGTCTGTCAAGTCGAAATGATTTGAGTCCGAAATCGGATACGGGATAGTTGCATCCTCCTCAATTTCCTCGCCACCCTCTTCCAAAACTAAGTTGACATACTCTGAGCGTTTATGATAAGGTTTCATTAAATTCACGTGGAAAATCGTGTCCTTACATCTCCTTCCCGGAAGATCTACTGTATAGTTCGTATCGGATATTACCCCCGTAACTACACCTGGACCTAGCCACTGTACTATCATTTTATGTGGTTTTGCGGTAGCCAAAACCAACACCGAGTCTCCCACCTTAAATTTTCGGGACACCGCATTTTGGTCGTACCACAATTTTCTTTTTTGTTGGCATTCCGTCATACGCTCCCCTGCCAAATCTTGACATCTTTTTAAGCGCTCATTTAAATCCAAAATATACTCGACTACATTTTGATTCATTTCCTCTTCCTGCAACCAATTTTTTCGTAAACAATGGTGTGAGGCATCCTCAAATTCTTCCCAAAAATAAGCTCTGAAGGAGAAAATCCCGTGCTCTCATGCGGCACCGTCCTCAACGCGAAAAGAGCCATAGGCAGATTTTCTTCCCAATCGCTTCTCGTTTCGAGACATAACGCTTTGAGAATCCTCTTAAGAGTTGGATGCATTCTTTCCACCTGATTAGATTGCGGATGACAGACAGAAGAATGATTGATTTTGATATCATACTTATCAAAAAACGCTGTCGATAAGTCACTCGTAAAATAAGCACCTTGATCGCAGACTAACTCTCTAGGAAATCCGGTCTTCGCGAAAATTTGCATCAATGCATTGATCACTGACCTCGAAGTTAGGTTTTCCACAGGAATAGCATCCGGGAATTTTGAAGCTACGCAAACAGCCGTTATCGCAAAACGATTGTTTTTGTTGCTCGTTACAAGCGGACCTATAGCGTCAATCGACAGACGTCTGAACGGTCCAGAAATAATCGGTACTAATCTCAACGGAGCTTTTTTCTTATCCCCTTTTTGACCTACTTTTTGACAAATTTCACAAGTTTTGACATACTCTTCGATTTCCTGATAGCAATTTGGCCAAAAGAAATTAGTCAGCACCCTCTGCTTATTTTTACACGAGCCTAAATGCCCTGACACAGAATCATGACACAGGTTTTGAATCGCTGCCCTAAATTTCTTTGGCACGCACAACTGCATCCGATTTTCGTTACTCTTAGATACCAATATTCGAATTAACCGCTCATTTTCTATCTTAAATTCCTTTCCCGCTTCATTTCTAGCTTTTTCCAAACAATTTTTCAACGTGTCACACGCGATTTGCTCTTTTTGAAACTCTTCAGCTGAAACCCCGATTAATGGACTGTCTGTTTGTGGATCTGTCTGTTTCTTTTAACACAGGAAGAACAACTTTATTTTCTGCACTGGTCTCCTCTAACGACTCGCTTATCAAACCCGGTTCCTCTTAAAAATTCTGAATTTTTTTCTGAGTTGGCTTTTCATTATTTATTTTGGACTGCGCACTCTTAATCCTTTCTTGCTCACGTTTCTGACTTCGCGTTATCGCATTAATTGGATAAACAATTTTTTTATTGGACTCAATTAACTCTGCGGTTTTATTGCCTAGAAGATATATTCTCTGACTTAAATTAGCCGGTTTTACAGCCGCTTTTGTAATGACCTCTCCGAATTCCCGTTTTAAAACGATTTTCGCTAAAGGTAAACACCTACACGTTTCGTCAAACGGTTGCTTAATCCATACCTGTTCCGGCAGTAAATCCTCAACAGAAATCATATTCCTTTCGCACACGTCAATGTTTGAGCCACTATCTCTCAAGAATTCGCGCTCTTGTCCATTTATTTCTAATTTACCTATATAAGGCTCAAAACCAACACCTAAAATTTCGCCCGCACTTAAGTTATTGATCGGATTTGTTCTGCGATTAGGGTTTTGTGGGCAGTTAGGTCGAATATGGCCCCTTTCCGAGCAAAGATAGCACACAACTTTACTATTTCTATCAAAATCACGATCTTTAGATTCGATTTTATCCCCTTTTAATTTTCCTGAGTCTTTTTTGTCGCCCTTAGCTGACTCAGCTTTCGGATTACTCCCGCCATCATGCTTACCTGACCTGAATTTCTGACCATCCTTCCCAAATGAATTTCTACCCTTCGTAAAACGCTGAAAAGGCTTGTATTCTCTTTCCCCATTCTCCTTTCTAACCGCGTCATACTTGTCGCACTTCTCCGCCAAATCCGAAGCTTTGTTGATTTCTTCCCACACATCTACAAAATGTTGTTTGATTTCGCATGGTACCCTTTTCTTTAACTGCTCCGTGAGCATAAATTCCTTTAATGACTCTAAATCTTTAATTTCTAAAGTCTCAAGCCAGTTATCTAGGTACCCTCGCAAATCGTGAACTAAATCAACCCATAATTCTTCACTTTTTTTGTTGTGCGATTCAAATTTCGTTCTTAGCGCACGCGCACTCAATCTGAACCTATTCATCAACACTTTTTTTACATGTTGAAAATTATCAGCCTCTGACTCGTCTAATTTCATAATTATTTGTACGACGTCGCACGGCAATAAAGGGATAAGTTGCGACATCCAGTCCTGTTCACTAACATTTTCTTTACGTGCTAATGTTTCAAATATCGTGAAAAAAAGAGAAATATCCATTTGTCTTGGGTCAAATTTCGGAGCTATGTCCTTTAAATTAATTTTCTTCAAAACCGTCTCTTGAACTAAACTCCCCGACTCTAGTACAGTGCAGAAACTAGTACTAGTTTCTGCAGCGCTCTGGATTCTGAGTTTCTCAAGTTCAAAATTTCGTTCGGCCTCTTCTTTTTGCAACTCCCATTCACGCTCTTCTTTTTCTTTTTGTAATTTTGATTCCCTTTCTTTCTCTTCCAAAATCCCTTCTATTAGCATCTTCGCAACCCCCTCATCATAATTAGCCGCCTTTTCAATGGTTTCCCTGATTTCCAGTTTTTTGCTTTTATCTGTTAGCCCCGAAACACCAAATTCATCCGCTAACTCCAACAATACGTTTTTCGTATACTTAATGAGAAATGCCATAATTACAAAATACAATTTCACTAATTACTGAAAAAAAAAATGCACCTGTAATAAAAACAATAAAGAAACCAAATACCATGAAAATATACACAAAAGTAACACTTTGATTATCACCTACGAAATTCTTTAAACACTTTTTCTCTAAACATTAACTACAATATTTACCCAGATACAATGAACAGTACCTATATTCAGTTAAAATAAACATCTAGAGAAAAAAAGGAAAAGAAAAAAAAAAAAAATTCCTAGAATTTTTACCAGTAGGAAAATCAACTAATTTCCAGTATACTCCTATATAAACAGTTACAGTATACCCACTCCTTACGTTACTTTTAAAAAAAGAATTTAGAATTATAACCTTATCAAACTTTAAACAACAATTTAAAGTTACCAAGCTCACCTTTACAATAAACAGAACTTTAACGATAAATTTATCTCTCAAGTAAACGCCCGGTTAAGTCATGAAATTAATCTTTTCAACCGCCTTAACTATTAACTTGAATCCGAGATATCCGTGCTTAAAATTTTACACATAAAAACTAAATTCTTACTCCTAAAACTTCGTAACTAAATGCATTGTTACAAACAGAAAAAATAAAAACTATCAACCCACTAACTCAATCTCTGACACTTTACATATCTGACAATGGAAGAAAACATACCTGAAAAACCTCCTTGATTGACATCTCCAGGGAATTCAGCAGCACAGGGAAGAAGCACTTTTAATCCTTTCTCCTTCCCACGCTATTGTCACAGGCATCAATAATCTCCAGTAAGGCCCAGGAATTTCAGTTGTCACCCGGCTCACAGCAAACGTTCTTTTTTACTTTTTCACCACAAACACATAGAAGTGTTTGATGTTTTTTTTCATTAAAACAACATTCCACCGATATGCCACCAATTTATATCTTTATCTAAAGCTGTGGTGATTTTTGGGAGTACACCTCGAAGTACGGAATACGCAAGGCATGAGTCCAGTGGTGATGATTTTTGCCATTTTTATTCAACTTAACAATCAGTAAAACTTAAAAAAAAAAAAAGGTTGTACTACAAAGAAATAAAAAAGTATTACAAATTGTTCGACTCAGAGCATCCTAGAAAAAAAACACGCTACACGTTTTAAGCACCAAGTCTCTCTGCTCATTTGAGTGTCTCTCACCCCCGAGCACACTTCGGAGGGGGGGGATACCCCACACGAAGCACTGATTCGTTGATCGTGACATCACTTTGCCTGTGATATCATTTTCCACCAATCGTCGTCTATCCGAAACTCAGAGAAATGTCGGTAGCAACAAAAACCATGCGTGAAATCGAAAACTATTGATGTCACCGCTTCTTTAGAAAATATAAAATTTTTTCACACAAAGCATCTGTCGCTCAGACGGTCTCCACGGTTCCGTTCAGTCTGGTCACACGACCCCTGACCTCTTGGAATGTTTGTAACCTTCACTCCAGCACAATGTTTCTACGAAGTTAGAATTTCCTTTGCAAATTTGGTATAACTTTGATAACTATCATCCTGGATGGCTTTTGGATTTGGCGATCAAAACGTAAGGCAAAAATATACACGCAAGATGTATATTTTCCTAATATATACTGTACGATGTGTTGTTTCATATTCTTGATTACTCTTTTGATATACCTTATCAGAATAATCATGATATTCCAAAGAAATTAAATATGTTTGAGAGATAATTTTGCGATTTTTCTTTCACCAAGGACGTCAAATACCAGCATCTTCGCCAACTTCTGCTGCTTACGAAATCTGTCTACGTTTTCTTGAATCAAAGTAGTTTTCGGGTGCGTTTTGCAGGTAACAATGTGAGATGTGTATTTTGAATAGGGTTTGATTTTTGTGTTGAATAAAGGTATCAATTTTTATTTAATTTTGCGCCGACTTCAAAAGTTATGATTAATTGTAGTGTTATAGGTTGTTTGGCGAAGGAAATTAGTTTATACTTTTAGGCGCAATTTACAGTTCCATTTTCTACCAATTTTCTTTCATTTTTAGTTGTTTGAATAGTAGTTCCTTTTTGGAGTCGGTTCTATTTTTTTACAAAAAGATTTTATTTTTCTCTTTTCAGTGAAAACTTATTTATATAGCAGAGCATCAGAAGACGTTCGACGGAAGTTTCACAAATCACAACTTCCAAGAAAAGTGACATTACTCAAAAAATGGTTTATGTCACTGAAAAATTCATGAAATGCACCCAATGTGAACAAAAAAGTTACATCTCCTTCTAGAAAGTTATCCACTCAAGAGACAGTTGTGCCAATTTTATTCTAGTCAAATTATTTTTAAGTTGATTTTTCTCAAATGCTGTATTTTTAAGTTGTGTCACTTTTCTTGCCTTTATCGGATATGAGCAAAAAACTATCTATTGAACGAACATACGTTAAATTAAAAAGTCTTTAGAAATGTAAAGAACGGATACGCTGTATTCGTAACCGAAAATTTTGTTACGCATATATATTGAACTTTACAGTGAATACGGTTACCCACTGCGCTGGAAATTGCGCAGCGTAAAGTTCAAACAAAGGGCAAAACATGCATTGCAGCTGACGGACAGAAGTTTCAACATCGATACTTACATACTGCTTTTACCAGTGTAGCTGCATGCGTTCAGCAGTTAGTGGGAGAACAGACTTTTGTGAGTATCCTGTAATTTGTTTATATCTTCATGAAATCATAATGAAACCTATTTCAGGCCAAGATCATTACGACAACGAAAAAAAGTATTAAAATTAAATCATCTCTTACCAAGTTATAAGCTAACAAATTTCATCAACAACAACGAGAAACATGGTTTGTATTGAAAACCTCTTCCTTTATGAAGTCGGTTTAAAACGTTTATGCGTTAATCGATGTGACCGCTTACAATAACCATACTTTGAATTTTACATAGCATAAATGTCACCCGCTACGCTACAACATGTGCAATGTCGTTCAAGTGTGCACAAAATTGGAAATTGTGAACAAAAAAATGCACGTTTTAAGCGTTCTGTTTTTAGCATTAATGTCTAAATTATCTTTGCGTACTACATCGATGATGCTCTGCAAATTTATAATTCACTTTTTTCCCCTGTCTTGAAACGTTTCCGAGATAGGATCGCTAACTCCACTCTTTTCCACCAGGTGGCGCTTTAGGCGACTGAATCGCGTAGCACATATCTACTTTACTATACCTACATACCACTTTTATGACTATAGCTGCAGCTGTTCAGCAGTTAAAAGAATCGGGACTGACATTTTTGGGCACCCTGTATTTTCTTTTGATCGTAAAAATCTTACAATGGGACCTATTTCGGACCAAGACCTTTACAATAAAACAAAAAGTATCAAAATCGGATCATCCGTTCAGAAGTTATGAGCTAACAGACAAAAAAAAAAAAAAAAAACATACGCTTTGAATTCAGAACTTCTCCTTTTTGAAGTCGGTTAATTAGAGCATCTCTTACGAAGTTATAAGCTTACAAACACCAACAACAACACATAGCTCGAATTAAGAACACCCTCCTTTCTGAAGTTGGTTGAAAACGACTTTGCGCTAATCGATGTGACCGCTTACAGTAACAGTACTTTGAACCACAGAGTATACGTGTCATCCGCTACACTGCAAAGTGTGCAACGTAGTTCAAGTGTGCACAGTGTAAGAAATTGCAAACAAACAACTGCACGTTTTAAGCGTTCTATTTTTAGCAATAATGTCTAAAAACTGTCTTTTCGTAGTAAATCGATGATGCTCTACAAGTAATTAACTTTTCTCCCAACTTGAACCGTTTTTGAGATTGGAGCGCTAATTCCGCTGTTTTTCACTAGATGGCGCTTTATTTTCTTTACATTGTAAAGATGTTATAATGGGACCTACTTCAGACCAAGATCTTTACAACAAAATAAAAAGTATCAAGTAACCGTATTTTGAACTATATAGCGTATGTCTCACCAGCTACGCTACAACGTGAGCAATGTAGCTCATGTGTGTATAGTGTAAGAAATTGCGAACAAAAAAATGCACGTTTTTAGCCTTGTATTTTTAGCATGAATGTCTAAACTATCTTTTTGTACTAAATCGGTGATACTCTTCAGCTTTGTAATTCACTTTTTCTTTAGAACCGTTTTCGAGATAGGAACACTAACTCTGCTATTTTCCACCAGGTGGCGCTGCAAGCGGTTTAACCTTGTACTGCATGGCCACTTTGCTATACTTACATACAATTTTTATCACTATAGCTGTAGCCGTTTAGCAGTTAAAAGAGTTGGGACTTATTTTTTTGGGCACCCTGTATTTTCTTTAGATCGTAAAGATATTCCAATGGGACCTATTTTAGACTAAGACCTTTTCAACAAAACAAAAAGTATCAAAATCGGAGCATCCGTTCAGAAGTTATGAGTTAACAAACATAAAAAAAAAAAAAAACATACGGTTTGAATTGAGACCCTTCCTTCTTTTTCGAAGTCGGTTAATAAAAACTAAAAACATACAATCGGTATTTTCATTCAATTCTTATGGTACTATTAGTGTTAAAAGAATATTACCAAGTACTGTTTTATACATATAAAGGTGAAGAAAGAAATAAGTTTAACAATTACTTTTTAATTTTTCGCATTTCTGTTTTTTCATAAATTGTAAAATGCATCAAAATAACATCAGAACAGGCATACAAGTTTTTCAAAAATGTTTTAGAAGTTTAAAAAAAAAAAAAATTCCTCTAGTTGATTTTGTATATGCACAGATCAAGCGAAATTCTAAAAAAAAAAAAAAAAAAAAAAAAAAAAACATTAAAAATCAATATAAAGAACTGTGTTCTACGTTCTACTTCTTATTTAAAGTTAGCATAACAAAAATAATTAAAAAACGAATTATTTTGCAGAATTCAAGGGAAAAAACCGGTTCGATTTCATCTTGTTCTAGGTAAAATTAAAGCGCGCATTTGGGACGTTGTTCAGATTGATACAAAATTTTATTAAGGCAACATCAATTTTTACACGCGTTTTCTAATAGTTCAAAAAACTATTTCAAAGTGCATTATATCATTTATTTGTATATATATTCTGTTCATTTCTCCGTTAAAGTAACAGAATATATTATTATAGAGGTTCAATGAAAAATAGGATATTAGTGTATTATTATAGAGTTTTAGATCATGGACAATCAGTAAGTCTCACTTTCAACATTAACATCACTTCCCCCCTTTCCCCCAATATATGTTGTGTACATCCTTTGTGGTCAAAACCGAAAGTCACGTGATAAGAAAGGACCCCCCCCCCTTTTTTTTGTGTGTGTGTGTGTATTTAAGATTTCAATATGCACGTTTAATTGTTCGAAAAACAGCGTCATGATGGATACTTTTCTTTAGGTAACAAAAATTGTAAAGGTTCATTGTTATTAATGGGTGAATTATAATACATGGTATGAATATATTTAATGTTCTATGCAATTTTTATTTACTTCTTAGAGAAAAAATTATTGGATTCGTAAAAATTTCGATCGCCGATTTTCGATGTAACTTACATTTTTTTTTTTTTTTTTTTTTTTTTAATATGTGTAGAACATAATTTCTAGAAAATATCTCTCTGACTATGTGCTTATGTGTGGTGTGTGTTAAAAATTTTGTGGACGCTGTATTGCACGTACTAGTGTATTCATCTGTATTCAATATAACTTTGTACTTATTTGAAGCAGGACTTAAGTTAGTGCTGATTTGCTGTTGGTGCATATCACTCAACACTGTCTTTTTTTTTTTTATTTTTTTTTTTTTTAATAACATGGTAGAGTAGGAGAGAATTTTGTATAAATGTACCCAGTAAGGATTATTTTAAATTAATCATTGTGAAATTAATATATATATATATATATATATATATATATATATATATATATATATATATATATATATTATATATATACATATATATAATAATAGCCAACTAGGGTAAATTTTTTGTATGTGTAAGAACATCGCTTCCCCTCTCTGTGGGTGGGCGGGTAGAGGTACTGCCCCTGGCAGTGAAAATTTCCAATATGAGTATTATTTTAAAGAACTTATCAATACGTTTAAAACGAATGTTGAACCATATGATCTGTGATAATTTGAAACAATATAATTGTTTGTTTAAAAAAAAAAAAATGCTTTTTAAAGATTTTTTTTATATTGATATATTATTTATTTCTGATTTTGATTTTCTTCATAAATTCTATTCTGTTTTTAAGTATTGTTATTTTTCAGTATTTTAAAAATATATTTTATGATAAAATCATCGTTTTAAATATATAGAGAGTATTTAATAAAAAAAAAAAAAAAAAAAAGTTAGTGTTTTTTTTTTCATTAAATTATAAGGGAAAAGTTTTAATCATTGTTACTTAAAAATTTAATTTATTAAAAATCTAAGTAGAATATAGAAAAGAGAGGAAATTTGGCGAAAATAGACTTACACTGCTACTGATAAACATGTTACTACCCACAATGAGTGTTACCCCACATCTGATTATTATTATTTTTTTATATTAATCTCATTTATCCACCCACATACGTTGGGGATTTGTTGAAGCCGATGTTTGTGTCACCATTCTCCGAAATCCTTAGATTTGCGCTATTCCTTGCCATTCTCTTTTCTAATGCGGCCTAAGTCACAGATTAAAAACATCCCGTTTCAGTAAAATAGGATTTGATCTCAGATTTCAGATGCAGTTGTTGTTTACTGCAAATGTTGTACTTATTTTTACGAATCGAAATAATAATTTTGAATATATATTGTTTCATTTTCCTTATTATTTTCTTCCATATATATATATAACAAGAAAGTATTAGATTCTTGAAATTTTTCGAATTCCGGTTTTCGATGGATTCACATGTTTTGAGGCGTCCTTGAACACAATTTGGCCGTTTTTAGGAAATATCTGTCTGTGTGTATACCCAGAATCTGTAGACGCTGTATCTCACAAACCTTGACATAAATTGTGCTCATTACATTTTGAGAAATATCGCTTTATCGCTTTTTTTTTACGAAAGATGTTATTTCGAACTAAAACAATTGTTGGGTTTTTTTTTTTTTTTTTTTTTTTTTTTTTTTTTTCAATTTATGATGTTTATTTAAAGTTTTTTACTTTTTTTGTGCATCACTTTCACTTCTCTTCTAAGAGTTTTGAACTCTGTGGTAGAATATGAATGATTAATTAATAATAGTATCCTAAACTATGTCCTCTGAATTTCAGAATTCAGACGTAATCAGTATAATGGTGTATCCACCAGGACCAGGTTCTGTTGGATCCATGAAGAAGAAAACAGGAAGTGATTCTCCTAAATATGTATGGATCTAAGGTCAATTCGTAGTTGTCACAAAGTTCGAATAATTGATCGCCATTGAAAAAAATTGAATCTCATTGCTCATGTGAATGTTTATCTTGAAAGCAATTCACCGTAGTACAAAAATTCACTATTGAAGAATTTATAAGTACATTTGTAAGACTACCTTCAGGAACTTAATATTTAAGTTTAAGGAAGCCATGCTGGTGATAGCTTTTCAAAAATAGCTTTTAGAAACAATCATAAAGAGTAAATCAAAAGAAACAGCAAACTAATTAACTATATTTCGCCAATGAGCTTGGCATCAAAAACAAATTTAACTGAAAGTACTTTTTTAATTTCTATATGGTAAACCTAAAGGAAAAATAAAAGATTCATTTATATTTAAAATACGTCATAATAATATTATTAAACTTTGTCAGGTTAGTAAGAATCGGCTGAACTCGTGATTTTTATTGACAAGAGTATTAAAACTTAATTTGAACTATTGCATCATGTAACGTATAAGTTTCCTCCCCCCCCCCTTCCCTTCAGGGCAGGGGCGGAAGTGCAAACGAAAAATGATTTAAAAGCACTTAACAAAAATAAATGAGTTTTTCTTTCTTTTATATTTTTTTATTTGGGTACATGACACTTTGGTCCTGAGGAAATTTTAGTTTCTGGCCATTTTGGTCCCGCTAATTTTTTGCTATCTTTTAAATATATATGAGATTTTTAGTATGATAGCATATTTGTGGATTGATATTACATCATTTTCCACCTTTGTTGAAAATGAGGTAACAATAGGACACATGAAACAGAAGATTTATTATTTCGGATCGAATTTTTATTGATAACCCTACTAAAAATGATCCGTAGAGATCAATAAAAAAAATTTGTACGTGGAAATGGCCAACGGATATCAATTGACATCCATAGAAATTAATATCCGTAGAGATCAATAAAAAAAAATTTGTACGTGGAATTGGCCAACGGATATCAATTGACATCCATAGAAATCAATATCCGTAGAGATCAATAAAAATAAATTTGTACGTGGAAATGGCCAACGGATATCAATTGACATCCATAGAGATCAATATCCATAGAAATCAATAAAAAAAATAATTTGTACGTGGAAATGGGCAACGGATATCAATTGACATCCACAAAGATCAATATCCGTAGAGATCTATTGGTATCAGTAGTTCACATCAATAAGATAAAACAAAAAATCTATAGATTATTAAATGAAGATCCACAGCATCTTGCTCAATTAATCTTTACAGACATCCATCAACCTACTAATATAAGCACACGTATAGGTCAATACATAACAAATTTGAGATAAGAAATTTAAAATATAGAGAAACAAACTTTAATTTATAAGAAGTAAACACTCATGTTTGTGAAAATTGCAACACTATAAAAGAATTGTCAGAAATTAATGAAATTTATTCCACATATTACTGATAGTAGTACAAATAAACAATCACATGTACAAAACAAAAAAAAAGGCTGAAATCAGTACTGTGTGTGTCCGCTACGCCGAGCAATGAGAGCCTGTACACGTCGTGGCATTGAATCATACAGGTTATTAACGAAATCCTGGAGAATAGCATTCCAGATGACTTTGACTTGATGCTAAACTTCAATCTTACTGTGTGCCTCACCAGTTGTTCGAGCAAGTCACCGACCAATGAAATCAGAGACATGCTCGATGAGTGACATATCCAGGGAATAAGCAGGCTATGGAAGAAGCTAACCCTGTTGTGCACTGAAGAAGGCTTGTGCAGTATGAGAAACATGCGCACGGGCATTATCCTGCTGAAATACAGCATCAGAAATGCGTCGAAGAAGGGGAAGGACCTCTGGCTTTGAAATTTCCCTTACGTGTAGCAATCACTGTTGAGTTGCATACAATGTGCACTAGATGGGATCGACAATTATATCCAATAGCTCCCCACACCATGATGCTAGGCATTTGTGCAGCATGATGCTGGAACTAGATAACACACTGTGGGAACAGATGTTTCCCTCAGTAATGTTTGATGCATACTCTTCCATCATTGTACTCCAGATTGTAGCGAGATTCATCGGAGAAAACAATTTGTTGCCACTAGGCACGCCACGTGCTGTGTTACTGAGCCCTTTGAAGTTGGAGGCGTCCGTGATTCAGTAAGAGCAGAATCCTGTGTAGAGGAACCCTTGCACGGAATTGATGCTGCAGCAAATGGTGATGATCCATGGAGCTACACAACAAAACACCTGTAACCGTACTCGAACATTGTAGTAACACACAAGAGGAAGCTGTATGGTCCATCACAGCCATGTGGATGGGGTGTCTGTCGTCTCGTCTCGTTGTTCTATTGCGTGCCCTACTGCCAGGTTTTAGGCTTGTTTGATTCTCCAATGTCCATTTCTTCCAAAAACGCATCACTGTTGTGGCATTACACTGCATGCGGGCTGCGATTTCTCAATACGAAAATCCTCTCTCTCGCATACCAACAATGTGGCCTCGCACGAACTCCATTAATTGTTCGTATAGCATCTTCCTCTTTGATGTGGCATACTGACCATTAATGAAACGTTTACCGCCGACATAGGACGATAAACAGATTTCAACGCACCTTTACAGTCCTTTATGTACCTGGAACATGCGACTGATAAGGATTCAGATCTCGTTCCATGCATGCCCAATCGTTTTGTAATTCTAATCATTTGCATGCCTCACCTTACTTTACATTTCCTGTAAGTTTGGTTCAGTTTGCATAATCCCTTTATGGTGTTGCAATTTTCACAAACACGAGTGTAATTTTAATTCGCAATATTTTAAATAATAGCAGTTTACATATTCTAGGTGAAATAATGATTTTTTTTTTCAAAAAAGTATATATATATATATATATATATAGCTAACTCAAAATACTCAAACTAATCAATCAATTAACTTTTTAGATCTTAAAATAATCATTGATGGTAATAAAATTTACACAGATATCTATGACAAACGGCAAGATTTTAGTTTTAAAGTAAACTTATTTACACACTTTAATTCCTGTTTGCATCTTTCAGTATTTAGAAACATCATCATTAACCATTTATTTCAAATTAATAATTTATGCTCTGCGAAGTTTAAAAACAAGAATATTAATAAACTGATCACAGCCACTGCTAAAATGGGTTTTCCTAAAAACTTTGTATTTTCTATCCTTAACCATTTTTTTTTTTTTTTTTTTTTTTTTTATGTAAACATAAAAAAAAAAAATAAAAAAAAAATAAAAAAACTGTGTACACTTTTGTGTATATTAACAAAAAAATTATAAAATAATAAATGACAATAAAAAAGGTAGCGGTTGGGTGGGCAGATGTTTGATTACGGAGGTGGGGTGGTGTTGTCAGGCTGGATGGTTGGGTGGGATTGTTAAATTAAAAAATAAATAAATAAATAAAGCAGAAGGCTTGTTGCATCTACTTTGTATTACTATGCAAACTTTCTTTTTTCATTAAAATTTCAGTTCCTTCTTTCTTGAGTTGGCAACTATTCTTAAAATTCTAATCATGCTATTAAACACATTGTAATCAATCATTGTTGCTTCGAGGTCTCATTGTTATTCATCTGCTTTGAAATTCTGCTTTTTTAAATCCATATGACTCCTATTCTGGTCTTGGCAGGCTGGGGAAGTGTTGCGGCCTGAAACTAGTTTAACCCCATAGTCAAGTCACAAGTCTTGCCGCCTGCTTCCTTCCTTCCTAAGTTTCTTAAATTATTTTTTCATAAATTTTGATATTGTTTATGGTTTTAAGTTAAGATTTGTTGTGTTACTTTATTGATTCGTTTGTTTTCAGGCTGTTAACAAATCTGGTTTCTTTAAATTTATGTATTTAATCCCCTGAATTTTTTTTTTTTTTCATTTTTCTGAACTTCTCAAAGAAATTTTTAATCTTATTGGTCATTGGTGTTTCAGTGATCTTGTATCTGTTGCTTGGCTTTTACTATGCTTAATAGATCATCATTATTATATATATATATATATATATATTTGGACAATGCAGGTCTTTTCTGCTACAAACTTGACTTTACTAAGCGCTTTTTTGTTTCTTCAAGTGGGTCTTCTTGTTTTTCTTTCTAAATAATCCTTTCATGAAATAATTCTATAAATAGAAAGAAAAAGTAAAATTAGATATTTAACATAGAAAGTGCTACAATAGAAAATAAAATAACTGAAAAATAGAATATAATGGAGTATCACAGTGTAAATTGGGTAAAGAGTCAATTACGACCAAAATAACCATTCGTATGTCAAATTTTTTTTAAATAGATATTTAAAAAAATAATCACACTTTTTTCCTATGGGAACAAAAAAACTAAGATTTTTTGGATAATAGTAGTGCTGACTCTAGGCTAATTTGACATCCTGCAGTCCTTTTTCAACCCATTTTATCATCCAGCTGTCATTCTAAATGTTCAGAGGCCTTTAGGTACGTTTCTTCTTGACTTTTCAACCTTCTAGCAATAACTCTACAGCATTCCTGAAAGAACAAATGCATATAGAGTATATATATGTATACAGTCATTTCCACTTAATTGGGTAATTTATAATCGAATACCCCGCTTATTCAAATAAAATTTGTTAGAACCAAAATCAATCTCATAAGATCAATGTTAAATTTCCCCATTAAAACAAATATTTGTCACATACTGTCCCCAGTTATTCAAATAAAATTTTAAGTCTTTCTTATTAAAAATGATTCTCAATCAAAAAATACCAGATTTCCTTTTCTAAAAGTAATTAAAAATTGTTCATTGTTGCTGAAAAAAGCAAAATTTGAAAACATCGAATGTGAAATACGGCATGATGAAAAAGTAATTAATGATTTTGAGAACAGTGAAATTCCTTCAGATGGAGCTTGTGCAATTTAAAGAATTAGATGGAGATGAAATGACAGAAGATGGCAAAGAAATTTTCACATCTTCCTCGCAAGAAAAAGATGAAAATGTAAGTAATGATGAGCTAATCTATCCATTCCCACCTCTGAAACAAATGAGTCTTATGCTATAATTCGCCGACATTTTAAGGCTTGTTTAGGTGACTATAATCTACTTTATAAATTAAAAAAAGAATTGTAGAAATGTTCAGCATCTGTGAAAACATAATTAATTATCGGAGCTTTCTTCAGAGAGGAAATAAATATTATACGAGTGAGTGATAGTGAATATTCTACTTCTTTATAAGCTCTGGAATCTAATTAGGTAAGATAAAAAAAAAAAAAAAAATGGCATTTATGTTGCATATAGAGAAAAATTAGAAATTACAAGTATTACAGGTGGCATCTGATTGCCGATTGCTGGAAACACACACACAGACACACACACACACAAAAAAAAAAATTACACGAGTGAAAGATATTGAACAATTCTACCTCTTTATAGGTTCTAGTATCTAATAAAGCAAGTTTAAAATGAATATTAATATTTATGCTGTGGATGGAGAAAGATTAGAAATTGCAACGCAGTGGGGGGGGGGATGAAATATTAAGAGTGAGTGATATCGAACAATTCTACTTCTTCAGAGTTTCTGGAATCTAATTAGCAGGGTTGGGTTTTTTCACAGGGCAAGGGTTTAAGCTATCAAAAACTTGTATTGTCAAAATTCAAAATCTATAAATGAGCTAGAATCTGGTTAGAAATAGGATTTAGCAATATTTGCCATATACAATTGAATATCTAAATATTATGCTGTGTATAAATTAACAAGTCTTAAAACAATTTGTAGATAATTCATAAAAATTTAGGTAAATTAACTTGTTTATAACCTAAGAAATATATACAAAGTATGCACAGACATATTTTGTATGTTTATGTTTATTTATATTAATATTTATGAAATTCTAAAATTCAAAAGTTACCGTATATTTCTGAATATAAGCCGATCCGTACGAGAGTACGTTTTTCCCTTCAGAAATTTGCCCAAAACTGCAAACCTGTGTATAAGCCGAATTGAAAAAATACTCTTTTAAAGTTCAAGTATATCGCCAAAATGGTGAAAATATTGCCAATCTATAAAACTTTCAGGATAATCTGTCCAATGAAATTGCGCGAAATGCGTGCTTATCCAACTGAATTCCTTACCTTGCTTAGCTATGACGTAAAATGACTGCTGTGTGTTCATCAACAGCAATAGTTTTAACTCTGGCAACCTTATCAGAAGGGAGGCTAGCACAGGCATCGAACAGACAGTCTCGCACACACAGTGAAGGACAAGTGCCGGCAGCTGAAAACGATAGTCGCCGAAATACCAGGGGGCCTAACGTCGATGCTGCTGCCGCTGGATGTTTGCATAAATAAGCCATTTAAAGACCGATTGTGTCGATTTTTTTTAATGACGAATCTAAATTATTTTGTATATTTCTACTTTTGAGTATTTTTACCAGTGCCTCAAGGCAATCTTAAAAAAAAAAAAAAAAAAAAAAAAAAAAAAAAAAAAAAAAGATTTGCCACTTTTTTTGATAGTGTAAGCCTAGAAACATTTTAAACAGAGATGATTTAATTGTATAAATTAAAAATATGATCAGCAGTCCTGTTTTTTCAAGTTTCTCTTATACTATTTCCGAATCAGACAGAGAAGTTACTCCGTTTGTACAATCTGCCAATGACATCAGCTATCAGCAGGTAAAAAAAAAAAAAAAAAAAGAAATGTAAACACACGTGACTACATCGAGCTGCTCTAGAAATAAATTTAAAATTGCTAATTTAAAAGTTTTATAAGTGATAATTATTTAAAAATAAGGTTTAATATCACTATTTTACTTTATATATAGTTTTTAAGCTTAACCACTTCACTGGCCACTGTAGTATGTGGAAGGCTACATTTCTCCAAGTTATCTCGGGATAGCCGGTGAAGTGGTTAAAATATATACATTCAATCATTGTTTCTAAAGTGCATTTTTTTGCTAGAAATGTGGACTCGTATATAAGACGACCCCCATACTTCAGCTTCTGAAAAATTTCCAAAAATTCTCGGCTTATACATGGAAATATACGGTACTTATGAATTTTCACATAAGCCTTGAAAACACAGGAATACTGAATTTTTTTTTTCTTTAAATAAAACATAATATATGTGGGCAATAAATTAATATGAATTTGAAAATAATTATATTCATAATCTATATTTATTAGACTTATCATTTATTAATAATTTTTTTATCTATTATTATTGATTGTATAAATATTTGTACCTGTTTATAGCTTAGACTATTGGTGTTTTGGGAGTAAGGCTGTTTGACTACTCTAGGGTCTTAGGCCTAAGGTGGGGTGCCCTCCGTGGGGGTCTTTCTAATGGGTCCTAAGCCCGTATTTATGCAAGTTTCAGAGAAAACCACAAACTCTGAACGTCTAGGCCGACGAGCGGTGGCTGGGATTGATCCAGGCACCTCATGTCTATCAGCTTTGAGTATAGAACCACTTGGCCACTGGTGGGCCCTACACCTTAGACTAATACATTTTTTAAAAATCTGTACGAGTAAATATTAAATCTATTACAATTTATACATGTCCAGAAAGCATTCATATTTCTCTTGTCTCACGGTAATTATAAGAATTTCAGATGCAATTCAAGCTTGTTTAACATTCAGAATTATTGCTTTTTCTTATAAACTTGCAATATCAGCAGTCATTAATATATATATATATATATATTCTATAAAATATTTAAATACAAAATATTATGCTGTGCATTTTTATTTTACTGGTTAAATACATAATACTAAAAGCACAATACTAAAAAAATTGAAATATACAATGTTATATTGAAAACAAAATGATTTATCAATCAAAATGATCTATCAATGATTTATAAATCAAGAATTTTTAGAAGCCTAAAATTTTGTTTATATTAATCAAAATGTTATAATTCTGTTTCTCCAAAAGCATTAATATGTTTACCTTTTAAAATATACAGTAGAACCTCGATTATCCGAAGTAATTGGGACCAAACCTACTTCGGATAATCGAAATTTTCGGATAATCGAGAATTCATCAATAATCATCTAGTTTAATATGTAGTATCGTCATTGAACTGGTATTATGACTATTTTAACTGTTAAATAAATTAAAATCATAAATGAAAATAAATTTATTTCTGAAACAAAAACTTGCAATGGTTTAAATGGAAGCTTGATCTGGTGTAAATTGGCCATCCTTTGCCGTGTAGCTCTATCCGGAAGTTAAAGAATAGGTTCTTTGCACTTGCTTACAATCAGAGGGTGCAATAACATTCGATTGTTCTGGAACTCGGCAGTATGACCTTCCAAATTTCGAAATGGGGTATATTTTTGTTTAGAACAAGGACGTTTGAAAGTGCGGAAGAGTACACTCATACCGAGAATTAAGCTTGCGAGAAGGAATTCTAAAAAAGGGAATTCCAAAATATTTATCTGCACTCGTAGTTTGGAAAGGACGTCTTGCATACAAAAGAACTTTAAAAATGCATGTTTGTTAAAAGAAAATTTTGGATGATAGTAGAAAGTGAAAAAAAAAAAAGTGACGAAGAAACCGCCTTCGGTTAACGGAAAGTAGTTTCGGTTAATCGAGGTTCTACTGTACTTATAAATAATATCTTATAAAAAAGCAACTATATTTTTAAAGCATCACATAACTAAATTTAACATATACTATATTAAGCATAGTTATAAATAAATTTCAAAATAATATATAAAAGTATCACAGCATATTTTGAATGAACATAGAATTAATTCATAATAAATGCCTGCTGCAGCTGCATATGGTACGGCTTAAATTGTAATGTTTTTCTCAATTTTACACACAGTTGGCTGTAGAATGGAAAGTTTGCGGCTAGGGCAGGTTGTTGATTTCTTGGGACTACGGATGAAACTCTCTCTAACTCTGTTCACTGTTTCTTTAGTAACGCTTGGTCGGCCGGAACCTTTGCCTTTATATAAACAACTGGTTTCTTTGAACTGTCGATACTAGCACAGAATGCTTTGCTGGGTTGGTGGTTTGCATTTGTATGGTTATGACTATGAGCGATTCACACTTTGAAAATTCTAATACACAAAATGCTTTCTGCTGTCCAGTCGCCATTTTAAATATAACGTTCGCACAGCAACCATGAAAACCACACATACATTGCACATACGCAGCATGAAACTGTAGTTAATGCACTCTCGTTTGCTTTGTCGTGGAAACATATATGTTTCCAAGTTCAGACATAGTAATGTATCAAAACCTGATGATTAATTTGTAATAACCCGGTATATGCAGCAGAGCCTCGATTATCCAAGCCTTGATTAATCGAGGTAATCTCAAAAATGCCACGTCCCGGTTGAGACGTGGCCCTTGAGAAATGGTGTAAAAAACTTTGACTGTACAGTATTGCATTTTTAACTGATTACATTTAAATGTATGATAGGTACATTTTTTTACTTCATTCGTTACGTTTTCATCCATTTTAAACATTACTGTATATTTTCCCTCAATTTACAACAGAGTCCATTTTCTTTTACCAGAGTTTTTGATTATTTGAGGTTCCATTGGTCCATCTTACTTCGGATAAACGAAGCTCTACTGCATATTATTTATCTGCATATTACAATCACTTAGTTTATCTATATATAATCAACAATTTGTTATGACAATTTCTGAAATACTGAAAGGAGCCTGGGAGCAGTATCCACTGCGGAAGACTTTCCAAGGTGTCTTAGTCTGCATTCAAGAGAATTTCAGAGAAAATCACGGAAGAATCCGACCTACACAGATGAAGTGTTATCCATGGGAAACTTACTAAGGTGTTTCAGTCCACATTCATGCAAGTTTCAGAGAAAATCGTGGGAAAACTTCAAACTTTATTGATGAAGTACTTACCATTGAAGAAAGAAAAAGAATATTTTCTGTAACACTGGGATAATTGAATATGTGATGCCTCAATTTTTTTAGTGCAGCAGTAACTCTAAGAAAATTTCACAACGACTATTTCACGACTAGAGAAACGACTATTTCACAAAAATTGGCGGTTTTGAAACAATTCTTCAAAAAAAAAAAAAAAAAAAAAAAAAAAAAATGCACGAGAAATTTTTTTTTGAAAAACAGCTGCAAAAAATAAGGTAATTTCAGTAATCAAATACTTTCCAAAAAGAAAAAAAAAAAAAAGAATATTACTGAATTATGGAGTCTAAATAATTACATGTTTTTAGCAAAATAACATCTATTTTAACCAGGATTGGCACGGTTTAAACCAATTGGCTTAAGCCATGATTTAAACCAACTGGTTTTTTTTCCCATAAAAACCAATTGGTTTTTTTGGTTTTTTCCCTTGTCAAAAAATTAAAAATTTTTATTTTGTTGTCCCTTTTTTTAAATGAAATTTATAAATTATTTTTATATAAATGATGTTTACTTTTAATTCAATTTATTTCACTTGTAATATTGCTTCAGAGAAGGTTTTAGTTTTGTGTTTTAAGTTTGACTGGCTAGCTGTATTAAAAGTTGTGTATGTAATGTACAACAATAACAAGAAAAGATCTAGAAATTGTAAAAGAAAAATGCCTATATTAATTATCTTAAAAATATATATATGAAATTGTCTAAGGCTAAATGCAGTAAAGTAAAATAAAATAAATAACAGTGGAAAGCACACTTATTTTATACAAGACATAAGGTGAAAATTGTATAATTAAAAAAACTGCTCTATCTTTGTTTTTTTCAAAACTGAACAAAGTCGTCTTTTACTGGTTATTTGTCATAATACGCTAATCAATAGCAGCCCATTTTCTTATCTATATAGTGAATCTAAAAGCAACATATGCTGATTTTGAACTACGAAATAAAAAAAAAAAAGTTGCATTAGAATATGTCCAGGCAGTTAAAAAAAAAAAAAAAAAAAAAAAAAAAAACAGTTTGATTTTAAAATTTCAAACAAAATGTTCTCCAATGAAGGACATTTTGTGAATTATTTTATTAAAATGTGACAGTAGTAGAATTAAGAAAATGACGACAGTAAAAAATTTTTAATATCTAAGTATAGGAAAATGTTGAAATAATTCTAATCGCAAAAGATTCTACAACCGGTGTAGTGTGTTTTCTTAAAATGGAAAATTTAATTTGAAAAAAGCTATAAAACTTGTAATTTTATTTGAAATATTAAATGTAAATTCTATTCAATAATTAACTTTCAAATGGATCACAACATTCCATTACATAATTCAAAATTATAATCTTATATATTAAAGCACAAAGGTATTTCTTTAAGACCAAAATCGCACGATCTGAGCATGCGCTGAAGGCTATTCCTTTCCCTAGATGCAATCGGAGACCAATAGCTGAAATTTGCACGCTTTGCTTTGAACGAATGAGAAGCAACCGAACCAGGGGGCGTACAACGAACACTTCGTAAAGCTCACGACGTGAGAACTTCACGATGCCGAGTTTGGAAGATCTCACCAAAATGTTTACGACAATCACTTTTGGCCCTACAATGAACTGATCGTGAGCGCTTATCGAGAGCTAAACGGTGAGTTTGAGATTCATTCGAAATCGGATAGCATTAACCAATCACAGTGAAGTAAAATCTCACCTCCATACTCGAAAACTTTTCGCGAGTTTCAGCTGCGTATACTATCTGACCAATCACAGTGCGTGAATGGTCGAAAATGAATACGCTCAGATATTGTCAGCCATGTTTTAATAAAAACTGGTGATTTAAAAAACAAAAATGATGAACATAAGTTATACTTTTTTGAAAAGAACTTTCAAAATTATAAATTTTTTGTGTGAACACTATACAAGTTTAATAATTTGCTTTAAAGATATTTGATTAGGAAGTTTACGAGTGACGATAGGTCTGTTGCTATCACCTTAAAATAATAAAACAAAAATAACCCTAAAATTAAAGACTAAAGAATAACTTTCTGAAAATAATCAATTTTGACGTCCTCAGAGCTATAAATTCTAAGTTAAATCATGTGAATTCATCATTCATAATAAAATAATTGTAAAAATGCTCATTTAAGGACTCTGTTATAAATAACATAAGTAGAACACTATACGTCTCCTAGTGGCTTGGACGCAGAGCATCTCATTTCAGATCAGCGGTACCCGGGTTCAAACCCCGTTGCGTCCTTTTTAGGTTTTTTTTTTTATTTATTTATAAGTCTGGAAAAAAGAAGTTTAAAATAAATAATTTGCCAGTCGTAAGTTTTAATTCAGCAATTAATTTCTACTTCATTATTAGTTGAATTTAACTTTTATTTCAGTATAAATTCAAGTAAATATTTCAAAAGTAAGCATTTTAGTTTTAAAATTTAATTGCTTTTTTTTTTAAATATTTTTTTAATTTAATTAAAACAAAAAAGTTAAATTTAATGAATAATTAAGTAGAAAAAAATTAGTAAGTTAAATAATACATATATACACAATAACAAGAGATTAAATTAAGAATAAAGAAATAAATAATAAAGAAAAAATATATCAGTTTAAAGTTTAATTTCTGTTTAATAACTTTTCAAAAGCAGAAAAATGATCAAACATTTTATTTTTTAATTATTTTATTTAAACTAACAGAAAGAAGAGGAAAAAAAAAATAAAAGAGAGAGAGAGAGAAGTAGAAGAAAGTTCCATTTTTGTTAAATTAAATTAATAACAACAACAACAATAATAATAATAATAAATTATACATTATCAAATTAACTTAAACATTTTTATTTATTTATTTTATTATTGGTGTACGTGCTCTTACTCTAGCGAAATATTTGAAGGGATAATAATAATTTATGGGCGGAAAATTAAATTAGTTACAAATTGTAGCTTCTGGTATATAATAACTATAATTAAATTTAAATGCAATATATATATATATATATATATATATATATATATATATATATATATATATATATATATACATATATATTATTTTATTTCATTCAGAAAAGGGGGGGGGATTTTTTTTTTTTTTTTCAACATTTAAATTAAATATTCATATTTTCCTTGTTAGTAATAAGAGATATTAGGGAATTGCTAATACATGCAACATTGCGTATAATATATATATATATATATATATATATATATAACTGTGGTGCTTTTATCACAAAAACCAAGAGCATTAATTAAGAAAAAATAGTCTATTAAAGACTGAAGAATAAATTTCTAAAAATAATCACTTTTGTAGTTCTCAGACCTTTAAATTTATGCTAAATCATGTGAATTAATCGTTCGTAATGCTAGTTTCATAGCAATCCTATCTTAAAGAGAATATAATTATGATAACTAAGGTGGCTCCTTTGCTGTATCTTTTGTGAGTTCTTTTTCCTTTTCATCCCGTGCTTTTACTATGGATTTTTAGCTTCCCTTCCCTCCCCCCTCCCATGAATTTTACATATTAAAGTGCGTTGATTAAAGAACTTGCTTATTGCCTTAAAAAAATTTAACCGAGGGTTCCCAAATTGAATCCCTGGCAAGGGATAATAGTTTATATACATGCGTATATTTTATTGCATTAAAAAAATAAAAAGTTTTATTTATATATGTATGTATTTTATGCACAATATTCCACATATTAGCAATTCCTTAATTTATTCTATCACTAATAAGAAATATACTAATATTTAATTTAATGGTTAGGGGAGAGAAAAAATAAAGAAAGAAAGAAATTCTTTCTCTCTTTCTTTCTTTCTTTTTTTTTTTTTTTTTTTTTTGTTTCTTTCTCATCGAAATAAAATAATTTAAAAAAATGCTTATATTTCGACTTTTTTTTTTTTCTACATTTAATTTTATTTATTATTTGCCAGAAGTTAAAATTGTAACTAATATAATTTTCCCCCATAAGTTATCCTTTCAAATATTTTGTTAGAGTATGTACAAGCAACAAAATAAATATATAATAAAACTTAAGTTAATTTGATAATATATAATTTTTTTTTTAATTATTAATTTAATTTAACAAAAATGAAATCCCCCCTCCTTTTTTTTTTTTTTTTTTTTTACTTTATTACTAATAAGAAATATACGAATATTTAATTTAATAGTTAGGGGAGAGAAAGAAAGAAAGAAAGAAAATCTTTCTTTCTTTATTTTTTCTTTCTTTATCTTTTTTTTATCTTTCTCATTGAAATAAAATAATTTAAAAAATGCTTATATTTCGACTTCTTTTTTTTTTTTTTTTTTTTTTTTTTTTTCTACATTTAATTTTATTTATTATTTACCAGAAGTTAAAATTGTAACTAATATAATTTTCCCCCATAAGTTATCCTCTCAAATATTTTGTTAGAGTATGTATACAAGTAACAAAATAAATAAATAAAAATGCTTAAGTTAATTTGATAATATATATATATATATATTTTAAATTATTAATTTAATTTAACAAAAATAAATATCCCCCCCCTCCTTTTTTTTCGTTTTTTTAGTTCAAATTAAATAGTTTAAAAGTAAAATGTTTGATCTCTTTTCTGCTTTTGAAAAGTCATTAAACAAAAATTAAACTTTAAACAGAAATAATTTTTCTTTAAAATTATTTATTTAATTTCTTGTTATTGAATGGATTACTTTTAATGGTTACTTTTGAAATATTTATTTGAATTTATACTGAAACAAAAGTTAAATTCAATTAATAATGAAGTAGAAAATAATTGCTAAATTAAAACTTACATCTGGCAAATTACTCATTTTAAATTAATTTATTTTTCTTCATATACATAATAATTGAAAAAAAAAATCTGAAACAGAGTTAATGGGGTTTGAACCCGGGTACTGCCGGTTTGAAACGAAATGCTCTGTGTCCAAGCCACTAGGAGACGTATGACAATCTCCTTATGTTCTTTATGATATTTTTCCTTAAATGAACATTTTTACAATTATTAT
This sequence comes from Salticus scenicus, assembly GCA_963930645.1. Taxonomy (NCBI): domain Eukaryota; kingdom Metazoa; phylum Arthropoda; class Arachnida; order Araneae; family Salticidae; genus Salticus; species Salticus scenicus. The sequence continues at coordinate 323,714,022 of OZ005651.1, read as the reverse complement.
ATTATGAACGATGAATTCATATGATTTAAATTAGAATTTATAGTTCTGAGGATGTCAAAAATGATTATTTTCAGAAATTTATTCTTTAGTCTTTAATTTTTAGGGTTATTTTTGTTTTATTGTTTCAAGGTAAAAGCAACAGACTTATTGTCACTCGTAATCTTAATAATCAAATATCTTTAAATCTAATCATTAAATGTATACAGACTTCACACAAAAAATTAATAGTTTTGAAAGTTCTTTTCAACAAGTATGACATACGTACATATTTTTTATTTTTTAATTCATCGGTTTTTTGTACTAAAAATGGCTGACTAAGTTCTCACTTCGTAATCGCGATTTCACTAGCTTTCAGTGGGTGAGATTTCAAAGGTAGATAACGAAGATAGATACCGGCAGTGAGAAGCTTACGATGAGTTCGTTGTAGCACTTTTTGGTTATTGTCGAAAAATGACGTCACAGCACAGAATTCTCGGCTAGAACTCGGCAGTGAAAAGATTACGAAGTGCTCGTTGTAGGGCCCCAGGCTCTATTCCTTTCCGTAACCGTAAAGACGAGCGTTCGTGTTTACTTTATCGCATCGACTGCTATCTTTCGTCGTTTCTTTTCAATTTGATAGTATTAGCTTAAAAAGGTCACAATTTCGTACTTTGAACGACAGCAAGTTGTGTATAGATTCTTTTATTTTATTTCATCCACTTTGTATAAAGCTTATTCTTTTGCAGGTGTCCTACGCTATTGTGTATAATTCCTTATCTTTTAGCCCAGGAAACTGAATTTTTGAACTTTTTTTTTTCTGCATTGTGTAAATTACTTCGTTTATTTAAAATATTCCTGATATAAATATTTAACCTTTCTTCTGCACTGTATCTATATGTTTATTTCAATGATGGTATTTATTTACTTTGCCCACCTATTAAATTCGATTAATCAAAACTTTTAATGTTCACATCGTACTAAAAATTAACAAAACACTTGATTTTGTATATAAAGAAGTTTATTTTTATTTTATTTTTTAATCTATGGCAAGTTAATGATTCGGATCACTTACACGATTATACATGCTTTCAAAAGAAGCATTAAAAAAAAAAAAAAAAAAAATCTGTTGTTGTTCTGTAAACATGTAAATTGGTTGCTTGATAATTATAAATGTGTTATGTACTAAGTTTTTTATGTTAAATATGTATTGGAAAGGAGTTTTTATTATAAATTACCGCTTATTTATTTGGTTTATGTGGTTTTCAACTTTTATTTTAATGGTATGAATAAAGTTAGACTAAAATGATTATTTTATTTTATTTATTTTCTTATATTTATGTGAGTAGATAGCTCACTATAAACATTTATAAAACTAAAAAGTGATGAAATATTAAGTTGTTAGTATTACATTTAAAAAGCCAGTTTGAAGTAACAAAATCAGATAAACTATTAATTGTTACTGAATAGTAGTTCTAAAAGTTTTATTGGTGGTTTGTCTGTTTGAATTAGGCAAATTTTATTTCAATAAGAAATAAAAATTTAACCAGAAAAAAGGTTTAAAAGTAAAAAATTAAATTTAAAAGCACAAATTTCCAATGCTAAAAAAAAAAAAAAAAGATGAATTATACATAATATTGTAAAATTCATGCAAAAGTGTATACTTTATACAAAGTGAAAGAAAAGGGAAAAAATATATATTACACACCTTGCTGTTTTCCAAAAAAGGAAATTATGAACCTTTAAGCCAATACTTGCGACCAAATTGGAAAACATTGTCGTAATTCATTCATACATTAGTTGCTTTTTCACGTATTTTCTTACATATAAATTTTTTACATAATTTATATGTTTTAAAGTCTTAGTCCTATTTTCCAAAGATTGAATAATATGTATGTGTTGGTGAAAAAGGGTGGGGTGGGGGGGGGGATTTTCTGTCTGTCACATCACAATAAATATTATGATTGTGAAAAGTCAATTTTGTTTGGCTATTCCGATGTAACAACTTTGTTAATTGTTAGACGGAATTTTGTAGATACCTGTGGTCTCGATGGTGGAGGGGATATTTGTCATTAAAATTATTTTATAGAAGTTTCAATTAAAATTAGAAAAGCAGCGGAAAAATAGAACGTAATTGTATGTATTAAACCCAACCAAAATATCTATCAAATAATTCGTAAGCAACAAAAATCCCCCCCCCCCTTCGAGATCGCAGGTATGCACAAAATCCTTTTTACATACAGGGTGCTGATGATCGAGGGTGTCACCTCGCGAAAACGGCTACACCAACTTCAAATATCAAAAGCTTTAAAGAAAAGTTTAAACTTTAACTTTTAATATTAACTATAAATAAACACTTTTAATATTAACTATATAATATACCTTTTATTAAATCTCTGCTCGCTTTTAAATCTGCATGCAAGTAGGAGATTTCAGGGTTTTTACATGTTTGTTACTTTCACCTTTTGGTTTACAGTATGCATAATTGATGGTAGTGGGATTCATGGGGTTGTTATATATCAGATATTTTTAAATAAATATTTCATAAATGTTTAACTTACTTTTTTTTTTTTTTTTTTTTTTTTTTTGACTAAATAATATGAAAATTGCTAGAAATATCTTAAAAAAGTGACTGTGTCGAATTCTATTGTAGAGCGACAACTCCATACAAAACCAGCGCACCCACTTTAAGCTTCATTTGAAAGAGTTAGTAAAAACAATGGTTCTCGGCTGATGGGCTATTAAAAGATTTCAGTTGTACTTAATGTTATTAAGACGTCAAATTTTGACGGGTACCAACTAGTTTTTCTCTTAAGTCTCTTCCTACAACTCTTTTTAAATGTATTGGAGTTTTTTTTTTTTTTTTTTTTTTTCCCTAGTTCATTAAATTAAGAATTTTAGTGTTATTAAGTTAATTTGTTATTATTAAATTGTAGGAAATGGTATGTTAGATTTAACATTCATTCTGAAAAAACAAATTTTTGTCAACTCACAGTAATTCTGTTATTTCCATTTACATCATTTTAATGAAAAGTCAATACTATAATTATGGAATATTTATAGAAATTTTGAATATAAAAGATTTTAGCTATAATAAAATTTAATGCACTTTGATAAAACGACAGTTCTTATTCAATAATAAGATCGTAAAAAGTGTAAAAATAAATAACTTTATGAAAAAGCAAAATATAAGAATTTAGGTGACAAAAGCCCAAATTACAGAAATAAATTATTTGATTGTTTTATCTTTAAACATAAAAATAAATAAATGTTTTATTAATAAGGCTATGTGAAAACTTATTTAATTAGATGAGATATAACATAATTTCATGTCTGAAAGTACAAGCTTTGATTTACAAAGTACAAGGTTTGTTTCTTGTACATTGTTACAGAAAGAAAATCACAACCTACAAAAAAGGCTTAAAAAATCTCATACCTGTTTATTGTTAGTAATTTAAATTATTTTTAAATGAAGTAATAATTAATATTAGAGTATTAACTACTTCTAAAAGTGGTAATTTAATTTACAAATATGTATAATATGACTGAGAAACCAGGGTTGGATTTCTGACGTCAAAAAGTGGTTTTTCACATGACAATGGTTTAAACCTGGTTTAAACCGTCAAAAACCTCTACTGTCAAAAACCTGTATTTTCAAAATTTATAAATGAGCTAGAATCTGGTTAGAAGTAAGATTTAGTAATGTTTGCCATATACAAGTGAATATCTAAATATTATGCTGTTTATAAATTAAGAAATCTTAAAAGAATTTGTAGATAATTTATAAAAATTTAGGTAAATTAGCTGGTTTTATAACCTAAGAAATATATACAAAGTATGCATAGACATATTTTGTATGTTTATGTTTATATTAATATTTATGAAATTCTAAAATTCCAAAGTTACTTATGAATTTTCACATAATCCATGAAAACACAGGAATACAGGATTTTATTTTTTCTTTAAGTAAAACATAATGCATGTGGACAGTAAATAATATGAATTTGAAAATAATTATATTTATAATCTGTATTCACTTCATCATTTATTAACAAATTCTTATCTAATTATTATTATTATTCATTGTATAAATATTTGTACCTGTTTATAGCAGACACGTTACTTTTCAGCCTTAAGGCTGAATTCAGCCTTTTTAGGCTTGGAAACTATTATTCTTGGGATCAATGCCTTAACACTTTTTGGACATGTGTAGTGGGGGGGGGGGGGGCAGTCTGAATTTGTGCAATATTGTTAGCAATTTCTCTGCGATTGGCTTTCAACAAATGTCAAATTCAAACTTGGAGAAAATGAAAAAGAAATAGCACTTAAACTGCATTTTCCTAATGAACTTGAACTACATTATTTTGCTATTCAATTGCCCCAGCAAACAATGCTTCTATCGAATAAACTGATTTTCAAGTTATTTTGAAGAATGTGTAATAATTTTGTCTGTTTTTTTTAAGCACTTACAACTATTTTAATTATAATTAATATAATAATTAACATAAGATTTATTGTTCTGATTTTGTTTATTGTGTGTATATGTATAGAATCAGATTTAACATTATTTTTATTATTGTAAAATTTATATTGTGTCATTTGCCTGATACCACTTTTGAGAGGGGGGGGGGTGTCGTGAAAAGTTCAGCCTTTTTTTCTGTAAGCTTGTACCATGTCTGTTATAGCTTGGACTATTAGTGTTTGGTGTTTCGGGAGTAAGGCTGATTGACTACTCTAGTGTCTTAGGCCTAAGGGGAAACACCCTCCGTGGGGGTCTTTCTAAAGGGTCCTAGCCTGTATTTATGCAAGTTTTGGAGAAAAACATGAAAAATTTTGAACGTCTAAGCCGACGAGCGTACCCTGGGAGTAAACCTGGTACCTCACGTTTACCGGCTTTGCACTTAGAACTGCTTGGCCACTGGTGGGCCCTAAAGCTTAAGACTAATATTTTTTTTTTTTTTAATCTGTACGAGTAAATATTAAATTTATTGCAATTTATACATCATGTCCAGAAAACATTTATATTTTTTTTGTCTCACGGTAATTATAAGAATTTCAGATGCAATTCAAGCTTGTTTAACATTCAGAATTATTGCTTTTTCTTATAAACGTGAAATATCAGCAGTCATTTAAAAAAAAAAAAAAAAAAAAAGGTTATATTTTTCTATAAAATATTTAAATACAAAATATTAGGCTATGCATTTTTATTTTACTGGTTAAGTACATAATACTAAAAGCACAATAATAAAAAAAATTGAAATATACAATGTTATATTGCAAATAAAATGATTTATCAATCAAAATGATCTATCAATGTTTTATAAATCATTAATTTTTAGAAGCCTAAAGTTTTGTTTTTATATTAATCAAAATGTTATAATAATGTTTCTCCAAAAACATTAATATGTTTACCTAGTTTTAAACATACTTATAAATAATATCTTATTAAAAAGTACTATATTTTTAAAGTATCACATAACTAAGTTTAATATATACTATATTAAGCATAGTTAAAAATAAATTTCGTAATAATATATAAAAGTATCACAGCATATTTCGAATGAACATAGAAATAATTCATTAAAATTTTAAAAGCCTAAAGTTTTGTTTTTTGTATTAATCAAAATGTTGTAGCAATGTGTTTATCAAAGAACATCAATCTCTTTGCTTTTCAAAAAATCTTTAAAACTATATTTTGTTAAACAAAGGTTTTATATGACAAATTATAAATATAGGTTTTTGACAGTTTTTGACATGGAGGTTTTTGACATGACGGTTTTTACCATGGTTTAAACCGTCAAAAACTGTCACGTGTCAAAAACCTGCCAACCCTGTGAGAAACATATACTAATAAAAACCTGGTTTAAACCAAAAAAACCCGGTTTAAACCAAAAAAACTGGGTTTTTTTTTTTTTTTTTTTTTTTTTTTGAGAAAAGCCTGGTTTTTTGACAACCCTGATTTTAACAATTAGTTGCAATTACGTAAATTCACTACAATTACATAAATTTTCATCATTTTAAAATTCCATATTTCAGTAAATGGCCATAAAATTATTGCATATACAGTTGAACTGCGTTGACGTGAACACTGTTAACATGAACTGTTTCTACAATCCCCGTCAAGATGAAGATCAGTTTAGTTACATAAAGATTAGTTACTGACAGTATGAACAAATCTTTTATCTCTCTAGAGACTCACGTGTAACAAGGTTCGACTGTATTGCAAATCATTGCAGAAAATTGCAATTGCAGATAAAATAAAATAAAAAACAAGTATTTCACCGATTAGTATCAAAATAAAGACTATATCAGCAATTAATTCCAATTAACAGGGATGAGATTAGCAAAAATACAAAAAAGCTGAAACTGTACGCAAAGGCAAAACATTAATATGAAATACTACAAGTTTGATGACAAAATCTATTATATTAGAGAAATACATATTTATTTTCATCTTCAATGTATAAAAAAAGAACAAATACAAAAAAAAAAAAAAAAAAGTTGAAAAACTAAAAAAAGCTGAAAAGCTAAATGTTTAAAAAAGCTGAAATCAGCTGAAAAATCTCATCCCTGAATTAAATATAAATTTTGTTAACTATCAGAGAAAAAATGGCATATTTTCACTATCAGCTATATAAAGATATCGTGATTTACGAAAATCAGCTTTTAAAGTATTGCAACCTTTATCAATTAGGCTAAACTAGCAAAGCCCCAGTTCGGGAACGAACCGAATTCCGAATGCGGGAAAAATTTCAAAATCAAACTTGAAATGCACATAACTCGTCCTGATGCTGCCTACGTGCCTATAGATCAAAGTTTCTTAATGAAACCATTTTTTAATTCATGAAATCAATGAAGGTCAACGAAGGTTTCTCTCGCTTTGCTGGTCACTATATTTAAAGGAAACTCTTTTCTATATCGCTTTACAAACAAAAATAAAATTTAAAGAAATCATGAAATTGTTTTAAAGCCCGTTTTGGTTCCCTGCTGCCTTCGGCAGCGGTCCACTCCTTTGCAGACTCTCGGATGTCTGTCCATATTGCCTGTGACAATAGCTTACCAGTGGGCTTCCATTTGGGTGCTTATCAGATGAAAGTTTCAAAAGAGACAGCATCGAAAAGATTTTTATCAAAAAAAAAATACATACATATATATATTAATTTTGCAAAAAATACAACCTTTCTTAACAGTAACTTTTTTTCTTTAATTAAAATATTCAAAACTATTATATACTACAATATTCAAAACTTATCAATATGCATTAGTCGATTTAATGTGGTAAGTCAAAACAAAAATTTAACGAACCCTATGTTTTAGGAAGTACATCAGCCAAGATGTACTATGCCTAATGGTCCAGACCTTTTTTTTAATCGGGCCCTTAATACAGAGCTTTTGTTCATTCACTAGTATATTGTGTATTTAAAAATAAGACTCCCATTCAGAATCGAAAAAGAAAAATTTATTATGGTCCAATAGAATTTCAATAATTTTGACTTTCTCGTGTGTTGTGCTTGTTGTGGCCTAAATCAAATTAATAAGTTTTTGTTAACTGTTTTATTTATGTCACTCTATTTCATGTACAATCTCACCACTACTAATAGAGTGAAGTTACTTTATGTTTTAGGCTGAAAAATTCATTTTACATATCTATACTAATATTTATAAATGCGAAAGATTGGATATGTATGTTTGTTACTCAATCATGTCACAACGGCTAAATGAATCTGTATAAAATCTGGTACAGAGATTGATAATAGTCTGGAATAGGACATGAAATTTGATTAGATCTTTTAAAATTAATTAAAATATGAAAATAATAAACTGGTAATTGCCTTAATATAAGCCGTTTAAATTTTTAATTGTTGCCAAAAAAGTTTATGAAGCATTTTTATTTAATTGTTTTTCCAACATAAAATGAAATATGCTTTCACACGAAAAAAAAAAAAAAAAAAACTAAATGTTAAATTGAAAATGAGAAAATGACGTCTTTATAACTTTAAAATAAAATAGTAATAATACAAATCTAGCAAGTTTCTTCTGAATTTTATTTCACAGCATTTTTTTATATACCTCAACTTTAATATTTTTTTTTTAGCACGGATGAATTACGCTTGGCATAAAAGCTAATTCAGCATTATATTAAAGGTATTTATTGATAATTCTGGACATTTTTTTTAATTTTGATGCTGAAGTAGATCGGACATATTTCGCCAAGGACAACCACTTAAAGCCAAGTAGCGCATAAAAATAACTAGATTATAAAATATTAAAAAAGAAAGAAAGAAATAGGAAAAATAATCGCATAAATTATAATTTGGTCTAAAACGGTGACAAAATTTCAAAAGTCGCCAAGGGGAGCTATATTAAGGCTGTACCATGATCAGGTTTACACATTAATTAATTTATTTATTTTTCTATATACCAACTACTATTAACTAAGCATGAAGTATATATAACCAAAAAATAAAATAATAATAATAATTGTCTCATGCCATAGACGTAGCCGATCATACCATATTGTAATATTATATTTGGCTTGAAATTGCTGTCATTTTATGATTGATTGATTAATTCAAATAAATATAGGAAATAACTTGAAAGCAAATATTATATACATCACGTATAATGTTGTTCATGTGTAACTGGGATTCAAATATAAAAGGGCTACTTCAAATTTATCGAAACTGTCATATATGATAAGCACCCAAATGAAAGCTCACGGGTAAGCCATTGTCGCAGGCAATAGAGACAGGCACTGGAGACTGCGAGGACAAACAAATCGCTGCCGAAGGTGCTGGGAACCCAAAGTGAGCTTTTGAGCGATTTCAGTATTTTTTTTTCTTTTTTCATAAAGCTATATAGAAAAGAGTTATCTTTAAATATAGTGACCAGCGAAACGGGCAAAGCCTGCTAATTTGTTATATATTTTTTAAACATTTCCACAAAAACACTTATGAAGCATCTTCTCAGACTGATTGGGTGACACCCGGGGCAGACCACCCCTGCCGCCCCCACCTAGCTACGCCACTGACACCACGTTTTTATTCTTACATTATTTTAGAACTTAATTCTAAAAATGAAAACTGTGGGCCCTAGCAAATTATAATCCTATGCAATGACACAATCTATGTTTGCAATGTTTATCGCTTCTTTTCGTATGAGATTAAAATTACCCTACTACAAGAAACCCAGTGACAGAAAATTTTGTAGATGTCTGCAACAGGTTCTTAAAACTTCATAATCTGTCTGTGAAATTTGCATGTAGTCAGGGGTGAAAATGGCTTACACTCAAAAAGCCTGAAAGATGATAGCAGCAATCTGGGGGGGGGGTTAACATTAACAACAGTGGTGATCTCGTGCAACAATACAATACATAATACAATTTTACTACAGAACAATTTAGTATACACAATTATCAAATAATAAGATTAACCCATTCAATTAAATATTTTATAGCAATGTTTGACACAACACAATAAAAACAGTTATAAATAATGAAAGTATTAGTTTTAGTTTTGACACAGAAATTTTTATAAGTGAATTTTGAAGTGGAGGAGAAGTTTTGGAGCAGTTTTAAATGAAATTAGCACTTTTCTACATTCCCGTAGAATCTCAGTAACAGGATACAGGTAACAAGTATAACGCTGCCTATAAAGGGAGATCTAGGCTCCTAGGTCGCCCTTGTTAAGCACTGTTTTGTGTGTTCCTACCAAGGCACCTATAGGGGGCTCTAGAGTTCCTAACAGAGAGCGTCTAACTCGTCATACATCGGTAACGCATTGTCGTGGGCGAAAAATGTCCGTAAATTGCAGACAATTTTTTATTACTGCAGACAAAAACAGTCTAAAAGTTGTGGACAATTTTTGCCTATTAGTACAGACAAAGAGTGTCCGAAAGTTGCAGACTAATTTTTTTATTAGTACAGACAAAAACTGTCCGCAAGCCGTTTTTCTGTGTCCACGACTATGTCGCCGTGTCACGGGGTTTCTGCCACTGGGACAAGAAAGATATTTTAAAATAACGTTTGTCAAATAGTGTATTTTTAAATTGTTTTTAAATTTTTTGAATATTTTTCTCAGATAAATTAAACACAAAAAATTGAAAGAATAAGCTATAACTTGCAAAAGTAAATGCTAACAATTGGGCGAGTATTTAAATTCAGATTACAGTCTACACCATAGATTAATTCAGATATTTTAAAATGGTTCCCTTTTCGTAAATTTATAAAATAATTTGTGAAAAATCAAGTAAGTTTGTAAAATTGATTACGCTTCCAAACAATTAACCAAAATTCACAAAGCAGTTTATTTAATTTTAAAATACATTTAAAGGCATCAAAACCATTGGAAAGGGTTGCCAGAAGCTAAAATAAGTTTAAAGTCGGCCACTGGATACTGTGCCCTGCCAAATTAGTCAAGAGTCAGGTCTAAGACCTTTTTTAATATATTTAATGAAATCTTGTTTTATAAAAATAATGATCCTTTCACAAAATTGTTTACACATTTTTGAAAAGCAGTTTAAAACATTGTCTGTACTAGTTTCTATCAAATATTATTATATAGAGTAAATGCAAAGCTAAACGGCTTTACAAGAATTTTTTTTTTTTTTTTTTTCCTATAAAAATATTTTTTTAAACTGTTCTAATAAATTACTGTTCCTGCTATCTTGTGTTTTGTTCTGAACACTTTCAAGTTTCATTGTTTTAATTTATTGTGATATGTAAGTTTCTAGAATTTGTCCGTTTAAGAAATGTGCGTTTTTGGGAGAAGATTATATTTTGAAAAATACTGTTTGGTAGAAAAATTAAATAAAACGATAATAATAAAACAGAAAACTTATTTATTTTTTGTTAAAAACATACAGAATCAAATTTAAAACATTACTGTCATTATTACCATTAGATTATAGGCCCATACAAGCACTAGAAAAATATGTTCGTAGAAATTAGTTTAATTTCGAGTCGAAACAGTGAATCGCAGTGTAGAAATAGTGTATGGCAAAAACAAATTTTAACAATTAGTGAACTCTGAATTTAAAATTACAAAAATGAAAACATTTTAAAATGTAACAAACATTTTATTCATGAACTTACCTAGATAATTAATATGTTACCTATTTGCAAGACCACGTTTCGCTTATCATGCGAGGCGGCAAACTCTCCTTTCGGAAAAAATAAAAGGTCTTTTTCATATTTTTATTTAAAAATATTTTAACATATTTTTTTTTTCTTAATCGCCAAAAATTATGCCTTACTCTGAGATAAAACTACTGTTTTCGTGTATGACATGTAAATTTACTTAAAACATATAAATTATAAAAAATGAGATACACAAAAAAAGCTTTTCTAGGCTAAAACATTTTTTAGAGTATTATGGTGCTATTTCTATTTTAGGTATTGTTACCAAGTACAGATATTTTTTTTATTTACGTAAAATTTTGACTATTTGACATCTCTGTCAAAAAGGAAAAAAATCTCACCAAGGTAAATTTACGATAATTTAGATGTATTAATTACATAATACAGCCGATCCTCGTTAACGTGAATTACTTTTTACATGAGAGGTTTTTTTTTTTTTTTTTTTTTTTTTTTTTTTTACGTCGCACTAGTGCTGCGCAGATGGGCAATTGGCGACTGTCTGGGACACACCCCTAGAGGTGGTCCGGAGACATGCCATCACAATTTTGATCCTCCACGGAAGGGATCCTTTTTACATGAACTGTTTCCACAACCCCCGTCAATATGAAAATTAGTTTGGTTATATTAAGATTAGTTTAGTTATAGGAAGAATAGTTACTGATAAGAAGAACAATTTTTTTCCCTTTGAGGTTCACGTTAACGAGGTTCGACTGTACTTAAAAATCTATTCAATACACAATTCCTGATGATAATAATAATAATAATAATAACTTAAATATAATAATCAAAGCCTATTTTTGTTTTCTAAGAACAGATATAAAATTATGTGCTAAACAGAATTTAATTTAGTGTGACAGGACATTTATTTTTAGTCTAGTCTTTATATAAAGGCTTGCGGTAGCCGTGTCCCGTTTCTAAGTAACGGTTGTTATATATCTATGTATACAAATGTTATATATATGTATGTATTCCTTTAATACATCTTCAATGCCCCCTTCGCGGCTTTTGCATTTTTATTGCCATTTTGGCGATGAATTTAAACAGCTATCGCAATTACATAAGTAAAAACCTTGGCGAGAATCCTCCAAGAGGAGCAAATTTCACCAAGAAGATCCTATACTAAACCTGTTCTAATTCTTTAACAAGATTTCTCTTAATATTATATTAATATATATATATATATATATATATATATATATATATATATATATACTAGCATCATAAAAAGGGTCCTACAACCAGCTCGGAATTTTACCAATCAAACGCAACAATTGGACAGAATTTTGCACGATACTTCACAGGAGCACATCTGCCAACTCTATCAATTAATACCAAGCCGAATAACTGCGTACATAAGGGCCAGAAGTGGACCAACGCGTTATTGACTTGTTTACTTTGTGAGGCTCTTTCTCTTCATTAAAGCATTCAAATTTCCTGAAACTGTACTCAATTGTTTTTCTCCACAAGTACATCACATCTACCAATTTTTGTCCCATTCAGACCACCCATTGCACCCCCCCCCTTCTACCAATTTTTGTCCCCACTCCTTCTTGGTGCGTCACTTGTTTTGTCACAGAGTATATATTAGAGTATTTAAAGCAGATTAAAATCTAATTTGAATCTGGATTTTGAACTTAAAAGCAAAATAACGATAATTCGATAAAAACAAAAGAAATAATTGAAAATTTATCACTTATCATTCTAAAAGAAAATATAAAATGTTTAGAAAACAAATAAAATAAACTAGTCTTTCAAGCATTTTGCAACTGATTACTGATCAGCTTCATGTAATTTATCATTTGCTACACAATGGAATGACAATAAAATAAATTGTAGCAATGCATCAACATGCCAGTTCTGTTTCAATGTTTGTGACAACTATTTAGACTTTATAGAATTTCGTTGAATACATGGTAGAAAAGAAAGCCTTTATTTTAAAAATATTTTTTTCGTTTATAAATTGTAAAGAGCAAATTTGAAAAAAAAAAGTTTAATGCTATATGTATATGTGTGTAGTGTAACACTAATCGATAAAAATTTCTTTTTTCTTCACAGACTAATTGTTAAAATGTTTATCACTAAGAAAGAACTGTGGCTTTGCTAGTTTCAAAGCACTGAAAAGTGCCTTTAATTTTTATGCACTTTTTGCTTTTTAAATGCCTAAACTTTTCTAAAGAAAAATGTTGTTAAATCTGTACGTGCGATTTCTTAAAAGTGAATAACACCATATAATAACGTATAGTAATTTATGTAGATGCAGTATCCCTATGTTCTGAGCTACGCATTTTTTATTCTAAGAGCCAGTCGCTCCTCTGTAAACGGAAGGCGCTCCCTTGTCGCCTTAAATTCGGGTAGTTCCACTGCTGGGTCTCGGAATTTCAGAGTGGCATTAGAAACAATAACAACAGAGTGGTAGAAATGCTTATTGAGTGAATGAGTGCTAGATCGAAATTTTATACAATAAAACATATACTCATATTAAAAAAGGATTTGATTTAGTATTTAACTTCTTCCTTTTTTTCCATTATTATTATTTTTTTTTTAAATCTAATTTCTTTTTCTTTCTTATTTACGTCATCTCTAATTTGAAGATATACTTTTTAGTTAAAATACAATGCATTTCATTTAACTAATTTTTGTAAAAATAGATTTATTTCTATCATCTGCTCATATGAGAAGAAAGTGTAGAATTCGTGAAAATTTTCGATTTCCGATTTTCGACGATTATAGGCGTTTTGAAATATCTTGAATACGATTCGACATTTTTAGAAAATGTCTGTGTTTTTGCATTAGCAAAACCGAGTGAACGCTGTATCTCGTTAACCATTGCATTGATGTTAACCAAACTGGATGTTTCATTGGATTGACTTGAATTGGTGCTGATTAGCTTTTGCGCTATCTCATTCAACAGGTGGCGCTACCACACTGCGGTTTCCTCTCATTTCAGGAATCCTCAGCACCAATAGTGGATCAAACTTAGTATAAGATATATATTTACATATATATGTAAAATACATAAAACTTTGCTAATTCAATTTCGGTGCATATTGGCCGACAGTTACAATTTAATCTCATTTTTAGGAGGACTATATCTAAGCTTCTATGGCTATATATGTACAAAATTTGGCAACTATGGATACATCTCAGACGATAGAAGGCGCTACGATTCTGAAATAATTTTTCTTTAATGGAAGGCTATATCTCAGCTTCTTTGTTAATATAAATGCATCAAACCTGTTGCGTAAATATATATTATGAAAAAATATTCTTATTGAATTTTGTTGCATATAGGATGAAATGGTTATATGGCAGATGCGTACATGACATTTGCGTACAAGCTGAAATTAGTGACACTTGCGTACAAGTCCAGGTGTTCCAAATGTTACAGATCTGTTTTCGAAAAATCAATTGGCATTTCCGTACAAAATTTGTTTCGCTGTATTTTTCGTTTGTAACACAAAGGGGTTGTATCCATATGTTAAACATGAAGATAAATACTTATAAATACGTGAATTTTCTCTTATGCATGTAGTCTTACGACTGACAAAGTTATGAGCTTAAGGCATATAAAAGTTACAAGCTATAATAGCCGTAGTTATTTTCTGAAAGAACATTCAATTATTTATTCACTGAGTCAAGATCAATAAAGGTCCTTAGAAATGCTATTAAGGTCTTTAAAAATATTTTTATTTCTTAAATACTTTTTACTTTTTAACAAGTATGAATTTTTTTGTCTAAAATAAAGAAAAAAAAAGTTACAAAAAGATCTCTCTTCTTTATCAATAACGAATTGAATCATTCCAATTCCTGAAATTATTTGTCGTTCACCTATATGCCTCTCTTCCCCCCCCCCCCCCCCAAAAAAAAAAAAAAAAAAAAAAAAAAAAAATGTGTGTTTAAAAATGAAAAAAATCGATAACTTTATTTTAAATTATCGCAGATCGATGGTTCAACAATTCGTTTTAAAGGTATTGGTGAGCTCTTTTGAAAGATACCCATCATGAAAATTTACTCCCCTCGAAGGTGGACTTCCCCCCCCCCCCCAGGGGATGAGGCGGGGCTTCTACATACACATTTTTTTTCCCCAGTTGACTATCTCTATAACAAAAAACATATATTCGTTTCATTTGGTTTAGTGCAGTCCAACGAAAAGCTTACTGTAACATTCCTATATGATTTACACTTAGAATACCGAGTTTGGGATTTCTGCTACTATTTGTTCTTGAGATATGCTGATAACACAGACAGACAGACACACAGACCATTTGCTAAAAACATGATTTTCGTATTCAAGGGACCTCAGAACATGTAGATATAACAAAAACGCACGTTCAAAAATTTGACCCTAAAACAATACTTTCTCGACCCTATGGGTAAGAGAAAGTGAAAAGAAAAAGAAAGAAAGAAAAAGATCATATGGATACAGCCCCTTCATGCAATGATCCTCAAAAAAAGCGAAAGAAATGTTGTACGCAAGTGCCACTAGATTTTTTGAAAACACACCTGTAATATTTAAACCACCTGGGCATGTACGCAAGTGCCACTGTTTTCAGCTTGTACGCAAATGTCATGTACGCATCTGTCACAACACCGGATGAAATATATTACTACTATTACTTTCTGCGGCTTTTGGCTATAGCTCAGCATCTATTGAAATATTTTCACCCAAGTGTATATGTAAAATATATTTGGGAGAAATATATTGATTAAATTGTTGTTCATATTAACCGGTATGTTGTGCTATTATATATAATGATAAAAAAAAAAAAGGTATTAGTTTTGGGGAATTTTTAGAATTAGGGTTTTCAATGAATTTACATGAAGATGTCCTAGATACGGTTTACCCATTTTTAGAAAATGGCTATCTGTCTACGTGTGTGTATGAACCAATTTGAAGAATTTAAGCAATAATGATTTTTAATTAGACCTAGATTTAATTTGGTGCTGACTATATTTTTCTATATAACTCAATAAGTAGCGCTACTATACTATCTTTTTTCCCATTTACATGAAGGCAACTCAATATGAAGGGTCTCAACTTCTGTAGTGTATAAACGCACCAAAGTTGTTACATGAAATGGATATTATTTAATACCGATCTGCATTAATTTTGAGTACATAGAGATGCTCAATATTTCCCTTAATAGAATAAGTTATACTATTAGAGTAATATTATATCATTACTGACAAAACCCTATTAAACCAATATGCTGTGCCCATCACAAAACTTTCTTTTATATCATTCTGTGTAACAAGCGCCACTTACTGTTTAACAGGTATACACAAATTTAACGATAGTTTCTCACAATAAAAATCTCACACATGGAGTATGACGGAATTTTAATCAACAGATGCTGATATGTAGTCTTGTGAAATATCACAATAGCTGCTACATCTATCGGCCGATATACATCTAAATTATATCAACATTCTTTCTCATAATGTTTATCTCACACATCAAGTTTCGTGCAGATATATGCTATAAAAGTTGAGATTTAGCCTTCCTCTTCACGGAGTAAATTGCAGTGCAGCAGCGCCACCTGTTGAGTGATTGTCACGATAAGTTGTTAGATATTAATGTATGTCAAGGTTCATTTCCATATAAATTTATATGAAAATTTTTGCATTAGTTCATGAGAAATTCTCTGAAATTGCAGAAATTTCTATATAGCAGCGCAACCTGTTAAGAAATTGGCTCAAAAAGTTAATAGGCGCTAAGTTATGTAAGGTTGAATATATACAAATTTATATACAATTTTGGCTATGCATCAAAATTGAATTAACATGTCTTATAATGGCCTTCTTACACATCTTTTTTTTTTTATTATATGCAATAGAACCCGAGATATAGCTTTCCCTTAAATTGGGGAAATCGCTGTATAGCAGCGCCACCTGTTGAGAGATTTTCACCAAAAGTTGTTAGATACTAATTTATGTCAGAGTGCATCTGCACATAAATTTATATGCAACTTAGTATAGTAGTTCCTGAGATATGGCCTTCCCTGAAATTGTGAATATCGCGGTATAGAAGCATCACCTGTTAAGCAATTGATACCAAAAGTTGATAGGTACTAATTTAAGTCAAATTGCATCTGAATATAAGTTTATGTGCAGTAGTTCCTGAGATATAGCCTTTTTTCCTGAAATTGTAGAAATTGTGTTACAGCAGCGTCACCTGTTGAGCAATTGATACCAAAAAATGACAGACACTAATTTAGGTCAAAGTGCATCTGCATAGAAATTTATATGCAATTCTTGGTAGTAGTTCCTGAGATAAAGTCGCCACAAAATTTTTGTTATACTCAGAGACAGACAGATATTTTTTTTAAATGGTCAAATCCTGTTCTGGACAAAACGTGCAAATCCACCGAAAACCAAAAGTCGAAAATGTTTACCAATCCAATACTTTCTTCTATTGAATATAGAAGAAAGTAAATATTGATGCCTCTGTCTTTATATTTATCAAATAATCCTTCCTAATATCTTCGGTGATTCCTACATACAGCTTTCTAATATTTTCTTGAATGTGTTATTATAAACCAAGTTATTCTGGAAGAAATATTTGTCTAATATTAGTGTAACTGAAGAAAGAATCATCCTGCTGAATAAAATTGCTGTCCGTTTGCGATTGGTATTGCAGTTTATACTTAGGAGGCAGTGGCGAATTTAAGGGGGGGGGGCTAGGGGGCTTGAGCCCACCCACCCCACCCAAAAAAAAAAAAAAACATTGACATTCACAATTGAATATTGCAATTGTAAATTTTTTATTGGTCTAGAATAACACTTTGAAAAATCTTAGCCACCCCCCCCCCCCTCCAAAAGTCAAGTTCTGGATCCGCCACTGTTAGCAGGTGTCCAGTTAGCTGTTTATGGGGCATGGGGGAAAGAATAGCAAGAAAGAAGAATGGTGCTTATATGAACTTGCTGAATGCAGCTGCAAGAGATGAAATTGAAAATACGTAATCGCACACAAAATATGCAACAGTATGAACATTAGTATTTATTATTATTTATTTATTTATGTGGTTTAAAATGAAAGGTAGTCTGCTAAAAGGACTTCATTTTTAGCCAGTCATTTTTTAGTTATTTTTAGTACGGAGACGAAGGACTATTAGTCTCAGTTTACGGATAAAAAATTGTCGCCAGTTTTGCGATGGTTGGACATTTATCGAAATCTAAAATTTATCGAAAATATAGTTGAATAATTTGAAATGTTATAATTTGTTATAATTTGAAAAAAAATAATCTGGTGTGTCACTCACACGACTTTCTCTTACCCTGAAATTTAATACTATAAATACAGGTTGGAGATTAAGAGGTAAGATAACGATGTTATGTAAACCTATGTTAAACAATTCAAATTAGGCTTCGGAAGAGTTTTATATGATAATTAATTCTGTGTGAGGGGGGGCTACTGTCCCCTCAACCCTCCGTTTCATTAATGCACCTACATTTATATAGAATTTAATTCGGTTATTAAAAAGTAATTTATTAAAATTATTATTTAAAAAAATTATCTTTTATGATAATGCAGACGATTTCCATATTAGAGAAGTAGTATAACACTAAATATCCAAAAAAAGTCAATTTTATTCTCAATATTTAAAAAAAAAAAAAAAAAAAAAAAAAAAAAAAAAAAATCTAAGTTTTTTTTCGTTAAAAGTAAAAAAAAAAAATCGACACTTTGTTTTAAATTAACGCAGATCGATGGCTCAACCATTCGTTTTAAAGGTATTGGCGAGCTTTTTTGAAAGATACCCATCATGAAAATTTACTCCCCTCGAGGGGGGACTTCCTCCCAGTGGGGAGGCGAGGCTCCTCCATACACACAAAAAAAAAAAAAAAAAAAAAAAAAAATTCCCAGTTGACTATCTCTATTACAAAAAATATATATTCGTTTCATTTGGTTCAGTGCAGTCTATAGACGTCACACTCTAGTTACCTGCAATTTCCCCCATAAACGTAATGTATTAGAATTCTCTTGATTGTCTCTGTACACGAACCATTTGCTTGATCTTAACGAAAAGCTTACAGCTTACTGTAGCATCCCTATATGATACACATTTATAATACCAAGTTTGGAATGTCTGCTACTATTTGTTCTTGAGATATGCTGATAAAAGACAGACAGACACACACACACAGACCAACCACTAAAAACATGATTTTTGTATTCAGGAGACCTCAAAACGTGTAAATATAACAAAATCTCACTTTTGAAAATTTGACCCAAAAACAATACTTTCTCTATCTTATGGGTAAGAGAAAGTAAAAAAAAAACTGATAATCCTCCATACTGAACTAAATTCTGCTTTTGCCAAAATTTCATCAAAACTGTTTTTTTTTTTTTTTTTTTTTTTGAAAGGAAAATAAAAGAAATTTAATAACAATCAGTATCGAAAAAGTTGAAAAAGCCTTTTTTCAAACAAAAATGCATAATTTATTTTTAATTTTTAATTGTTGCCAAAAAAAGTTTACGAGTTGATTTTATTTTTTTTATTTATTTATTTATTTTTTATTTATTTATTTATTTTTAATGAAAAGAAATTCATTCGTAAATATTAAAATTGATATAAAACTTTATGAAAAATTAAACTTGCAGGGTAAAATTGACGTCATTATAGCTCTAAAGCTATTTTTACTTTCTTTTACCCATAAGGTAGAAAAAGTATTGTTTTTCGGTCAAATTTTAGAAAGCGAGTTTTTGTTATATTTACATGTTTTGAGGTTCCCTAAATCCGAAAAACATGTTTTTAGAGGTTGGTCTGTGTGTGTGTCTGTTATCAGCATATCTCAAAAACAAACTGTAGCAGAAAGTCAAAACTTGTTATTCTAAATGTGTGTGATATAAGGATGCTACATTAATATTTTCGTTGAGATGAAGCAAATGGTACGTGTACAGGGTTGCCAAAGGGAATTCAAATACATTACGTCTATGGGGGAAATCGCAGGTAAGTAGAGTTTAATAGCTATAGACTGCACTAAAACAAATGAAAAAAAATGAATACATATATTTTTATATGCGTAAAAACATTTTCATGTAGAATATGGTTGAGAAATCATTCACTGTTCATTTACAGGGCTACAGAAAGCAACTAGAATATAATGCGACAATAGCTGAAAATTGATGGAAGTGTATTTCAGGTTGCGCCGTGTGTTATTACTGTAGGATCATATTCAGTTGCACCATGTGGTCTGTACATGATCTTCAAAAGATATACAGGGCTGCTAATATTTAAGCGATACCATTCATTTTTACTTTCTCTTACCCATAAGGTAGAGAAAGTATTGTTTTGGGGTCAAATTTTCGAAAGTGAGATTTTGTTATATTTACACGTTTTGAGGTCTCCTGAATACGAAAATCATGTTTTTAGCAAATGGTCTGTGTGTCTGTGTGTGTGTCTGTCTATTATCAGCATATCTCAAGAACAAATAGTAGCAGGCATTCCAAACTTGGTATTCTAAATGTGTATCATATACGGATGCTACAGTAAGCTTTTCGTTAAGATCAAGCAAATGGTTCGAGTACAGGGACAATCAAGAGAATTCTAATCTATTACGTCTATGGGGGAAATTGCAGGTAAGTAGAGTTTAACGTCTATAGACTGCACTAAACCAAATGAACCGAATATATATTTTTTGTAATAGAGATAGTTAACTGGAAAAAAAAATTGTGCATGTAGGAGCCTTGCCTCCTCACTGGGGGTGGGGGGAAGTCCCCCCTCGAGGGGAGTAAATTTTCATGATGGGTATCTTTCAAAAGAGCTCGCCAATACCTTTAAAACGAATGAATGAGCCATCGATCTGTGATAATTTAAAACAGAGTTATCGATTTTTTTTTCCTTTTAACAATAATAATAATAATAATAATAATAATAATAATAATAACCGTTTATATATATATATATTTTTTTTGTAATATTGAGAATAAAATGGACTTTTTTTTGGGGGGGGGGGGATATTTGGTGTTACACTACTTCTCTAATATGGAAATCGTTTGCATTATCATAAAAGATAATTTTTTTAAACAATAATTTTAATAAATTATTTTTTAATAACCGAATTAAATTCTATATAAATGTAGGTGCATTAATGAAACGAGCGGTTGAGGGGGGGCGGTAGCCCCACCTCACACAGAACTAATTATCATATAAAACTCTTCAGAAGCCTAATATGAATTGTTTAACACAGATTTACATAACAGTACTCGTTATCTTAGCTATTTATCTGCAACCTGTATTTATAGTATTAAATTTCAGGTTAAGAGAAAGTCGTGAGAGTGACACACCAGATTATTATTGTTAGTAGAAGTGCTTCATTATAATCTTTTATCATGTCCTGGAAAGCTGCTCATGAATTAAAATGAATTCCTCATAAACATACGGTAAATAATATGTTTTAAAGCTAAATATTCATCGTTCGTTTTTGCTATATTTACACGTTTTGAGGCTTCTTGATTACCGAAGTCAAATTTTTAATATTTGATCTTTATCTGTGTCTCTTAGAGTAACTTAAAAACGAATAATTTCAGGATATCCAAAAGTTTTTTTTTCCAAGTTAATATAAACTTGTTACTGGAAAAGTTTAATCAAGACTGATAAGTTTCAAGGAATGTTGCGTGTAAAAGTTGTTTGAATAATTTTAAGTGAACTTTTAATTTTAAAAACAGATTTAAATTCTATATAAGTGTAGGTATAGTAACGAAACGAGGGGGTTGGAGGGGGTGGTAACGCCCACTCACATAAAACTAATTATTATATAAAACTCAAGCCTAAATTAAAATCTCAACCCTACAACTCAAGCCTAACTCAAAAGCCTAATTTCAATTGTTTTAACATAGGTTTACATATCAGTTCTCGTTATCTTACCTCTTAATATCCAACCAATATTTATAGTATAAAATTTCAGGGTAAGAGAAAATCGTGTGAGTGACACACCTGATTATTTATTTTTTATCCAGTATTTTTACCAATGCTACTTTTGATGATTTAATAAGAGTAAAACAGTTAGACTAGTTATTTATGCTCGCATGTCACCACTGGAAATCTGGGAAAGCAACCGTATAGTGCTTTTATTGTCGACAAAATTTTAAAGCAACTGCTTCTAATTTTAGAAAAAACATATTAACACGTTCATTACTAAACTGAAAATTAGAATTTCATACAAATAGAAAAAAATAAAATAAAATAAAAATCCTTTCCCTAGTAGCCAATATAAATATTGCACACCGTTTCGCTGTGGCCGCTATATTATTCCGCTTAGAAACCTGATAGTGACGTCCCCGCGATATAGCGTAATCGACCGTTTGGTGAGAACTCGCGATATCGCGTAATTGGCAATTAACGTGTTAAGAGCCGTGATAGCACTATGCATTCGCCAAATATCACTAATAATATTAATTGCATTGCCGATTTGGAAAGTTCACGTTCTTTCGAAAATTAAGAGAGAGATTCGTCAGTTTAAGATTTGAAATATGATTCCTTTTTTTAATAACTATTTTTGAAAAATGTGGTTTATAGATTGAGCATTATTTGTCACTAAAAACAGCACTGTATTACTCGATATTATTTAAAATATTCTAGTATCGTGTTTTTAGTACGACAGGACTATTTCTTTCAATCTGCCATTTTGCGTCGTTACCAAATTATAGTGTTCCACTTCGAAAATGCCTGCCAACATCCAATTTTACCATTTAATTTCTTTCTCTATCTTAAAATATTTTGTGAAATCCATAATAACTTATATATATATATATATATATATATAGTAATATATAAATGCAGAAATATATAAACGAATGAATGAAATTAAATGTAGAAATATATAAACAAATGAATGAAATTATACCCCAAAAAACACTGAGATCTTCATCAGGGTGGCCCCTACACTGAGGGGCCACCCTGATATATATATATATATATATATATATATATATATATATATATATATATATTACATAGATGAGGATCCACTTCACAACCTTCGGGTTCGTAATTACATACTCTGACAAAAATAACACACATTTTATATAAAAATTTCACAATTTTAGACTAAAAATAGTTGAAAACACTAGTCTAAATAATCAGCCAAGACCCGTTGGCTCTGTAGTCAGAGTCTGACTACAGAGTCAACGGGTCTTGGCTGATTATTTAGACTAGTGTTTTCAACTATTTTTAGTCTAAAATTGTGAAATTTTTATATAAAATGTGTGTTATTTTTCGATTTATAAGATGAGTATATTGATATTAATTAAGTTTTTGAGAAATTAATGGATTAATATTAATTAATGTGTGATGAATTTTGAGTATAATTTAAATATCAAATAATTGGTTTATAGTTTTTTTTTTTTTTTTTTTTTTTTTAATATTATGTTTTATTCTGTAGAAATTGAAACTGTTAATTATTAATAATAAATACAAAATTGTTATTAAGGTCATTTTACTAGTTAAAATATTTAGTAAATGAGTATTAAGCAATTAGTGGAAGCTATTATACAATTAATGCATTCAAATTTTATTAATTTATTTGGAATTAAAAATCAATACATTATTTGAATATGTGCTTAATAATTTTACTAAATGCCTACTACTAATACTATTATTATTTATTTATTTATTTTATTTTATTTTATTTTTTATTTATTTATTTATTTATTTTATTTATTATTTTTATTTTTTGAAAGAGTGTTAAAATTCAAATATAAGTAGTCCTGTAGTACTAAATTAAATTCTGTCATAGATACAGGGATGAGATTTGCAAAACTACAAAAAAGCTGAAACTGTACACAAAGGCAAGACACTGAAATGAAATACGAGAATTTTAATGACAAAATCTATTATATTAGAGTAATAAATATTTATTTTAATCTTCAATGTATAAAAAAAGAACAAATACACACCAGAAACATAAAAAATTCTGAAAAAACTAAAAAAAACTGAAAAGTTAAATGTACAAAAAAGCTGAAATCAGCTGAAAATCTGAAAAATCTCATCCCTGTAGATAGAATTTCATCCGCGTTTTTTTTTTTTTTTTTTTTTTTTTTTAAGTATACTTTCTGGTTTAACAGATTTTTATGTTTATTCACTCGAGCCCTTGTACGATTTTTAAAACTCTGACTGTCACTATTTTGTAATAGCACATCTTTTTTTTTTAATTAAATTCTACTACTAGATAAAGTGTATTACTAAAAAGCGGCTCTTTATCCAATCTCTAATATTTTCTTGAATGCACTATACTGTTCTTGGTGAAACATTAGTCTAAATTTTATTAGGCAGATGAATTTTAAATCCAGAGTAATTCATATCACAGCGATATAAATTTAAACATCTTATATTTGTTTTAGATTTAGTATTAATTTTTTTCATACTGATTATTTTGCATGGAACAATATAATCGTTTGGGTAGAGATTCATTTGTTTTTACAATGATATCAGGGAAAGAATAAGAATGAAAGATGTTTACAGTGTTGCCAGATGGTCGAAAATTATTTCCCCAAACAGGTCTTCTAATTTCCCTATGAAAGGGTTTTTTTCCGAAAAAATTCCCAACTTGATTTTTACTAAAAAGGGAAAATAAAAATTTTTTCAAAAAAAAATATCAAGCAGATTTAAGCTCAGACTTTTCCCAAAATAAAGGCAATTTTTGAAAAAAATCCCCAAATAACAATAAGCTATTGAAAGCCCCTAGTCGTAGGGATAAATCATTACGTTGCCAACATTGACAGAAATTGAACTCCCCAGATTTGTCCCCCAAAATTTTAGAATTCCCCAAAAAAGTTCCCACAAACATTTGGTCCCCAAAATTGTCCCCAGAAGCCTCGAAAATCCCTAAAATGGGGACAAAATCCCCAATCTAAACTCACTGGATGTTTATGGTTGGGTTGATTTTAATTAATCATGCACTCCAGCTGCCCATTAGGATATTTATCTTTGAAATTACACCTAACAGTTGTGGTTAAAATTACGTAATAGCTTGTGGCATATGTGAATGCGTTTGGCTCGAGAACTTTTTCTTATTCCCATGTGGTTTTATGTGGCTATCAAATTTAATTTGGAAGATTTTTATCCTATTTACATTTAGCTTTTCAGTTTTTCAGTTTTTTAGATTTTTTCTTTTTTTTTTGTGTGTGTGTGTGTCTAGAGTGAAGAAACTATTGAATTATTTATTTTATATTTTTAGTTTCTTCTATATGTATGTATTGAAAAAGTATTGGATTCGTGAAAGTTTCGAACTCCAGTTTTCGATGGATTTACACGTTTTGGGATATCCCGAACACCATTTGACTGTTTTTAGAAAATGTCTGTCTGTCTGTCTATGTGTGTGTATCACAAATTTTGTGGGCGCTGTATTTCATGAACTAATGAACGAAATTTAATCAAACTTGGCATTTAGTTAGACCCTGACATAAACTGGCGCTGATTAGATTCAAGGATCAATCGTACAGGTGGCACTGAAATCCCAATTTTTCTAAATTTTTAATATGACAGTTTAGGACAAAGTTTCGAATAAATGTACATAATGAGAGTTATTTTTAACGTTTGATTGTTAAATTTATGTGAATTCTTAATAATAGTAGTAGTAATTTGGAAAACAAAATTGTGCATGTAGGAGCATCGCTTCTCTCCCCCCCCCCCCCACCCGGAGTGTGAAGTTTCCCCTTTGTGGTTGTAAATTTTCAATATGGGTATATTTCTAAAGATCTCGTCAATACCTTTAAAACAAAGGATTAGACCACAGATTTGTGATAATTCAAAACTATGTTTCCAATTATTTTCATTTTTTAATGCTGGCACAAAATTGACTTTCTTTTGGCATTAAGTGTTAAAATTGCGTCAGATAAAAATTGTCTGTATTTATCATGGAAAATATTTTTCGTAAAAAATCCACAGTAAAAATAATCCTAAGATATTCCTGCGGAAATAGTATTTTCTTAAAATGTTTTTCAAGTATTTTAAAATATTTTGATGATTTGTCGTTTTCCATAAAATATCTGCAGAAATTTTGAAGACATTGTAAAGAAATTTTGTAAACTTTCTTAAAAATGGGCCAAATAACTTAATGTATTCTGCAGATATTTTTAGAGAAAATCTTGAGATTATTTTTAGTGGGGATAATTTAGTAAATAATTTGTACTGCATGAATTTATGTAAAATTATATATAAAAAAAAAATTATGGTGTCCACTCATACTAGTTTATGATTGTAATTGTAGTTGAGTGGTTAATGAAATTTTACGTTACACTAATGCTACAGATATTATTATTATTACTAGCGAGCTTCGCCCGCTAGCAGGCCAGTACTTTCAAATGAATCACTAAAATTAATGACACACTAACAGTAACTTTAGTATTAAGAAAAGAAATTTAAAAAAAAAAAAATCATTTCTGATTGGGTAAAAAGTCGGCCCGGGTGCCCACTGCCTTTGGCAGCGCTGCGTGCGCGTATTCCTTCCCTGACCCTTCGTGCCCCCCCCCCCCCCCCCTGCAAAAAAAAAAAAAAAAAAAATCTGATCGGGTAAAAGTTAAGGAATACACGCGCTAAAAAAAATCATTTCTGATCGGGTAAAAACTCACACCGTGTTCTCACTGCTTTCGGCAGCGCAGACTCATGCGCGCTGCGCGCGCACGTGTAAAGTTATACGCGCACATATTCCTTCTCAAATCAAATTTTAAGAAAAGAAAATGAAAAAAAAAAATCATTTCTCATTGGTTAATAAGTCGGACCGGATCCCCACTGCCTTCGGCAGCGCTGTCCCGCGCGCGCAGTGCACGCCTATATCTTCCCAACCCTTTCAGCCCTTCCTAATTAACCTACATATACCAATTTTGGACGGTCTAACTGAATTAGCTGAGATGCAAAAGAAAACCTAATCAGGACACCTCAAAACATGCAAATCTGGTTAAAACTTTCGATAATATAAAAGAACTTTAAAATATCTTTCGAATGATGTATTAAAAATGATTTAATTATAATTAGAAATTGAAATATTGAAATTTTAAAATATTACAGCGTCATCTGGCGGTAGAAATTTCTATAATCTACTGTTCGATTCCAAATCAACAAAGCTATCTAATGATGTATTACTTATGAAGTTATTTTAATTAGTAGCTGAGATACAAAAGAAAACCGATTCAGGAGACCTCAAAATCTTGAATCCCACTTTCGATAATATAAAAGTACTTTAAAATATCTTTCGAATGATGTATTAAAAATAATTTAATCGTAGTTAGAATTTGAAATACACGTATTAGAATAAAATTTAATTTGCAATTAAATTGTACATTTTTTATTTATTCTCGAAATTCGATGAAATTTGAACTGCAACTTCGTCTTGTGATGTTAAAAGTGTGTAGCAAGTTTGAAATAATTTTGAAGAAAATTGAAGCATTTTGAAATTTGCAATTTTTATTTCCAGTACAAAATCAGTAAAGCAGGAAGTAAAATCTATTTATTCTTTCGCCCGGCGCCATGGTAACCGAAATACGTCTAGAAGCTTGCTAGTCTGGGAAATTAATGAAACTCTTGTGATTTGTTGCCACCTATTTTTCATACTTTAGTTAAAAAAATCTAATTGTCCTATCGATAAGCTATTTAAACCGTCGGATTCAGAAAAATCGGACCTTTTATTTGATACCTTATTTGTAACGATACGACTGATATTTCTAATTTATTTTCCACTTTTTCCGTAAAAATGTCGGTTTTTAAGCATTTAATCATGAATCCTGGGTCATTTTTCGGTAGACATGGGTCGATGTTTTAATTAATATCTCCGCTAATTAGGGTCGCATCGCTTAGCGAATTATTGCGATGTCGAGATGAAGAAATTCTGCGTCTGTCGACACCGGTTTCGAGGCGATGCGACCATTAGCGCCGGAGCTTTAGCGGTCACAAGGCATTTCTCACAGACAGACAGAAAGACAGACAGACAGACAGACGCGCACAGATTTTAATAATATAAGGAGATTTAATTTATATAGGTAAAAGATTTAAGAGTAGCACATTGTGAGTGTATATGGCTGTTAAATATCCAAGAAAGAAATAAAAAATAAATAATAAAAATAAATAAATAAATAAAAATAAGAATAATGAATAATATACTTTATATATTATTACTCTTTGTACAAGGAAACAATATCTGTGTTATCAGATATTATATGGGATATTTTCTCATGTGTGTACGCATTTAAGGCAAATGTTTCGTGTACGGTATTTATCTTTGACTGTATAAGGTAAAGCTAGGGGAGTTTGCGCACAATTCAGCAAAACGTTATAAAAAATCTAAATTTACTTTTATTTATTCTTATTTATTTTTATTTATTTTATTTTATTTTATTTATTATTTATTTATTTATTTTATTTATTTATTTATTTATTTTTGCTAAACGGCTGGTGAAGAGCTTAGAAATAATCCTTTTTCTACGCATTTCCATCACTATTTTGTTGTTGTACTATGATTTAAGGCTCCTGCCTACTGTCGGATTTGACTTTTTTTAATAATTGAAAAATTTTATTAAAATCTCACATTCAACTGATTGGAAGAAAATCATATTTATTGAAATTTTATTTTTCCGACTGAGGGAAAAAATGCCTGAACCGGGAGTCGAACCACGGATCTTTGACTTACAAGGTCAAGGCTCTACCAGTTGAGCTATCCAGGCCGACAACTACTCGGCATTACTCACTCAGACAACCTTTAGGCAGAAACATCTGGTCTATCATGTAGATAGCTCGACAGAAATAAGCCGCAGGTAATGGAAAACACCATTAAACAATGGGAGAAAGAAATACAGTTTTTATTAAAATCTCACATTCATTTTCACTCAGTCGGAAATATAAAATTTCAATAAATATGATTTTCTTCCAATCAGTTGAATGTGAGATTTTAATAAAAATTGTATTTCTTTCTTCCATTGTTTAATGGTGTTTTCCATTACCTGCGGCTTATTTCTGTCGAGCTATCTACATGACAGACCAGATGTTTCTGCCTAAAGGTTGTCTGAGTGAGTAATGCCGACCGGTTGTCGGCCTGGATAGCTCAATTGGTAGAGATTTGACCTTGTAACTCAAAGATCCGGGGTTCGACTCCCGGTCCAGGCATTATTTTCACTCAGTCGGGAAGTCAAATTTAAATAAAGGTATTTTTATTCTGTAAATTTTATTTTGATTGTTGAAAGACCCTTAAGGGAGCGAACTATTCTGAAAACTATAACCATGTTACTTAATATTTAAGAGAAGATAGATAACATTTTACATACTGAAAAAATCATAACTGTTCATAACTTCTATCGACAAAAAAAAAAAAATAATAATAATAATAATTTAGTTAGATTCATTGTAGTAATTCAATCCCTAAAACAACTCCTCTAGAGTATTTTGTGAAAGTTTCGTAAGATTCCAATTATAATTTTTGGAGTTATGATGTTTTGCGATAAAGCAAAAAAAAAAAAAAAATGTTAAAAATCTCATTCTGAGAAAAAGCAGAAAACGTAATTAAAAACCAGATTTTACCTATTAAATAAAAAATAATTTTAATACGCTTCCTGATTTATTTCAAAGTTTTTTTTTTAAATTCATTTTATATGCAGTAACAAATTTTGATGCTTATATTGAGTAAAGCATTTATGTAAACAAACATTTACGGTCACTTCCGATTTCAAAAAACTTGCGAGTGACTACTGACTAATATTAAAATGCCTGTAACTCAAGTTCTAAGCAAGATAAAAACAAAATTCAAACTGATTTAGAAAGCTAAACTGTCAGGCTTTAATACTAAACCAAAAACAGAAAATCGGAGTTTTGACTGAAAATTGCATTTTAAAGGTAGGCAGGTACCTTAACGCAACAGCTGTAATAAAACCAAGAGAGATTGCGCTTAATTTTAACTACAATTAATTTGTTAACAATGATGATTTCACTTAAATGACATCGATATAAGATTTTCGTAAACAAATATTTTTATATTGCAGGTGGGTGTTTCAATTTAATAATTAAAACAAAACAGAAAATGAAAGAAAAAAAATTAAAAGAGATTAAAAATTTTTATATAAAGAAAATAAATTAAAGAAGCAAAAAAAAAAAAAAAGACTAGATAGTAAAAAGTAACATTTAGTTACTAGATAATATATTTAACTTAAAATTATTAAAGTTCTTTTTCAGTTTGAATGGTTTCTTGTATGTTGACCTAATCTATCGTTGTCTATAATCGTTGCACTCATTGTTATAAATGATGCAACATTCATTCAACCACTTGCTGCAAGTAAAAAATTATAAACCGAGTCCATGAGAAATCATTTAATTAAAAAATATTTTGTAATACTATCATTCTATAAAAATTCCTAGAAAGGGTTTTGAAAATTTAAGCAAACATTTTTGATAACGAGACAAAATAACCACGTTTATAATCTTAGATTGTTCAAGCAATGAACATGCTCATCTAAGTGGGCACTCTGCTATCGATATTGTAGAACTACCTAGAGATTCAGAGCACCCATTGTACTCCTTCCTGTAGATCCCCTATGTGCGCAATCTCACCTAGCTTTACCCGATACCAATATTTACCAATAGCTTTTTTTGTCTCTTTAAGACACAGAAAATACAATTGGATAAAAAGAATAGCGTTCGAAAGTGTTGCCATTCAAAAACATGAATCCCATGCACATGTGTATCTATTGCATATACACGTTACCTAACATGCAACTTATTACCTAATGTAATGTGGAACGAAGTAGCCTATTACTGACAAGTAACAGTTTATCCCATCTTTAGTACATAAAGGACGAAAGATAGCTGCGATATGCTTCAATTACGGACAGGCTATATTTCAGCTTCTATGCTATATATATGCAACACACTCGCTATGTAAGATACATATATTATGAAACATTACACTGATTCAATTTGGGTGTATATCACCTGACGGGTGGGGGCGATTTTATTTTTTGCGATTTTCCAAATGGCTCTATCTCAGCATCTATTGATAAAAACTGCACCCAAATTCATTTTCAAATTTTTCATTGTTAGAAAAATATTAGCAGCATCACGTTTTAGTCGATATATTCACAATTTCACTCAGCATTATTTTTATACTTTATATATCTCTCATACCAAGCTTCTTATGACATAGAATCTGAGGTATAGCGTTCCCGTCAATGGCATCATTAAATTGCAGTGAAACGCCACATATCATATGATATGCATCCAAATTAAAGCCGCTGAGTTTTACGCATTATACGTCTCCATTATCTAGTTTTGGTGCATTTTTACATTATAGAAGTTGAGCTATAGTTTTTTTTTTTTTTTTTTTTTTTTTTTTTTTTTTTTTTAAAGCATTGTATTAAAAAAAAAAAAAAAAAAAAAAAAAAAAAAAAAACTGTTAAAAGTACAGGAAAAATCTGGCAGCTGGGGTGCCAGTATTTCTCCGTCAAATATACAGGACAAAACTGTTACTTTTAACAAAAAACCTGTTTGATTTACAGGATTCCTGTGTAAAATATATGTCAGTGATACAATTTTACGGTTTTCAACTGTGTATTTGACGGAGAAATACTGGCACCCCAGCTCCCAGATTTTATCTGTACTTTTAACAGGTTTTTTTTTTTTTTTTTTTTTTTTCATTGAGGAGGAAATTCCAGCATAGAAGCATTACCTTTCGGCCATTATATCTCAAACACTAACCAACACCTATGTCAATTAAAGATTTCATAAACTATCAAATTTTGATAAAAGTCTGTCCCTTAGTTCAGTAGATACAACATCCAAAATATTTTGTTAACATACACAGACGGACAGACATTTTCTGAAAATAAGCATCTGAAAACATCTAAATTCATAAAAAACAGGAAATTAAAAATTTTCAAATATAGATTTTTTTTTCTTTTACACTGCAAAAAAAAAAAAAAAAAAAAAACTTTAAAAGCACAGGAAAAATCTGGCAGCTGGGGTGCCAGTATTTCTCCGTCAAATATACAGTTTAAAATCGTAAAATTGTATCATTGACATATATTTTACACAGGAATCCTGTAAATCAAACAGGTTTTTTGTTAAAAGTACAGTTTTGTCCTGTATATTTGACGGAGAAATACTGGCACCCCAACTGCTAGATTTTTCCTGTACTTTTAACTTTTTTTTTTTTTTTTTTTTTTACAGTGTATCATTCGCTGTTTGGCAACAAAAGCGAGCATAATTTATTTATTTACATACTTATTATTTACTTGTCTAGCAACAGAAGTTAACATAACTTTATTTCTTTTTTAAATTGTTGACTTATCATTTCGATATGAACAATGATCTTTGATACTGGAAATGCATCGTTAAATAAATAAAAATACTGATAGTTATTTTTTATTTACGTATTAATCTTCAAGAATAGAGTAATTAGAACATTACTTAGATAGATTTTTTTTTTTTTTTTTTACTTATTCTTCTTAAATTTTTTAGTTAAACGAATTGGTCGCGTTTTGACCACTGGACGATACTGATAATATAGAATTACAGAAATTTTCAGAATTTTGTTAATACTGTGTTTAGGAATTTCTGAAGATGTTCCAAGCCTTTTTTATTGCTTGTCTTTTTGTGAATTCTTGTTTTTCTTTTCTTTTCTTTCTCTTTTTTTAATTAATAAATGAATGTATTACTTTTATATAAATTTAAATATTTTTTAACTACTTCCTTTAAAAATAGAGAAGGGGAAGGAATTAAAATAATATAACTATTTAATAAAAATACAATCAATATGAACACATAGAATAAAATAATGAATCAAATTTAAACAAGAACATTATAAATTTTATTTCACTGTATATTAAAATAAACACATACAAAGTTTTTTTTTATATATATAACAATTTTGTTACATTTGTTCTCTCTTTTTTTTTTTTTATTATACATCAAAAAATAATTAATATTTTCTTCCATTAAGGAAAATTGTTATTTAATAACAACAACAAAATAAATAAATAAAATTTGACATAATTTCACAACTCTTGGGTACCAAATATGTATTAATTAATTTGAATACATTGTAAAAATAAAAAAATAAATAAATAAATATGATTTTTCAAAGTAATACGACCATTTTGCATTATACATAACCCTGATATTGCAATACAATAATCATTGTCTACTTTCTAATATTTTTGTTTAATGCAAATTAATTGTATCAAATCTACACAATGAATCAATATAATAAATACAGTAAAATAGCTATATTATACAACCAACTTGTAATAAACACTTTTATAACAAAATAATTGCATTTTACAATCCAAATTAACACTTCCATTTAATACAAATTGATTGCATGCTAGCCTAACACCTATTACTAAATTTAACGCCTTACTACTACAGTATAATAAAATCAATTTGCAACTGCACACAATCCTGACAAAGCATTATAGTAACTCATCTATACAAAACCTAAGTTTCTTGTATAATATAAGCTGACTGCACATAAACCTAATTGAACACTAAAACTAAGTACAGTTAATTATTATTATTAAATCAAATTTAAAGCACAGCCAACTTGCATCATACAAACAGCTCTTTATCGATACCACGTAATATTTTTGTGCAATGCAAACTGATTGTAGACTATTTTAGATTACAAACTATATAATATAAATTATAAACTATACACTTATAATGTACTATTAATTCTATCAGCTCTCATCATACATAACCCTGTCAAATCAATAATCTATTTTAATGCTTAGTAATGTTTTTGTATAATGTGAGCTGATTGTGCATTAATCTAATTACCAAAAATATACTTAATTCAACACCTAAATACAAATAATACAAACCTATATCATCCAATGTACTATCCCTACAGTATAATAAAATCAGCTTGCATGGCAGGCATTCCTAACAAAACCGTATAGTAACGCGTCTGTACAAAACCTATCGTTCTTATATAATGTAAGCTGACTGCACACAAACCTAATTGAACATTAAAACTAAATACAGTTAATTGTTTATTATTCAAGCTAATATAAAATACAGCCAACTTGCATTATACATATGCAAAGTAACAACTTTATACTGATACTACATACTATTTTTTGTGCAATGCAAACTGATTGTAGTCTATCCTAGATTATAAACTATACACTTATAATATAAACTATAACTTACAAACTCTATATCATTCCTACATGGTATTTTTTGTGCAATACAAACTGGTTGTACAGTAAGCAGCAAAATTATTGAAGCACACATCAGGTTTTTTTTTTTTTAGTTTGGTCGCTAATTTTCATCATCAGCTTATTCTTTTATAAACAGTATACGAATAAGATCATGACTCGACAAAACAAAACTGTATTAGGTGCCCATCTTTTAAATAGGAATGATTGTTAGCCCTTCAATAATTTTGTTGCTGACTGTAGTCTATCCTAAATTATAATCTATACATTTATAATATACTATAAGATCTATCAGCTCTCACCATACGTAACCCTGTCAAATAGATAACCCATTTGAATGCTTAGTATTATTTTTGTATAATGTGAGCTGATTGTGTATGTATATAGTTAATAAATGTATATCTATTTTAGCACCTAAATACAAAAAAGAATCTTAAATACCTATATTACGCAATGCACTATCACAACTGTATAATAAAATCAATTTGCACTGCATATATATCCTGACAAAGCATTATAATAATTCCTCTGTGCAAAACCTACTGTTTTTATATAATGAAAGCTGACTGCACATAAACCTAATTGAACTCTAAAACTAAATACAGTTAAAGTATTATTATTAAAGATAACATAAAATGCAGCCAACTTGCATCATAGATATTCAAAATAACAACTCTATACCGATACTATATACTATTTTTTTGTGCAATGCAAACTGATTGTAGTCTATCCTAGATTATAAACTATACATTTATGATATACTATAGGATTTTATCAGCTCTCATCATATGTAACCCTGTCAAATCAATAAACCATTTAATGCTTAGTATTGTTTTTGTATAATGTGAGCTGATTGTGTATGTATATAGTTATTAAATATATATCTATTTTAATGTTTAAATACAAATAAGGTAATCTTAAAAACCTATATTACGCAATGCACTATCACTACTGTATAATAAAATCAAACTGCATATATATCCTGACAAAGCATTATAATAATTCCTCTGTGCAAAACCTACCGTTTTTATATAATGAAAGCTGACTGCACATAAACCTAATTGAACTCTAAAACTAAATACAGTTAAATTATTATTAAATATGACATAAAATGCAGCCAACTTGCATCATAGATATTCAAAGTAACAACTCTATACCGATACTACATACTATTTTTTGTGCAATGCAAACTGATTGTAGTCTATCCTAGATTATAAACTATACACTTATAATATACTATAGGATTTTATCAGCTCTCATCATATGTAACCCTGTCAAATCAATAACTCATTTAATGCTTACTATTGCTTTTATATAATGTGAGCTGATTGTGTATTATTCTAATTATTAAATATATACATATTTTAGCACATAAATACAAACAATACATATCTTAAAAACCTATATTATCCTAATATAAAATGTATTTTACCTTTAAAATATACACAGAATGTTACAGATTTATTCATTGAAATTGGCCAATTTTCAAGTAATAAATTTGTTAGCAGAAAAAATTCTTTGTTTATCTAATATACCCCTAATGAAGAACAATTTGAAATCAAAATTTTCCTTTGGTTACATAAAAATTCCACTTAAAAAATATACATTAACATTATCATTTATTTAGTGGGAATCATATATATAAGCACCGCATTCGCGAAAAGAATAAGGGAAACCCACCGAAAACCTTATTCGTGCCATAGATAATTTCTCCAACTTCGAACATGTGTAAACGGGTTCTTTTACATGCAAATACAATATTTCCACAAA
Source organism: Salticus scenicus (assembly GCA_963930645.1). Taxonomy (NCBI): domain Eukaryota; kingdom Metazoa; phylum Arthropoda; class Arachnida; order Araneae; family Salticidae; genus Salticus; species Salticus scenicus. The sequence continues at coordinate 323,678,002 of OZ005651.1, read as the reverse complement.
AAGTCGACTCTTTTGCGTGAATAAAGTAGTTCTTAATGTCACTGAATAAATTTTATACAACGAATGTTCTCCAAACAGTTGAATGAATTTGTCACTTCAGCGAATATTCTGGAAACCGTCTGACAAAGCTGTCATAAATATAACCCTAATCAAGATTTAATGAATATCCTGGAGATTGTTCATTTAACAGTCTCTTGTGCTATAAACAGCATTTATATGTCACAGAAAAGGAATTTTATTGATTCAGTATCAATGACCAAGTGTTTGGAGCACTGTCTCTAAGAGACAACCAACCACTCAGACAATCTGCTTCTATTTATCCCCGTAGCAGCTGGAATTCAGTGAAGGTTTCAGGTGAATCTGTATAAGAATCCAACAGAAATTTCCCGAAATTGGTTGCTGTTGAAAAAAAAGAGGTTCGTAACTTCGGCAATCTTAAACTACCATTTCACACCAAATTTTGTCACTAAGTTGTCAAGTTAATCTTCTCCAACCAAGGCTTACTTTAATGCAAGTGAATGGACTGCTATTTGTTTCTTTTCTGACTGCAAATCTATTTCTTTTATGCAGCAACACATATGAGGAAAGAGGTGTAATCTTTTTCAGCAATATACTACGTTCGGTTACCTGCAGTAACAAAATCACTAAAGAAGAGGTCAGGATCTGCAAAATAAATACAAAAATTGTTAGGTCAATTAAAAAGATAAAAATATCAGTAAATTTATAAATATAAACAGAGATGTTATTTCTGATATTTTTTTTATCACTACTTCTATACCGAAAGCTTTTTCGTATTTTTACAGCATTGTTTGTGGTTGCAGAGGGTAGTTATTATTGTTAGGAAATACTGGTAAGAAACAGTCGCTGAAGTACTAGTAATATCTCTAATCAATTCTTCCATATTTTTGGAGAGAGAATCAAAATATAAAATTAAAATTTTCCAGTTTTAAAATCGCATTATTTCGATATATTAATAAGTTAATAAAGTTTATATATATATATATATGCAAAATAATTAAAGCCAGATGAAAAATTAATCCCGAAACACATTAGGGCCTTCATCAGAGGAGCTCTCCCATGTAGGGAAAGGAATATGAGAAGTTTCTGACGAAACGCTGGTAATTTAACCAAAAATTACGTTTTTAGCCCCCAACTTCTCACAGATGGAAGCAAGACCATACAGCAAACGGATTTTAATTAATACAAAGCAATTAAATTCAGAAATCAAGCACAAAAATATAATACATCAATATGAAATACAAGAATATAAATCATTTAAGAATATATAAATACATACAGGGACAAACTGGAATAGTCATATGGAAAATTGAAAACCACCCCCAATATAAACATAGAACCCGCTTCAGCTAGTAGTGTCACTTACCAGCACTTAAATGTCGCCCAAAATGAACCCGTGTTTTGGGATTAATTTTTCATCTGGCTTTAATTATTTTGCTTATTTATTATAGTTTTATATTTCCTTTTGCTGCATTTGTGCAATGGTTTATAAAAACTTTGTTCTAGTTCTATTTATTTAATAATTCAAGTTTTACTCCATCCTATATTTAAATTTTATCTTATATATATATAGAGAGAGAGAGATAGAGAGAGAGAGAAAGAGAAATATCTTTTAAATACTACTTTGAAAACTTACCCATATTTTAAAACCATATATTGTATTGCCTTAGGTGAAATACACTGATAAATATAAAAACTGCTTTTCATCAATTAAAAACATAAAAATATCAGTAAATTTACAAATATAAAACAAGTATGTGATTTTTGCAAATTTTAATACCACTACTTTTATACATAAAACTTTTTCATATTTTTACAGTATTTTGGTTGTTTAAGAGGGTAGTGATTATTGTTAGGAAATATTGCTAAGAAACAGTCGCAGAAATCATATCCCTGATCAATTCCTGAATATTTCTGGAGAGACAATGAAAATATAATATTAAAATATTCTAGTTATAAAATCACATCATTTCGATATATTGATAAATTAATAAAAGAAAAAAAAAAATATAGAAATATTTTTTTTAGTACTACTTTAAAAACTTACCGATATTTTAAAACCATATATTGTATTTCCTTAGGTGAACTGCACTGATAAATTAAAGAAAAAAAAAAAAAAAAAAATGTTTTTTTAGGTCAATTAAGAAAACAAAAACATCAGTAAATTTATAAATATAAACAGGGATGTGATTTTTGCAAATTTTAATACCACTATTTCTATGCAGAAAACTTTTTCATATTTTTACAGTATTTTTGTTGTTTAAGAAGGTAGAGAATATTGCTATTAAATACTGTTAAAAACCAGTAGCAGAAAACACATTCCTGATCAATTTCTACATATTTCTGGAGAAATAAGGATAATATAAAATTAAAATATGTTAGTTGTAAAATCACATCATTTCGATACATTAATAAGTTAATAAAGTTAATTAAAAAAAATCATATATACATAGAAATATTTTTTTTTTTAATTCTACTTTAAAAACGTACCTATATTTTAAAAACCATATACTGTATTTCTTTAAGGCAACTACACTGATACTGTACGATGTTGGCTGAGGACTGCTTGTGGGACAAGACAATTGTACTCTACACCACAAAACAATCTGTGGAGTCAGTCAAATTTTCTTCCCTATTCAATTAATTTTTAAATGATAAAGAAAAATAATTAAGATTTTTTACACTTATAAATTTAATTTACAAAAAATATAAAAAATACTTAATAAATATTATTTTTAAAACTTACCTACTGCATTTCCTTACATGTAGCTTAAGAATGCTGTAAGATGTTGTGGGACAGGCTGGGATTTTAGAGCATGGAACAACCAGCTGTGTCTGTTTTCCATTTAAAATTTTCTTACATATTCATGTTCATTTTCTAAAATATAAAGAAAAAAATCAAATGCCTTAAAAAGTTCATGTATATTCAATTACAACTAAGAAAAGAATCTATATAGGGACAAGGTTCTTATGAATATCAACGACTAATCAAGTCTAAAATTACTTTATACAAACAGTGGTATTCAAATCTCCCTTTGTGAGAAGCCTGACCCAAGAAAAATGTTTGGGGCCCTTCACAAAATTAATATTGCTAAAAACAAAAAAACAAAAATAGTGCTTTCAGAAATTTTGTTTAAAAAAAAAAAAAAAAAATCTTATACTTTTTGCATGCCAGACTGTTTTCCATTTCCTATTTTTTTTTTTTTCTTTTAATCACTCAAACTTATGCATCATTGAGCTACAGACATTAAAAATAAAATATGAAACAGCTAAAACAGAAGATTTTTCATAAGAATTCTTTTTTCACAAAATAAACAGTTAAAAACACAAAATAGGGTAGGTGCTGCAGTGATTGACATGCTCCAGTAATTGACATCTTTCCCGAAATAATTATTATATAAGAAAAAAGAAAAAAAAAGAACATGTTTTACACATAAGAATTTTAACATTGTATGTCAAACACTGAAGCATACGTTGCCAATAACTGGTAAAATGAAAAACTAGAAGTGTCAATCACTGAAGCATAGGATGCTAATTACTGGTAAAATGAAAAACTGGATGTGTCTATTACTGGAACATTGAGTGAGTGTTAAATAAAAATTAATAATAATAATAATAATAATAATAATTATCAAATGCATATATTTTAACATATATATGTGTCCCTGAAAGTTTTTCATACCATTTATATTAATTTAAGATTTCCAAAAATAGTTTCTGATGACTAAAACATTAAAAACATCAGACATTGCTCTAAAAATGTCAATCACTGGAGCACTTACCCTATATTTTAATTTTTACAAAGAACTGGTCCCAAAATTAAAACTTGGATCTGCCCTGCACTTCTTTTATTATTTTTTTTAATCGCGTGTAAATCTACTTCAATCCCACCACATTTTCGGGGAAAAAAAAAAAAAGGATCAAAAGTAAACTGTCCAAGTAATTATGTGATTACCATAAATTCCTTGAAAGAGAAAAAATATCATTACTACAAATTTCTTATTTAACTAAAAAATATTTTAAACTTGTTAATACTTAAAAGAAAATTGAAATGAGAAATCTTCGTTCATTAGAAACCATTTCGCTAAAAACTCATTCAAAAGAATAGCAAATTTTCATAAATACGAAACATTTTTTTAAAATGTTAACAGTCCTATCATATATTTTATCATGGCATACTAAAATAAACACTACGCCTCTTGCAAAATAATAATAATAATAATAATAATAATAATAATATATATATATATTTTTTTTTTTTTCAAAAGTGAAATATTGATTCTCATAAATCTCTACAAAAAGGAAATTTTTGCGACCTAAAATATAACCACTAAGTTTTATTAAACACAAAGTTTTATTAATAAGTACAAAACTTTAAATAAACACCATAAAACGCTATAAACTTGCAACAATTGTTTCGGGTTAAAAAAAAAAAAAAAAAAAAAAAAAAACACTCGACACTTTGTCAGGTGAACAAAGTAGGCATGAATGCTGCAATCAAAGTGGCAACGCTTGCAGCACTCGTGCCTACTTTGTTCGCTTGACGCGTTTATTCAAAGTTTTATAATTATCACTTTTAAAAGATCAGTTCTGTGGTGATTTCTTATTACAAAGCTTTCTTATTATTCAATTGTAAGAGAAAATATTTTAGAATATAAAGTACTGAAATAAGAATAAAGCTTATAAAAACACAGAAAAACATACTATAAAAGAAGCCCAAATGAATGAGGCAAGAAAGGTGTTCAAAATATAATAGGAAAAGAAAAATTAAAAGAATAACTTTCTATAACTTGAAAAAAAAAAGCATTTTATAATCTTGCAAAGTAACCGTTTACTCCCGAAATCTTAAAAAAAAAAAAAAAAAAAAAAAAACACGAATTATTTTTTAAAAGGCTTACAACTACAATTATAATAACAAAGATATTAAAGCTAAAGATAATAACGTCGAATTTCTTGCAGAAGTTGTTATGGAATGTTTACAAACGTTTTTAAACAGTAAATTGCAATTTAAAAATATATATCATTATTGTGTTTTAAAAGCTTAAAATATAACCATACAAGTATATATATGTGTTTTTTTTTTTTTTTTTTTTTTTTTTTAATGACGATTTGATTTTGATAATCCTTTTTAAAAGAGTACATTCCCACAGCCAAAATTGTAATTATCAAGTTATCGAAGCTAAAAATAATAAAATAAAAAATCTTTCAAAAATAAACATGTAATTTTCACAAGCCATTTAAAAGAGTAATTTTCTACACAAAATTTATAATCACTAAGATTTCAAAGTAAAAAAAAAAAAAATCGTTAACTAACTGTTATGTAAAAATAAAGAAAATGTTTGACAAGTCTTATAAAGAGGAAAATCTTACAATCAAAATTGCAATTACTAAACTATTAAAGCAAAAAATATTGCACTCAAAATTCTCCAAAAAATACCATAATTCTTACAAGCCTATTAAAAAACTAAATTACTGAAACAAAATTATTAAACTCTAAAGTACAAAAAATGCACGCACAAAATATATTTGGACAAAAGGCAAAATAATATTGACACGAATATTAAAAGTAGAAATTTCTGTAACAAAAATTATAATTAATAAACTATTTAAGCTAAAAATAATAATTCCTAAATAACTTGCAAAAATCACCAAAAAATACACATACCTTTTAAGACAGTAAATTCCAAAATCAAATTTGTAATCCTTAAGCATGAAAAGCTTAAAAATTTGAATGGGCTTTACCACAGTTTGAAGTTGTTGACGAAGTCAGTCAATTGTTAAATCACAAATTCAATTCAATCCTCAACTTCTTTTATCTGAAAAATAAAATAAAATAATAATAAACATCAAGTGTATATTTGCTTACAGGACATACTTGTACGGTGTTCGGGTACAACTACAACTAGTTCTGTAGTAAAAAGGGGTGTTGCAACCTGGAGTCTCCGCAGAGTGACAGCTAACTCTGTGGCGTAATCTCTGCACTATTTTTACTACAATACATACTTGAATTCATCCGTTTTGGGAAACTGAATGGGCTTTTCCACAGTTTGGGATTCTCTGTGAGGTTGACAATTAGGTTGAGGTTTTGACTCATTAACAAATTCGTTGCAATTTTCTTCCTCGATTTCTCTTTTATCTGAAAAATAAAAAATAAAGAAAAAAATTAAAGTTCAAGTACATAAGAGCTTACATATAAATATGGAAATTTTGATCCAGTCATAATTGTGGGACCCATCACACAAATCCAGTTTTTAAAAATGGACTTTCTAGAAATTTATACGTAATTCCGATCAAATAGGGGAGAAAAATGGATCTTTAAGAAAGGTTGTATGAAGAAAAGTTGTGTAATAGCCCCCAAGAATTAAAATCTGGACCGACCCTTTTCGTTCCGTAAAGATATATTTTTAATCATTAAGGGGGCCACAACTCCTCATTTTTTTTTTTTTTTTTTTTTTTTTTTTTCCTCAGATACTTTCACTAGAATATTGAAACCATAATTTTTACCTTATCCTATCGTGAAAAGGAAAAAATAGTAATAAAATAAAAGGAATTAAAAAAAGTGTTTCGTACATACTTTTGAAAGGAAAAAATCTTACAACAATCCATGTATTAAAAGTAAAAGGGTTAAAAAATGCATCATCTGTTTGCAAAGCTCACCGAATGATTCTAAGAAACACCTTTACAAAAAGTTATCCCAAAACAAAATATATAATATAAAAATTAAATTAAGAGATAAAATATTGTCGAATTATCTAAAGAAGGCAGAAAGCTCCATCATACTTTACGAAAAATGGAATATAGATTTTTTACTCGAAATTACTAAACTGTAGAAATTTCTCGTTAAAATAATAATAATAATAGAATTAAACTTACTAATACTATTTTACATTGTTATCCAACTGCAATAGAACATTTAACACAGACAAATACAACATAAAATGTTAGAGTAGTACACAATGAATCCATAAAATTCGCAATGAAAAACCATAATAAAGTTAACAATTGCAGTAAACCCATTATAAAAATAGAAAAAATGTTCTTGCTAGAAAAATAATGAATTTTGATGATCAACTGCAATAGTCAAAAACATTTATCGTAGACAAATACAATATAACACATTCAATCAAAATATTTACCATATAAAATCTTAATTCAAAAGAATCAAACTCTAAAATAGGCAATGGGACCATAAATTCCTTGAGAAAAACCCATCTTAAAATCTTAATTTAAAAATTTGACTAAATTGCAGTAAATTCATTAAAAAGGAGAAGAAATTTTGCAAAAAAAAAAAAACAATGTGTATGAAATAACCTTATCCAACTGCAATAGTCAAAATATTTTAACTTCGACAAAAATGAAAAAGGCGCTAAAATTGGCAATGAGCTACTAAATTCCTACAGATAAAAGCAGCATAAAATTTTAGTTAGAAAATTGATTGAACTACAGTAAATCCATTAAAAAAGTTAAAAAATCTTGTGAAAAACGCAATGTGGTTATTCAACTGTAATAGTCAAAAACTATTAACTTAGACAAAACAGAATAACTCTTTAAAATAGAAAGTGAGCTATTAAACTTTTCAAGACAAATGCAGATAAAATTGTAGCTCAAAAACTGACTAAATTGCTGTGAACCCTTTAAAAGGGGGAACATTTTCTGCTAAAATACAATGCAATATCACTAAACAACTACAATAGTCAAAAATATTATAACAGAGACACTATATAGTAAAAGTCTCTTAAAATAGGATAGAAGTCACTAAATATTTAAAATCAAATCGGGTGTAGAACCTTATTTCTAAAACAGACTACATTGCAGTTACTCCATTTAAAATTCTTGCTAAAAAACATTAGTATTGTTATCCGACAGCAAAAAGTATAATATAGAAGCTCTGAAAAAATAATGGATTGTAAAAATGAAAAAATTCAATGGTAGGAGTCAATTAAAATAAAAATGAAAAATTTCAAAGCTACAAACACAATTTAAAGAAAATTATTCAAATGTTTCAGTTGAAAATTTTAATTTTAATAAAATACAGTATAAGGCTCAAAAACAGGCAAGGAGCAATTAAATTTCTAAAGACAAATGCAGCGTAAACTTTCTGTTCGAAATATGACTAAATTGCAGCAAACCGATTAAAAAAGAAATGTAATTGCTATAAGCACTATTCCGTATAAATATCCAACTGCAATAGTCAAAATTGTAACTTAGTTAAAATATATATTAAAACTCTAAATCAGGAAGTAAGCCACAAAATTTACAAAGAAAAATGCAGTGTAAAATCTTAGTTTGAAAACTGACTAAATTGCAGGAAGTCAATAAAATAAATAGGAAAAAAGTATTATTAAAAATACAATACAATAGTGTTATCCAACTGCGATAGTAAAACTCTCAACTTAGACAAATGCAATATGAAGCTCTAGCACAGGCAATGAGTTACTAAATTTATAAAGCCAAAAGCATTGTAAAATCTTAATTCAAAAATTCACTAAATTGCAGTAAATCAATTAAAAGAGGGGAAAATCTTGCTACAAAAATTCAATACTATGTTAAAGCCGCAGTGCTACAATGTTATGAAACTGCAATAGTCAAAAATGTTTTATTAGAAAAGACAACATAAAGCTCTAAAATAGGAAATGAACTAATTTCTTAAGACAAATGCTCATAAATATTACTTCGAAAATTGACAAAATTACATTAATCTAAAAAAAAAAAAAAGAAAGAAAGAAAGAAACTGAGACGATTGCCAAAATCAGGCCAAGTGTTGGCTGCCAACAGTAGTTGCAGCTGGACCATTGGTGGCAAAATTAACAGTGCCAAAAGGAATTTCTTACACGCAATAAGGTATCAATCTAGACACAAAAGTATAAGGCTCAAAAATAGACAATGAGCCACTTTATTTCTAAAGACAAGTGCAGTGAAAAATCTTTGTTCAAAAGTTTACTAAATTACAGCAAATTCATTAAAAAAAAAAAAAAAAGAAGAAGAAAACGTCTTGCCAAAAATACAATCCGATAAGATTATTAAACTACAATTGTCAAAAGATTTAAAATCAGACAAAATATAGGGTAAGACTAAAATAGGCAACGGGACCTGAAATTTCTTAAGTCAAACCCACCTTAAAATCTTAATTTTAAAAATTGACTAAATTGCAGTAAATCCATTAAACAGAAGAAAACATTTTGTGAAAAATACAATCTGCAAGAAATAATGTTACAACATTCAAAATCTTTTAACTTGGACAAAACAGAAAAAGGCACTTAAATTCGAAATGGGCCACTAAATTCCTTAAGATAAATGCAGCATAAAATTTTAGTTAGAAAATTCACTTAAGTACAGTAAAGCCATATTAAAAATGGTGAAATGTCTTGTGAAAACACAATGTAATGTCGTTATTCAACTGCAACAGTCACAAATATTATAACTGAGATAGTGCATAGTAAAATAGTCTAAAATAGGATATGGACCACAAAATATTTAAAATTAAATCAAGTGTAAAATATTATTTCTAAAATTGACTATATTGCAGTAACTCCATTTGAAACTCTCCTAAAAACATTATTCAGTATTGTTATCCGACAGTAAAAAATATAACATAGAAGTTCAATAATAAAAATTGATAGCAATGAAGAATCAAAAATGAAAAATTTCAAAGCTGAAAATACAATGAAAAAAATTTATTAAAATGCATTAGTAAAAAACTTCAATTTTGAGAAAAAAAAAAAAAAACAGTATAAGGATCTAAAACAGGCAATGAACAATTAAATTTCTAAGGACAAATACAGTGTAAAATCTAAGATCCAAATATGACTAAATTGCAGTAAACTGCTTTTTAAAAAAACTTCTTGCTAAAAACACTATTCCGTATTGATATCCAACTGCAATAGTCATAATTTTAAAGTAGTAAATATATATATATATATATATATATTATATTTCTAAATCAAAAATTAAGCCACAAAAACCTCTAAAGAAAAATGCAGTGTAAAATCTTAGTTTGAAAACAGGCTAAATTGCAGGGAGACCATTAAATAAACGCGAAAAAAATGTTATTAAAAACACGATACAATCGTGAAATCCTACTGCAAGAGTAAAACTCTCAACTTAGAAAAATGCAATATAAGGCTCTAAAATAGGCAATAAGCTACTAAATTTACGAAGCCAAAAGCCTTTTGTAAAATCTTAATTCAAAAACTGATCAAACTGCAGTAAATTAAATAAAAGAGAAAAAAAAATTTGCTAAAAACACATGTGCTAATGTGCTAAAAACACAATCCTACACCGTTATCAAGCTACAATAGTCAACAAAATATTATAAGACAAAAACAGTATAAAGCTCTAAAATAGGCAATGAACTACTACATTTCTTAAGACAGTTATCTTAGTACTATACAATAGTGATAATAAAATGCTCAATTTCAACAAATGCAATATGAAGCTCTAACACAGGCAATAATCCACTAAATTTATAAAGCCAAAAGAATTGTAAAATCTTAATTCAAAAATTCACTAAATTGCAGTAAATCAGTTAAAAGAGGGGAAAGGCTTGCTAAAAAAATTCAATAATGTGTTAAAACCACAGTGTTATAACGTTACCAAACTGCAATAGTCAAAAATATTTTATTAAAAAAGACAGCATAAAGCTTTAAATAGGCAATAAACTACTACACTTCTTAAGACCCCACCTGCACATAAAATGTTACTTCGAAAATTGATGAAATTACATTAATCTCAAAAATCATGAGGTGATGGCCAAAATCCGGCCAAGTGTTGGCTGCCAACATTAGCTGCAGCTAGCCCACTGGTGGCAAAATTAACAGTTAATAAGAATCTGTTACGCTGGCCGTGAGGTGGCCACACCAGAAAAATCCAAAGCTGGCTGCAAATACGATTGGAAGCATTTAATAGCCCAGTGATGAGTTGCTGCTGGCAGGTAGCAGTACAAAGGAAATAGTTAGTGGATCACATCTGGTAGCCAGCAATAGGATGGAAATTTTATGTGGGCCAGTATTTGGGCAGCTCTGCCAAACATAAACATTTTATAATCTGGGTGGCAACCTATTCTGGGGTCAGCTCTGTGACTAAAATAGAGAACGAATCATTAAATTTAGGAAAATAAATGCAGTGGAAAATCTTGGGTAGAAAATTAACTAATTTGCAATATTATTATCTAACTGCAAAAGTTAAAACCTTTTTACTTAGACACAATAAAGTATAAGGCTTAAAAAATATATAATAAGTCACTTTATTTCTAAAGAAATGTAGAGAGTAAAGTACTTGTACAAAAATTTACTAAATTACAGTAAATCCATAAAATTGAAAAAAATTACCCTGCCAAAAAGCACACAGAATATAAGAGTAAGATTGTAAATTAAGCAATGGGATCCTAAATTTCTTAAGACAAAATCCATCTTAAAACCTTTAATTTAAATATTTGACTAAATTGCAGTAAATTCATTAAACAGGCAAAAATAAATTTGCACAACACTCAGTGTGTGTGTGTGTGTGAAATAACGTTGTTATCCAACTGCAATAGTCAAAAACTTTTAACTAGGAAAAACTGAAAAAGGCGTTAAAATCTGCAATGAGCCACTAATTCCCTTCAGCTAAAAGTGGCGTAAAATTTAATTTGGAAAATTGACTAAATTGCAGTAAATCCATTAAAAAGGGTGAAAAATATTGTGGAAACAATGTGTAATATCGTTATTTGACTCCATTAGACAAAAGCTTTTAAGTTGTACGAAACACAATAACACTCTAAAATAGAAAGTGATCTGTAATATTTTTTTAGACAAACTCAGCTGAAATTTTAGCTCGAAAATTGTCTAAATTGCAGTTAATCTATTAAAAGGGGAAACATTTTCTGCGAAAAACACAATATAATATTCATATACAACTGCAATAGTCAAAAACATTATCACTGAGATAATGTATAGTAAAAAGGCTTAAAAATAGAATGGGCACACTAAATATTTAAATCAAGTGTAAAATCTTATTTTGAAATCTGTCAGGTATTTTCCTTACATTAAGGAGAGGAATATATGTATTAAATTTTTTTCAAATCTACAAACACTTTTTTTTCCACGAAAAGACTAAGAATAGAAGAATACAAGTATATAATAACTATATATCTCAAACTTTGCATTTCGATGTCTTTCCTATACTTCAAAATAGAAAATATTCTGAATTAGAAAAAAGTAGTTCATTCATTTATACATTAACACTGTTTTGATTAACAAAATATTTTGAGCATACGTATATTTAAGAAAATTTAAATGTTAAGTAAAAGAAATTCAAAGATTTTTTTTTTTTTTTTTTTTTTTGGGGGGGGGGGGGGGAGGACAAAAGTTAGAATGCCTGTAGATTTTCATAGAAGACAATTTTGTTTTTTAAAGATATGTAAATGATTATACTAGGTTATAATCATGCTTATATATTTACACTACTAAATAATAGTAACCTGAAAATCGACCTGAACTCACAATAGAGAATTTTAATGACCCACACCCGACTCAAAACCTCAAATGAAAATTAAGAATTCATTTAAAAATCTTACAATTTAAGTTATGAAGTAAATTTTTATTGCTATACAACTGGTTAATAATTTAAAATTAATTTAAAATGTAATTACTAATGCGCCAAGTTAAAAGTTTAAAAATCTGAAAAATGGATGAATAATAACTTTTAACAATACAATAGTGTTATCCAACTGCGATAGTAAAACTCTCAACTTAGACAAATACAATATGAAGCTCTAACACAGGCAATGAGCCACTAAACTTATAAAGCCAAAATCATTCTAAAAATCTTAATTCAAAAATTCACTAAATTCCAGTAAATCAATTAAAAGAGGGAAAAGTCTTGCTAAAAAAAATTCAATGTGTTAAAACCACAGTGCTACAAAGTTATCAAACTGCAATAGTCAAGAATGTTTTATTAGAAAAGAAAGCATAAAGCTCTGAAATAGGCAATGAACTACTACATTTCTTAAGACAAATGCACATAAAATGTTACTTCGAATTGACGAAATTACATTAATCTAAATAAAACCTGAGATGATGGCCAAAATCAGGCCATGTGTTGGCTGTCAACAGTAGTTGCAGCTGGACCATTGGTGCCAAAGAGAATTTGTTACACGCAATATTAATCTAGACACAATAAAGTATAAGGCTCAAAAATAGACAGTGAGCCACTTTATTTCTAAAGACAAGTGCAGTGAAAAATCTTTGTTTAAAAATGTACTAAACTACAGCAAATTCATTGAAAAAAAAAAAAGTCTTGCCAAAAATATAATCCGATTAGATTATTAAACTGCAATTTTCAAAAGATTTAAAATCAGACAAAATATAGTGTAAGACTAAAATAGGCAACGGGACCTGAAATTTCTTAACACAAACCCACCTTTAAAATCTTAAATTTAAAAATTGACTAAATTGCAGTAAATCCGTTAAACAGAAGAAAACATTTTGTGAGAAATACAATCTGCGTGAAATAATGTTACCCAACAGCAACATTCAAAAACTTTTAACTTGGGCAAAGCTGAAAAAGGCGCTTAAATTGGCAATGGGCCACTAAATCCCTTAAGGTAAATGCAGCATAAAATTTTAGTTAGAAAATTCCTTTAAGTACAGTAAAGCCATATTAAAAATGGTGAAATGTCTTGTGAAAACACAATGTAATGTCGTTATTTAACTGCAACAGTCAAGAATGTTATAGCTGAGACAGTGCATAGTAAAAAAATCTAGAATAGGATATGGGCCACTAAATATTTAAAATTAAATCAAGTGTAAAATATTATTTCTAAAATTGACTATATTGCAGTAACTCCATTTGAAACTCTCATAAAAACATTATTCAGTATTGTTATCCGACAGTAAAAAATATAACATAGAAGTTCAATAATAAATAATGGACAACAAAAATGAAAAAAATTGATAGCAATGAAGAATCAAAAATGAAAAATTTCAAAGCTGAAAATACAATGAAAAAAATTTATTAAAATGCATTAGTAAAAAACTTCAATTTTGAGAAAAAAAAAAAAAAAAAAAAAAAAAAAAAAAACAGTATAAGGATCTAAAACAGGCAATGAACAATTAAATTTCTAAGGACAAATACAGTGTAAAATCTAAGATCCAAATATGACTAAATTGCAGTAAACTGCTTTTTAAAAAAACTTCTTGCTAAAAACACTATTCCGTATTGATATCCAACTGCAATAGTCATAATTTTAAAGTAGTAAATATATATATATATATATATATATTATATTTCTAAATCAAAAATTAAGCCACAAAAACCTCTAAAGAAAAATGCAGTGTAAAATCTTAGTTTGAAAACAGGCTAAATTGCAGGGAGACCATTAAATAAACGCGAAAAAAATGTTATTAAAAACACGATACAATCGTGAAATCCTACTGCAAGAGTAAAACTCTCAACTTAGAAAAATGCAATATAAGGCTCTAAAATAGGCAATAAGCTACTAAATTTACGAAGCCAAAAGCCTTTTGTAAAATCTTAATTCAAAAACTGATCAAACTGCAGTAAATTAAATAAAAGAGAAAAAAAAATTTGCTAAAAACACATGTGCTAATGTGCTAAAAACACAATCCTACACCGTTATCAAGCTACAATAGTCAACAAAATATTATAAGACAAAAACAGTATAAAGCTCTAAAATAGGCAATGAACTACTACATTTCTTAAGACAGTTTTCTTAGTACTATACAATAGTGATAATAAAATGCTCAATTTCAACAAATGCAATATGAAGCTCTAACACAGGCAATAATCCACTAAATTTATAAAGCCAAAAGAATTGTAAAATCTTAATTCAAAAATTCACTAAATTGCAGTAAATCAGTTAAAAGAGGGGAAAGGCTTGCTAAAAAAATTCAATAATGTGTTAAAACCACAGTGTTATAACGTTACCAAACTGCAATAGTCAAAAATATTTTATTAAAAAAGACAGCATAAAGCTTTAAATAGGCAATAAACTACTACACTTCTTAAGACCCCAACTGCACATAAAATGTTACTTCGAAAATTGATGAAATTACATTAATCTCAAAAATCATGAGGTGATGGCCAAAATCCGGCCAAGTGTTGGCTGCCAACATTAGCTGCAGCTAGCCCACTGGTGGCAAAATTAACAGTTAATAAGAATCTGTTACGCTGGCCGTGAGGTGGCCACACCAGAAAAATCCAAAGCTGGCTGCAAATACGATTGGAAGCATTTAATAGCCCAGTGATGAGTTGCTGCTGGCAGGTAGCAGTACAAAGGAAATAGTTAGTGGATCACATCTGGTAGCCAGCAATAGGATGGAAATTTTATGTGGGCCAGTATTTGGGCAGCTCTGCCAAACATAAACATTTTATAATCTGGGTGGCAACCTATTCTGGGGTCAGCTCTGTGACTAAAATAGAGAACGAATCATTAAATTTAGGAAAATAAATGCAGTGGAAAATCTTGGGTAGAAAATTAACTAATTTGCAATATTATTATCTAACTGCAAAAGTTAAAACCTTTTTACTTAGACACAATAAAGTATAAGGCTTAAAAAATATATAATAAGTCACTTTATTTCTAAAGAAATGTAGAGAGTAAAGTACTTGTACAAAAATTTACTAAATTACAGTAAATCCATAAAATTGAAAAAAATTACCCTGCCAAAAAGCACACAGAATATAAGAGTAAGATTGTAAATTAAGCAATGGGATCCTAAATTTCTTAAGACAAAATCCATCTTAAAACCTTTAATTTAAATATTTGACTAAATTGCAGTAAATTCATTAAACAGGCAAAAATAAATTTGCACAACACTCAGTGTGTGTGTGTGTGTGTGTGAAATAACGTTGTTATCCAACTGCAATAGTCAAAAACTTTTAACTAGGAAAAACTGAAAAAGGCGTTAAAATCTGCAATGAGCCACTAATTCCCTTCAGCTAAAAGTGGCGTAAAATTTAATTTGGAAAATTGACTAAATTGCAGTAAATCCATTAAAAAGGGTGAAAAATATTGTGGAAACAATGTGTAATATCGTTATTTGACTCCATTAGACAAAAGCTTTTAAGTTGTACGAAACACAATAACACTCTAAAATAGAAAGTGATCTGTAATATTTTTTTAGACAAACTCAGCTGAAATTTTAGCTCAAAAATTGTCTAAATTGCAGTTAATCTATTAAAAGGGGAAACATTTTCTGCGAAAAACACAATATAATATTCATATACAACTGCAATAGTCAAAAACATTATCACTGAGATAATGTATAGTAAAAAGGCTTTAAAATAGAATGGGCACACTAAATATTTAAATCAAGTGTAAAATCTTATTTTGAAATCTGTCAGGTATTTTCCTTACATTAAGGAGAGGAATATATGTATTAAATTTTTTTCAAATCTACAAACACTTTTTTTTCCACGAAAAGACTAAGAATAGAAGAATACAAGTATATATAACTATATATCTCAAACTTTGCATTTCGATGTCTTTCCTATACTTTAAAATAGAAAATATTCTGAATTAGAAAAAAGTAGTTCATTCATTTATACATTAATACTGTTTTGATTAACAAAATATATTGAGCATACGTATATTTCAGAAAATTTAAATGTTAAGTAAAAGAAATTCAAAGATTTTTTTTTTTTTTTTTTTTTTTGGGGGGGGGGGGAGGACAAAAGTTAGAATGCCTGTAGATTTTCATAGAAGACAATTTTGTTTTTTAAAGATATGTAAATGATTATACTAGGTTATAATCATGCTTATATATTTACACTACTAAATAATAGTAACCTGAAAATCGACCTGAACTCACAATAGAGAATTTTAATGACCCACACCCGACTCAAAACCTCAAATGAAAATTAAGAATTCATTTAAAAATCTTACAATTTAAGTTATGAAGTAAATTTTTATTGCTATACAACTGGTTAATAATTTAAAATTAATTTAAAATGTAATTACTAATGCGCCAAGTTAAAAGTTTAAAAATCTGAAAAATGGATGAATAAAAACTTTTAACAATACAATAGTGTTATCCAACTGCGATAGTAAAACTCTCAACTTAGACAAATACAATATGAAGCTCTAACACAGGCAATGAGCCACTAAACTTATAAAGCCAAAATCATTCTAAAAATCTTAATTCAAAAATTCACTAAATTCCAGTAAATCAATTAAAAGAGGGAAAAGTCTTGCTAAAAAAAATTCAATGTGTTAAAACCACAGTGCTACAAAGTTATCAAACTGCAATAGTCAAGAATGTTTTATTAGAAAAGAAAGCATAAAGCTCTGAAATAGGCAATGAACTACTACATTTCTTAAGACAAATGCACATAAAATGTTACTTCGAATTGACGAAATTACATTAATCTAAATAAAACCTGAGATGATGGCCAAAATCAGGCCATGTGTTGGCTGTCAACAGTAGTTGCAGCTGGACCATTGGTGCCAAAGAGAATTTGTTACACGCAATATTAATCTAGACACAATAAAGTATAAGGCTCAAAAATAGACAGTGAGCCACTTTATTTCTAAAGACAAGTGCAGTGAAAAATCTTTGTTTAAAAATTTACTAAACTACAGCAAATTCATTGAAAAAAAAAAAAGTCTTGCCAAAAATATAATCCGATTAGATTATTAAACTGCAATTTTCAAAAGATTTAAAATCAGACAAAATATAGTGTAAGACTAAAATAGGCAACGGGACCTGAAATTTCTTAACACAAACCCACCTTTAAAATCTTAAATTTAAAAATTGACTAAATTGCAGTAAATCCGTTAAACAGAAGAAAACATTTTGTGAGAAATACAATCTGCGTGAAATAATGTTACCCAACAGCAACATTCAAAAACTTTTAACTTGGGCAAAGCTGAAAAAGGCGCTTAAATTGGCAATGGGCCACTAAATCCCTTAAGGTAAATGCAGCATAAAATTTTAGTTAGAAAATTCCTTTAAGTACAGTAAAGCCATATTAAAAATGGTGAAATGTCTTGTGAAAACACAATGTAATGTCGTTATTTAACTGCAACAGTCAAGAATGTTATAGCTGAGACAGTGCATAGTAAAAAAATCTAGAATAGGATATGGGCCACTAAATATTTAAAATTAAATCAAGTGTAAAATATTATTTCTAAAATTGACTATATTGCAGTAACTCCATTTGAAACTCTCATAAAAACATTATTCAGTATTGTTATCCGACAGTAAAAAATATAACATAGAAGTTCAATAATAAATAATGGACAACAAAAATGAAAAAAATTGATAGCAATGAAGAATCAAAAATGAAAAATTTCAAAGCTGAAAATACAATGAAAAAAATTTATTAAAATGCATTAGTAAAAAACTTCAATTTTGAGAAAAAAAAAAAAAAACAGTATAAGGATCTAAAACAGGCAATGAACAATTAAATTTCTAAGGACAAATACAGTGTAAAATCTAAGATCCAAATATGACTAAATTGCAGTAAACTGCTTTTTAAAAAAACTTCTTGCTAAAAACACTATTCCGTATTGATATCCAACTGCAATAGTCATAATTTTAAAGTAGTAAATATATATATATATATATATATATTATATTTCTAAATCAAAAATTAAGCCACAAAAACCTCTAAAGAAAAATGCAGTGTAAAATCTTAGTTTGAAAACAGGCTAAATTGCAGGGAGACCATTAAATAAACGCGAAAAAAATGTTATTAAAAACACGATACAATCGTGAAATCCTACTGCAAGAGTAAAACTCTCAACTTAGAAAAATGCAATATAAGGCTCTAAAATAGGCAATAAGCTACTAAATTTACGAAGCCAAAAGCCTTTTGTAAAATCTTAATTCAAAAACTGATCAAACTGCAGTAAATTAAATAAAAGAGAAAAAAAAATTTGCTAAAAACACATGTGCTAATGTGCTAAAAACACAATCCTACACCGTTATCAAGCTACAATAGTCAACAAAATATTATAAGACAAAAACAGTATAAAGCTCTAAAATAGGCAATGAACTACTACATTTCTTAAGACAGTTTTCTTAGTACTATACAATAGTGATAATAAAATGCTCAATTTCAACAAATGCAATATGAAGCTCTAACACAGGCAATAATCCACTAAATTTATAAAGCCAAAAGAATTGTAAAATCTTAATTCAAAAATTCACTAAATTGCAGTAAATCAGTTAAAAGAGGGGAAAGGCTTGCTAAAAAAATTCAATAATGTGTTAAAACCACAGTGTTATAACGTTACCAAACTGCAATAGTCAAAAATATTTTATTAAAAAAGACAGCATAAAGCTTTAAATAGGCAATAAACTACTACACTTCTTAAGACCCCAACTGCACATAAAATGTTACTTCGAAAATTGATGAAATTACATTAATCTCAAAAATCATGAGGTGATGGCCAAAATCCGGCCAAGTGTTGGCTGCCAACATTAGCTGCAGCTAGCCCACTGGTGGCAAAATTAACAGTTAATAAGAATCTGTTACGCTGGCCGTGAGGTGGCCACACCAGAAAAATCCAAAGCTGGCTGCAAATACGATTGGAAGCATTTAATAGCCCAGTGATGAGTTGCTGCTGGCAGGTAGCAGTACAAAGGAAATAGTTAGTGGATCACATCTGGTAGCCAGCAATAAGATGGAAATTTTATGTGGGCCAGTATTTGGGCAGCTCTGCCAAACATAAACATTTTATAATCTGGGTGGCAACCTATTCTGGGGTCAGCTCTGTGACTAAAATAGAGAACGAATCATTAAATTTAGGAAAATAAATGCAGTGGAAAATCTTGGGTAGAAAATTAACTAATTTGCAATATTATTATCTAACTGCAAAAGTTAAAACCTTTTTACTTAGACACAATAAAGTATAAGGCTTAAAAAATATATAATAAGTCACTTTATTTCTAAAGAAATGTAGAGAGTAAAGTACTTGTACAAAAATTTACTAAATTACAGTAAATCCATAAAATTGAAAAAAATTACCCTGCCAAAAAGCACACAGAATATAAGAGTAAGATTGTAAATTAAGCAATGGGATCCTAAATTTCTTAAGACAAAATCCATCTTAAAACCTTTAATTTAAATATTTGACTAAATTGCAGTAAATTCATTAAACAGGCAAAAATAAATTTGCACAACACTCAGTGTGTGTGTGTGTGTGTGTGAAATAACGTTGTTATCCAACTGCAATAGTCAAAAACTTTTAACTAGGAAAAACTGAAAAAGGCGTTAAAATCTGCAATGAGCCACTAATTCCCTTCAGCTAAAAGTGGCGTAAAATTTAATTTGGAAAATTGACTAAATTGCAGTAAATCCATTAAAAAGGGTGAAAAATATTGTGGAAACAATGTGTAATATCGTTATTTGACTCCATTAGACAAAAGCTTTTAAGTTGTACGAAACACAATAACACTCTAAAATAGAAAGTGATCTGTAATATTTTTTTAGACAAACTCAGCTGAAATTTTAGCTCGAAAATTGTCTAAATTGCAGTTAATCTATTAAAAGGGGAAACATTTTCTGCGAAAAACACAATATAATATTCATATACAACTGCAATAGTCAAAAACATTATCACTGAGATAATGTATAGTAAAAAGGCTTTAAAATAGAATGGGCACACTAAATATTTAAATCAAGTGTAAAATCTTATTTTGAAATCTGTCAGGTATTTTCCTTACATTAAGGAGAGGAATATATGTATTAAATTTTTTTCAAATCTACAAACACTTTTTTTTCCACGAAAAGACTAAGAATAGAAGAATACAAGTATATATAACTATATATCTCAAACTTTGCATTTCGATGTCTTTCCTATACTTTAAAATAGAAAATATTCTGAATTAGAAAAAAGTAGTTCATTCATTTATACATTAATACTGTTTTGATTAACAAAATATTTTGAGCATACGTATATTTTAGAAAATTTAAATGTTAAGTAAAAGAAATTCAAAGATTTTTTTTTTTTTTTTTTTTTTTTTGGGGGGGGGGGGGGGGAGGACAAAAGTTAGAATGCCTGTAGATTTTCATAGAAGACAATTTTGTTTTTTAAAGATATGTAAATGATTATACTAGGTTTATAATCATGCTTATATATTTACACTACTAAATAATAGTAACCTGAAAATCGACCTGAACTCACAATAGAGAATTTTAATGACCCACACCCGACTCAAAACCTCAAATGAAAATTAAGAATTCATTTAAAAATCTTACAATTTAAGTTATGAAGTAAATTTTTATTGCTATACAACTGGTTAATAATTTAAAATTAATTTAAAATGTAATTACTAATGCGCCAAGTTAAAAGTTTAAAAATCTGAAAAATGGATGAATAATAACTTTTAACAATACAATAGTGTTATCCAACTGCGATAGTAAAACTCTCAACTTAGACAAATACAATATGAAGCTCTAACACAGGCAATGAGCCACTAAACTTATAAAGCCAAAATCATTCTAAAAATCTTAATTCAAAAATTCACTAAATTCCAGTAAATCAATTAAAAGAGGGAAAAGTCTTGCTAAAAAAATTCAATGTGTTAAAACCACAGTGCTACAAAGTTATCAAACTGCAATAGTCAAGAATGTTTTATTAGAAAAGAAAGCATAAAGCTCTGAAATAGGCAATGAACTACTACATTTCTTAAGACAAATGCACATAAAATGTTACTTCGAATTGACGAAATTACATTAATCTAAATAAAACCTGAGATGATGGCCAAAATCAGGCCATGTGTTGGCTGTCAACAGTAGTTGCAGCTGGACCATTGGTGCCAAAGAGAATTTGTTACACGCAATATTAATCTAGACACAATACAGTATAAGGCTCAAAAATAGACAGTGAGCCACTTTATTTCTAAAGACAAGTGCAGTGAAAAATCTTTGTTTAAAAATTTACTAAACTACAGCAAATTCATTGAAAAAAAAAAAAGTCTTGCCAAAAATATAATCCGATTAGATTATTAAACTGCAATTTTCAAAAGATTTAAAATCAGACAAAATATAGTGTAAGACTAAAATAGGCAACGGGACCTGAAATTTCTTAACACAAACCCACCTTTAAAATCTTAAATTTAAAAATTGACTAAATTGCAGTAAATCCGTTAAACAGAAGAAAACATTTTGTGAGAAATACAATCTGCGTGAAATAATGTTACCCAACAGCAACATTCAAAAACTTTTAACTTGGGCAAAGCTGAAAAAGGCGCTTAAATTGGCAATGGGCCACTAAATCCCTTAAGGTAAATGCAGCATAAAATTTTAGTTAGAAAATTCCTTTAAGTACAGTAAAGCCATATTAAAAATGGTGAAATGTCTTGTGAAAACACAATGTAATGTCGTTATTTAACTGCAACAGTCAAGAATGTTATAGCTGAGACAGTGCATAGTAAAAAAATCTAGAATAGGATATGGGCCACTAAATATTTAAAATTAAATCAAGTGTAAAATTTTATTTCTAAAATTGAATAAATTGCAGTAACTCCATTTAAAACTCTCCTAAAAACATTATTCAGTATTGTTATCCGACAGTAAAAAATATAACATAGAAGTTCAATAATAAATAATGGACAACAAAAATGAAAAAAATTGATAGCAATGAAGAATCAAAAATGAAAAATGTCAAAGCTGAAAATACAATGAAAACAATTTATTAAAATGCATTAGTAAAAAATTTCAATTTTGAAAAAAAAAAAAAAAGTATAAGGATCTAAAACAGGCAATGAGCAATTAAATTTCTAAAGACAAATACAGTGTAAAATCTAAGATCCAAATATGACTAAATTGCAGTAAACTGTTTTTAAAAAAAACTTCTTGCTAAAAACACTATTCCGTATTGATATCCAACTGCAATAGTCATAATTTTAAAGTAGTAAATATATATATATATATTAAATTTCTAAATCAGAAATTAAGCCACAAAAACCTCTAAAGAAAAATGCAGTGCAAAATCTTAGTTTGAAAACAGACTAAATTGCACGGAGTCCATTAAATAAACGGGAAAAAAATGTTATTAAAAACACGATACAATCGTGAAATCCAACTGCAAGAGTAAAACTCTCAACTTAGAAAAATGCAATATAAGGCTCTAAAATAGGCAATAAGCTACTAAATTTACAAAGCCAAAAGAATTTTGTAAAATCTTAATTCAAAAACTGATCAAACTGCAGTAAGTAAAATAAAAGAGGAAAAAAATTTTGCTAAAAACACATGCGCTAATGTGCTAAAACCACAATCCTTCACAGTTATCAAGCCATAATAGTCAACAAAATTTTATAAGACAAAAACAGTATAAAGCTCTAAAATAGGCAATGATCTATTAAGTTTCTTAAGACAGTTTTCTTAATACAATTGAATATTGTTATCCAACTGCGATAGTAAAATTCTCAGCTTCGACAAATGCAATATGAAGCTCTAACACAGGCATTGAGTTACTAAATTTATAAAGCCAAAAGCATTGTAAAATCTTAATTAAAAAATTCACTAAATTGCAGTAAATCAATTAAAAGAGGGAAAAAGCTCGCTAAAAAATTCAATAATGTGTTAAAACCACAGTGCTATAACGTTACCAAACTGCAATAGTCAAAAATATTTTATTAGAAAAGACAGCATAAAGCTCTAAAATAGGCAATGAACTACTACATTTCTTAAGACAAATGTGCAAAAAATGTTACTTCGAAATTTGATGAAATTACATTAATCTCAAAAAACATGAGGTGATGGCCAAAATCAGGCCAAGAGTTGGTTGCCAACATTAACTGCAGCTATCCCACTGGTGGCAAAATTAACAGTTAATAAGAATCTGTTACGCTGGTCGTGAGGTGGCCACACTAGAAAAATCCAAAGCTGGCTGCAAATACGATTAGAAGCATTTAATAGCCCAGTGATGAGTTGCTGCTGGCAGGTAGCAGTACAAAGGAAATAGTTTGTGGACCACATCTGGTAGCCAGCAATAGGATGGAAATTGTATGTGGGCCAGTAATTGGGCAGCTGTGCCAAATATAAACTTTTTATAATCTGGGTGGCAACCTATTCTGGGGACAGCTCTGTGACTAAAATAGACAATGAATCATTAAATTTAGGAAAATAAATGCAGTGGAAAATCTTGGGTTGAAATTTAACTAATTTGCAGTAAATCCATTAAAAAAGAAATTTTTCTTGCTAAAAACATATTGCAATATTATTATCTAACTGCAAAACTTAAAACCTTTTTGCCTAGACATAATAAAGTATAAGGCTTAAAAATATACAATGAGTCACTTATTTCTAAAGAAATGTAGAGAGTAAAATACTTGTACAAAAATTTACTAAATTACAGTAAATCCATAAAAAATGAAAAAATTACCCTGCCAAAAAGCAGACAGAATATAAGCGTAAGATTGTAAATTAAGCAATGGGATGCTAAATTTTTTAAGGCAAAATCCATCTTAAAATCTTTAATTTAAAAATTTGACTAAATTGCAGTAAATTCATTAAACAGGTAAAAATAAATTTGCACAACACTCATTGTGTGCGTGTGAAATAATGTTGTTATCCAACTGCAATAGTCAAAAGCTTTTAACTAGGAAAAACTGAAAAAGGCGTTAAAATTAGCAATGAGCCACTAATTCCCTTCAGATAAAAGTGGCGTAAAATTTAATTTGGAAAATTTACTAAATTGCAGTAAATCCATTAAAAAGGGTGAAACATCTTGTGGAAACAATGTGTAATATCGTTATTCGACTGCAATAGACAAAAGCTTTTAAGTTATACAAAACAGAATAAAGCTCTAAAATAGAAAGTGAGCTATAAAAGTTTTTAAGACAAACGCAGCTAAAGTTGTAGCTCGAAAATTGTCTGAATTGCAGTGAATCTATTAAGAGGGGAAACATTTTCAGCGAAAAACACAATACAATATTAATATACAACTGCAATAGTCAAAAACATTATCACTGAGGTAATGTATAGTAAAAAGGCTTTAAAATAGAATGGCCCACTAAATATATAAATCAAGTGTAAAATCTACGCCATTAAAAATTTTTGCCAAAAATCACTATTCAATATTGTAATCCAACTGCAAAAATATAACATAAAAGTTTTAAAATAGGTAATGGAATATAAAAATAAAACTATTCAATGGTAATGGACAATTTATAAATAAGAAACTTCAATGTTAAAAATATAATGAAAAAATTTTATTCAAACGAATTAGTCAAAAATTTTTAATTTAGGAAAATAGAGTATAAGACTGTAAAACAAGCAATGAGCCATTTAACTTCTAATGATAAGTACAATGTAAAATCTCAGTTCGAAATATGACTAAATTGCAGAAAATTCTTTAAAAAAGAAATCTTCTTGCTAAAAACACTATTCCGTATTGATATCCTACTGCAATAGTCAAAATTTTAAAACAACAAATTAAATTAAGGATTAAAACCACAAAATTTTAAAGAAATATGCAAAATAAAATCGTAGTTTCAAATTAGTTAAATTTCAGTAAGACCATTAAATATATAGCAAAAAATCTTATTAAAAATGATTAAATAATAATATCCAACTGCAATTGTAAAACTTTTAACTTAGATGAATGCAGTGAAAGCCTGGTAAATGGGCAAAGAGCCACTAAGTTTCTAAATCCAGGTGCAGTGTAAAATAGTAGTTAAAAAATTCCCTAAATTGCATTAAATCCATTAAAAAGGGGTAATCTTGTTAAAATTACAATGCCATAACGTTATTAAACTGCAATAGTCAAAAACATTTAACATAGAGAAAATACAGTAAAAAGCTCTAAAATAGGCAAAGAGCCACCACACCTCTCCAAGTAAATCCATTTGTAACTCTGGCAAATCCATTTTTCAAAAAAAAAAAAAAAAAAAAAAAAACATATATATATATATATATATATATACTAAAAACACCCTTGCAACGTTATCCAACTGCAATAGTCAGACAAACCTTGATATAGATTTTCTAAAATAGATAATAGAGAATAAAATTTTTTTAATGACAAATGCAATGTGAATTCTGAATTTGAATGTTTACTGTATTGCAGAAAAATTTGCCACTAAATTTCGGGAAAAAAATGCAGGGTAAAGTCATAGTTCAAAAATTAATTAACTTGCCATAAAAATCCATCGATTTTTTTTTCTTCCTAAAAATATAATGCAATATTGTTATCCAACTGCAACAGTCAAAATCTTTTAACCTACACACAATAAAGTATAATGCTCTAAAACATGCAATGAGCCACTTTATTTCTAAAGACAAGTATGGTGCAAAATCTTTGTTCAAAAATTTATTAAAGTAAAGTAAATCCATTTAAAAAAGGGGGAAAAAATCTTTCCAAATAAACAATCCATTAATTTTAACAAACTGCAATAGTCAAAAGTTTTAAAATTAGACAAAATAAAGTGTAAGACTCTAAAATAGGCAATTAGACTCTAAATTTCCAAAGCCAAATTTATCTTAAAAAATCTTAATTTAAAAAATTCACTAAATTTCTCTAAATATAATAAACAGCAGACAAAAAATTTGCAAAAGGCATGATGGAATAACGTTATCTAACTGCAATAGTCAAAAACTTGTAGATTAGACAACGTTGAAAAAGACGCTAAAATTAGCAATGAGCTACTAAATTATTTAAATTAAAAGCAGCATAAAATTTTAGTTAGAAAATTGTCTAAATTGCAGTAAATCCATTGAAAATGGTGAAAAATCTTGCAAAAAAATATATGTAATATCGTTATCCAACTGCAATAGCCAAAAGCTTTTAACTTAGACAAAACAGAATAACGCTCTAATAGAAAGTGAGCAATTAAATTTCTTAAGACGAAAGCACCTAAAATTGCCTAAAATTGCATCTCAAATATTGATTAAACTGCAGTGAACCAATTTCAATTGGGAACATCTTTTGCAAAAGTCTCGAAAATAGATGAGGGCTACTAAATATTTAAAATCAAATCCAGTGTAAATTATTATTTCGAAAATTGACTAAATATTAGTAGCACCATTAACAATTCTTGCTGAACCATCAGTATTGTTATCCAACTGCAAAAATATAGTATAGAAGTTTTAAAATAGATAATGGACAATGAAGTGAAATAATACAATGGTAATGAACAATTAAAAATGAAAAAATTCAATGCTAAAAATATAATGAAACATTTTACTCATACGAATCAGTCAAAAAGTTTTAATTTAGAAAAATAAAGTTTAAGGCTCTGAAACAAGCAATATGAGCCATTTAATTTCTAAAGACAAATACAGTGTAATATTTTATTCCAAATTTGACTAAATTGCAGCAACGGTTTTAAAAAACAAAACTTCATGCTAAAAACACTATTCCATATTGATATCCAACTGCAATAGTCAAAATTTTAACTTAGATAATATATATATATTAAAGTTCTGAATAAAGAATTATACCATAAAATTTTAAAGAAAAATACAGTGTTAAAATCTTAGTTTGAAAATTGACTAAATTGCAGTAAGTGCATTAAATAAACAAGAAAAAATCTTATTAAAAACACAATGCAATAACGCTATTCAAACGCGAATGTAAAATTTTTAACTTGGGCAATTGAAGTGTAAGACTCTAAAATAGACAAGGAGCTTTTAAATCCCTAAATCCAAAAGCAGGGTAAAATCTTAAATAAAAATTGGCTGAATTACAGTAAATTCATTAAAATAAGGAAAATCTTGCTAAAATTACAATGCAATAACATTATTAAGCTGCAATAGTCCAAAATATTTAACATAGAGATAATACAGTACAAAGCTCAAAAATAGGCAATGAGCCCCAACACTTCTCTAGTAAATCAATTTTAAACTCCAGTAAATCCATTTCTAAAAAACAATTCTTACTAAAAATATCCTTTTGTGAAAATATCCTTACTAAAAATATATTATGACAAATATAAAGAGAAGGCATTGCCATAATGAAACTTCCCCTGTCCATATAAGCTACTAATTTAAAAATTTTCCCTTAAGAGGAAAAAAAAAAAAAAAAAAATCTTAATTGCAACGTATATTTCTTTAATCTCAACATCATATTAAAACCCCCTTAATGATAAATTTTTCAAATATAAATAAAAAAAAAAAAAAAAAAAAAAAAAAAAAAATATTAATAATATAAATATAGATTACAAAATACAATAGATTCTCAAAAATCTGCATTTCTAAACTTCGTAAACTCCAAAACTTCGTATTACTCCAACCGATGTAAAGAATGAAATTTACAATAAAATTTTCTAGAAATAATTCAAGATGATTCTGATGCAAAAAAAAAAAAAAAAAAAAAAAAAAAAAAAAATATCCAAAACTATTCTTATTAAATAAAAAATATGGAAAATTGTGAAACTTTTGGAGCTACTATACATCGAAGTTTTTTAATAATAATAATAATGGTAATGGTAATATTAATATTGAAATAAATAAATGAATGGGTAAAATAAATAAAAATAAAAATTGGTGTAAAATTTAAACATGTCAAATTTTTTCACTGCATTATTTATTCTCTGATCACTTTTTTTTTAATAGCTTACTTATTTCGTAGGCTTTATAATATATGCATGTAATTTTCTTTTTACTGCATTATTTCGTTGAATATTTTGCATTAAAAAAATATATAATAAATAAAATAAAATACGCCGTCTTTACTAAAGCTGTGCAGATTTCTGAGAGTCTTACTTTAAGTATTATTTTTAACAGAATTGTACTTATCTTTTAGTTTCTTCTGGCCTTTGTTTGATACCTAGAATGGAAATTCCATAGCACTTGAACAAGAAAGCTGACTCTGGGTAATATCTTCATCTCTATAAACAGCAACTGGCAGTCTTGTAACTGACTATCCACCTATTATAATAAATTGAATTTATTATTCTTAGATTAGACATTAAGAATATTTTATTTGTACATAAGATGTAAAAGTGACCTAAAGAAGTAGAAACCTAAAGTTTTTCAGATAAGAGAAACTTTACTCACATATAAAGACATATAAAACGAAGCTTACATATAGCGAGGTAAAAAGTAAGGGAGAAAAAATGGTAGAGTAATTTTTTGAAACACCAATTTCTGTGATCTAAAACTGACCTACCTAAACAGGATGACTGTTAATTTTCCTCTAATAACCACGTGATACATGAGAAAGGAATGGATTTATATAACAATTTTCTAGAGCTGTTTTTGAGATACCAACTTTTACCAAAATTCAATTACTGACCGGAAAACAATAATTATATACAAAAGGATATTTGAAAGTGAGTTAATATGGCGAGTTTGAAAAAAATCCGTACAGCCATTTTTAAAGGAATGCGCTTGAGACACCTGAAATTGAGCTATTTATACAGGACGCCTATCAATTTTCCTGAATTAACCAACTACATCATTCGAAAGGTCATCTAATAGTGTTTATTATATAGCAAATTTGAAGAAAATCGTTAGAGCCAAACGGCTCTAACGAGATACGGACTTACGGTCTCACTTCCGATTTCCGATGTCAAACTTCTGGGTATTCAATTTTCACCAAAAATTGAAAAATTCATCTGTACACCAGACCTGTCTCAATTCTGAAGTTTTGTAGTTTTATCTATATTAGTTTCGGAGATATGATAGCCAGAGATTCCACACATACATACACACACACTGACCAATTGCCAAAAACCACAAAACGTGTAAATCAGGTGGAATCTCGATACAAAATTTTTGAACCGAGTACAATACTTCCATTACCTACTAATGGAAGTAGGGTAATGGAAGTAAAAATACTAGATTTATTTTTTGAAACACTAATTTCCGAGATCTAAAACTGACCTACCTAAGCAGGATGATTGTTAATTTTCCTCTAATAAACACATAAAACATGAGAAAGGAATGAGTTTACATAACAATTTTCAAGAAAGTCTCTAGAGCCGTTTTTGAGATACCAACTTTTACCAAAACTCAATTATTGACCGGAAAACAATAATTACATACAAAATGATATTTAAAAGCGAGTTAATTTGGCGAGATTGAAAAAAATCCGTACAGCCGTTTAAAAAAAAAAAAAAAAAAAAAAAAAAAAAAAAATGCGCTTCCGAGAACTGAAATTGAGCTATTTATACAGGAAGGACGCCTATCAATTTTCCTGAACTAACCAACTATATCATTCAAAAACACATCTAATAGAGTGTTTATATAGCAAATTTGAAAAAAATCGTTAGAGACATTTTTGAGATACTGACTTACGGTCCCACTTCCGGTTTCCGATGTCCCACTTCTGGTTTTTCAATTTTCACCAAAATTTGAGGAATTAATCTGTACATCAGACCTGTCTCAATTCTGATGCTTTGTACTTGTATCTTTATTAGTTTCGGAGATATGATAGCCAGAAGATTCCACACATGTACACATATTTACATACTTACATACACACACACTGATCAATTGCTAAAAACCACTTTCTTGGACTCAGGGGACCTAAAACGTGTAAATCAGATGAAATCTCGATATCGAATTTTTGGAGCGAATATAATACTTCCATTACCTACGGTTATAGGGTAATGGGAAATAAAATCTGATGTGCAACTACTACTACTACTACTACTACTACTACTACTAAATATATTATAAATTTATTTAGAAGATAGTGTAGACAGAAGAGATAAATAGTTCTAACTAATTGCATGCCTACCGATTTTCCTATAAAAATCACACTTTATAATGTATAAAACTGCAGTTTAGAAAGTATAAAATGAGAGAAAAGCCGAAAATCCATGGAAAAATCGCATTTTAGGAAGATGAAAACGTCATTGGAAAAAGCATGGAATGAAAACGAAAAAAACTCACAATTAGAAGTACGTGAGGGGGGGGGGGGAAGGGCTAACACCGTAAGCAATAAAAAGCCAAAGTTCACTACAAAAAAGTGATCGGGCTAAAGACCCTGAAGCCATGTCGAGGTTTTGCTACGTCTCGCCTAATATGTGACATGGCATGCATATAATACATGCGTCCTAAAAACATTTAAAATTGACTTTACATAATGATATTAACAGAAATCAGTAGAGCCGTTTTCTGAGACACTCATTTCTAGAATTTAATACTGACTTCAAGAGTCAGAACTACTATCAACTTTCATGAACTAACAAACTTGAGCATACAAAAGGTCGTCTATAAGAGAATTTGTGTAGTAAATTAAAAAAAAAGAAAGTGTAAGAGCCATTTTTGAGATGCGATTTTCGGACACGTTCTGATTTTCACCGAAACTTCGCAGACAGAAACTTCGTACACTGGAAACCAACTAACGCACATGAAAAAAAAAAAAATGAAAAAAAAAAAAAATCTTTAAGCCGTTGTTTAAGACACCCACTTATGGCACATAAAATTGGACCGATTTTCCTGCAATGACAGCGGCCGAGCAGTTTTGCGCTCAAAGTTGGTAGATGGGAAATACCGGGTTCGATCCCAGGTTACGCCAATCAACCTAGTCTTTCGTGGTTTTCTCCGAAACTCTAGTAAATAAGGGTTAGGACCCCTTAGAAAGACCTCCGTGAAGGGCATTCGATTTATAGACCTAAGACCCTAGCGCAGTCAATCGGCCTTAAACCCTACAACAAACCAATTCTGCAATAACAAACTAATACTTGTGAAAGAAGGTCTGAAACGGAGCCTATATAGCAAATTTCAGAATCGTTTTTCAGATATGGACTTCAAACGCAGTCTCATTTCAGACTTTCCATGTCGTAATTCTGGTTTTCCAATTTTCACCAAAGGTTGGCATATGTAATAAATAAATAAACAAGGAAATTCGATTTTTTTTTTCTGACAACATTAAAAATAAAATAAAATAAAATAAAATAAAATTAGAAATTCTAACTTCTAAACTTTTAAATTATTTATTTTAATTTATAATTGTTGCCAAAAAAATTTACGAGTGTTAATTTATTTTTCGATATATAATAAAACATATTTTCACGCGAATAATAATATAATTATTAAATAAATAAGTAAGCTTTAGTATAGGAATCCTTTGGCGAAATTTGAAATTTGGCACAGAAGTAACTGGGACGTTTCTCGCAAAGATCTTTACTAGCGCAATTATGATATCCACATTTTAATTTGTTAAAAGCAATTTACAACAAAAGTTAGTATATCAATGGCAATTACCAACTCAAATTCAAACTTAATTATCTTTTTTTTTTTTTTCATTTTGCACGCGTGCTTTTTATTTCCTAATTCAAAATTATTTTTAAAAAAAACCTTCTTGATAGCGTTTGTTTCGATACTGATTATTATTAGTTTTCTTTTATTTTTCTTTCAAAAAAAAAAAAAAAAAAAAAAGATTTTGATGAAATTCTGGCAAAAGTATAATTTTAGGACGGAGAACTATTAGTTTTTTTTTTTTTTTTTTTTTTTTTTTTTCTTAGGACTAAGGGCTTATTAGTCTCAGACAGTGATTTTTGCGTTGTCGTTTTCGATAGTTGGACATTTGTCGAAATCATTTTTCAATAGTTGGACATTTATCGAAATCTAAAATTTATCGAAAATATAATTGAATAATTTGAAAGCGATGTTATAATTGGGAAGAAAAAAAAAACTAATAGTCCTCCGTCCTAAACTAAATTCTGCTTTTGCCAGAATTTTATCAAAACCTTTTTTTTTTTTTTTTTTTTTTTTTTTTTTTAAGAAAAAGAAAAGAAAATTAATAATAATCAGTATCGTTACAAGAGATATCGAAAACGTTTTTTTTTTTTTCAATAATTTTGAATTAGGAAATAAATAGAGCGCGTGCAATAATATGAAATAAAAATAAATAAAAATATGAATTTAATGATTTGATTTTTATATAAAACACGATCGCGTGCTATCTTAAAAAGTAGATGTAAAATTTAAAGTTTAATTTTCTTGGCAACAATTATAAATTAAAATAAATAATTTAATGAAAGTTTGTTCTTTAGATATACGTCCGTGTAAGATGTCAAAAAATATACGACAAAGTATTATATATCTTTATTTTATTTTTTTTTTCCCGAATTATAACATTGTTTTCAAATTATTCAATTATATTATCGGTAAATTTTAGATTTCGATAAATGTCCAACTATCGTAAAAATCCGCAGATTGAGACTAATACTCCTCAGTCCTTATAAAAAAAGTTTTTGGAAAAAAAAAAAAAAAAAAAAATCGACGCTGTCTATTTCGAAAGTGATTATTATTAATTTTCTTTTCTTTTCCTTTCTAAGAAAAGAAAGAAAAAGAAAAACTGATGAAATTCTGGCAAAAGCAGAATTTAGTTCGGAGGACTGTCAGTTTCTTTTTTTTTTTTTTTTTCTCCAAATTATAACATTCTTTTCAAATTATTCAATTATATTTTCGATAAATTTTCAATTTCGATAAATTTCCAACTATCGTAAAACTGGTATCGTAAAAATCCGTATAGATTAAGACTAATAGTCCTCTGTCCCATAAACGCAGCACTCGACATAATTTTGTTGCTAATCGATGCACAAAACTTTAATACGTACCATTCGACGAATAATTGTGAGTACCTTTAGAAAATGAAATGAAATTTTAAATTAGGGGTCGTCTACATATTAAAATGTGCACCAACTTCGATTTTTTTCTATGGTCATACCACACTTTTATTTTATGTTTGAATTCCTGGAGTTCGCAGCTATGCGAAAAAGTGTTTTGGTTATATATTTTACTTATTTTTTTATAGAGTTATAAGCGTTGAAAGTTTGAAGGTGTTAATGTTAAATTCATATCTCACACTTTTATTAATATATTCACAAAAAATAACTTAATTCTTATGATTTTCTTTTATTTTTTATTAGGACTGAGGACTATTAGTCTCAATCTGTTTTTTTTTTTTGCGGTCTCATTTTTCGATTGTTATCGAAATCTAAAATTTATCGAAAATATAATTGAATAATTTAAAACAAATTTTTAAAACTTGGGAAAAAAAAAAAAAAAAAAAAAAACTAATATTCCTCCGTCCACTAAATTCTGCTTTTGCCAGAATTTCTCCAAAATCATTTTTTTTTTTTTTTCTTTTCGAAAGAAAACGAAAAGAAAAGAAAATTAATAATAATGAGTATCGAAACAAATACTATCGAAAAAGTTATTTTTAATAATTTGTAAATTTTGAATTAGAAAATAAAAGTGCGCGTGCAAAATGAAATAAAAATAAGTAAAAAAAGGAATTTAATGATTTAATTTTTATGTAAAACATGATCGCGTGCTACCTTAAAAAGTAGATATAAAATTTTAATTTTGCGTGTGGCATCTACAAAAATTGTTTTAAGAAATAGAATACAATAAAGAAAGCAACGATGTTGGTTGCATTTTGTTATATAGTTTAAATTTTTCAATTTTATAGAAGTAATATCTACCGTAGGAATAATTTCTTATGTTAAAAATGTAGGGAATTGTTATGTGAGCACAAACGATGCTACTTTATTTTTTATTTATTTATTTTTTAATAGATACAGTGAAGAAATCTAAACAAAATCCATGATCACTTTTTATTCTGAAAAATACTTTTAATAATAAAACATATTAATAAATTCATATTAAAAAAAAAAAAAAATGAATTATGACGAATATTAATTTTTAAATAAAATTAATCCTAATGCTGAAAAATATGGATGTACAAAATTGCAGCTCATTCTAATTATTAGTTTCTGAGATATAAATAAAATTTTCTTTTGGAGATGCTTACTCTTGTGAAATTTTACATGATATAACGACGACAATCTTTTAAAATAACAGAGATAATCAAACAAAACATTTTTAATTTTAATTTTTTTTTCAAACAATAAATACAATAACAACGCCAAACGCAAATAGTTTTATTATTATTATTATTATTATTATTTATTTATTTATTTATTTATTTATTTTTTACTTTCTTCTATATGTAATATAGAGAAAGTATTGGATTCGCGAAAATTTTCGAAGTCTACTTTTTGATGGATTTACATGTTTTGGGATATGGAGAACACGAATTAATAGTTTTTAGAAAATGTCTGTCTGTCTGTCTGTATCATTTTTTGTGGACGCTGTATCTCACGAACCAATGAATGAAATTTAACCAAACTTGGTATTTAGTTGCATCCTGACATAAACTGGTGCTGATTAGATTTTGGGATCAATCGCTCAATAGGTGGCGTTGTGATCGCATTTTATGCAAATTTTTAACATGGCAGCATAGGACAAAATTCCGTATAAATGGGCATAAAGAGAGTTATTTTACACTTGTGATTGTAAAATTAATATGAATTATTGATAATAGTAGTAGTTAGCTAGGAAAAAAATTTTGTGCATGGGGGGGCATCGGTTCCCCCCCCGGGGAAGTAAATTTTCAAGATGGGTATCTTTCGAAAGGTCTCGTTGATAATAGTAATAGTTAACTTGGAAAAAATTTTTGTGCATGTGGGGGCAACGGTTCCCCCCCCACCGGGGGGGGGGGGGGAAGTTCCCACCCGGGGGGGCAAAGTTTCAAGATGGGTATCTTTCGAAAGATCTCGTCAATACCTTTAAAACGAATGGTTGAACGATAAATCTGTGATAATTTAAACCAAAGTTATCGATTTTTTTTACTTTTAACAAAAAAAAACTTAGAAAAATATCGCAAGTTTTTTTTTTTTTTTTAACGAAATTTAACCAAACTTGGTATTTAGTTGGTCCCCGACATAAACTGGTGCTGATTATGTTTGGGGATCAATAGCTCAACAGGTAGCGCTGTGATAGCATTTTATCTAAATTTTTAACATGGCAGCATAGGACAAAAATTCGTATAAATGTGCATAATTAGAGTTGTTTTAAACTTGTGATTGTAAAATTAATATGAATTATTGATAATAGTAGTATGTAACTAGGAAAAAAATTTTCTGCATGGGGGGGCATCGCTTCCCCCCCAGGGGGGGTAAATTTTCACATTGAGTATCTTTCGAAAGATCAGGTTGATAATAGTAGTAGTTAACTAGGAAAAAATTTTTGTGCATGTGGGGGCATCGGTTCCCCCCCCCCCACCGGGGGGGAAGTTCCCACTCGGGTGGGCAAAGTTTCAAGATGGGTATCTTTCGTAAGATCTCGTCAATACCTTTAAAACGAATGGTTGAACGATAAATCTGTGATAATTTAAACCAAAGTTATCGATTTTTTTTAGTTTTAACAAAAAAAAAAAAAAAAAAACTGATTGAATATGTATAGGTAAATATAGAAGAAAGTCTTGTGGTGGCCACAACATACTAGTTTTTTATAATTTTCTCCAATAATTAAAGTCAGTAGCAAAAATTTCTTAAAAAAAATAAATAAATAAATAAATAAATAAATAAAATGCTTTTCGAAATTTCCGATGCCTAAAAAAGTGACGAGTGGGAAACCTGTATATAGCTATATTATATTATTTCATATATTATGTCACACCTACAAAATAAACTGATAGAAAATTTAAACTTAATTGGTGAACAATATAACCATAATAGACACTTTTCAATTAAAACTAGTATGTTGTAGCCACCACATGACTTTCTTCTATATTTTACTATGCAAATTCACTCAGTAAAAATAATTTATTAAAATTATTATTTAAAAAAAAATACCTTCCATGATAATGCAGACAATTTCCATATTAGAAAAGTAGTATAACACTAGATAACCAAAAAAGTCCATTTTATTCTCAATATTTAAAATTTAAAAAAAATCGATAACTTCGTTTTAAATTATCACAGATCTATAGTTCAACCATTCGTTTTAAAGGTGTTCACGAGACCTTTCGAAAGATACTTATCTTGAAAATTTACTCCCCCCCAGGGGGGAAAGCGACGCCCCCAGATGCACAAAAAAATTTTCCTAGTTAACTACTACTATTATCAATAATTCATATTAATTTTACAATCACAAGTTAAAAACTAGTATGTTGTGGCCACCACAAGACTTTTTCTATATTTACCTGTACATATTCAATCAGTAACAATATTTAAAAAAAAAAAAAAAAAAAAAAAAAAAAAAGTACGATTTTTTTTTTTTCTGAGGGTTTTTTTTTTTTTTTTTTTTGTTAAAAGTAAAAAAAAAATAGATAACTTTGTTTTAAATTATCACAGATTTATGGTTCAACCATTCGTTTTAAAGGTATTGACGAGACCTTTCGAAAGATACCCATCTTGAAACTTTGCCCCCCCCCGGGTGGGTACTCCCCCCCCAGGGGGGGAAGCGATGCCCCCCCATGCAGAGAATTGTTTTCCTAGTTACATACTACTATTATCAATAATTCATATTAATTTTACAATCACAAGTTTAAAACAACTCTTATTATGCACATTTATACGAATTTTTGTCCTATGCTGCCATGTTAAAAATTTAGATAAAATGCTATCACAGCGCCACCTGTTGAGCTATTGATCCCCAAACATACTCAGCACCAGTTAATGTCGGGGACAAACTAAATACCAAGTTTGGTTAAATTTCGTTAAAAAAAAAAAAAAAAAAAAAAAAAAAAAAAAAAAAAAGCGATTTTTTTTTTCTGTTTTGTTAAAAGTAAAAAAAATCGATAACTTTGGCTTAAATTATCACAGATTTATGGTTCAACCATTCGTTTTAAAGGTATTGACGAGACCTTTCGAAAGATACCCATCTTGAAACTTTGCCCCCCCGGGTGGGTACTTCCCCCCAACCGAAGCCCCCACATGCACAAAATTTTTTTCCTAGCTAACTACTACTATTATCAATAATTCACATTAATTTTACAATCACAAGTGTAAAATAACTCTCTTTATGCCCATTTATACGGAATTTTGTCCTATGCTGCCATGTTAAAAATTTGCATAAAATGCGGTCACAACGCCACCTATTGAGCGATTGATCTCAAAATCTAATCAGCACCAGTTTATGTCAGGGTGCAACTAAGTACCAAGTTTGGTTAAATTTCATTCATTGGTTCGTGAGATACAGCGTCCACAAAAAAATGATACAGACAGACAGACAGATAGA
The DNA here is from genome assembly GCA_963930645.1 of Salticus scenicus. Lineage (NCBI taxonomy): Eukaryota > Metazoa > Arthropoda > Arachnida > Araneae > Salticidae > Salticus > Salticus scenicus. The sequence goes on along the minus strand of OZ005651.1, from coordinate 323,640,043 downwards.
CAGACAGATAGACAGACATTTTCTAAAAACTATTAATTCGTGTTCTCCACATCCCAAAACATGTAACTCCATCAAAAAGTGGACTTCGAAAATTTTCGCGAATCCAATACTTTCTCTATATTACATATAGAAGAAAGTAATAACTCTCATTATGTGTACATTTATACGAAATTTTGCCCTATACTACAATGTTAAAAATTTAGAAAAAATGCGATTACAGCGCCACCTGTTGAGCGATTGATCCCCAAATATAATCAGCACCAGTTTATGTCAAGATCCAACTAAATGTCAAGTTTTGTTAAATTTCGTTCATTGGTTCGTGAGATACAGTGTCCACAAAATTGGTGATACACAGACAGACAGACATTTTCTAAAAACTATCAAATCGTGTTCAGGACATCCCAAAACGTGTAAATCCATCGAAAACTGGAGTTCAAAAATTTTCACGAATCCAATACTTACTCTATATTACATATAGAAGAAAGTAAAAATATCGCCCATTTTTCAAAGAGCATTGTCTGACTAAACTTAAGAATAATGTATTCAGGTATACCTAAAATGAATTCCCTAATAAAGTACCCTCTTCACTCACCGCCGCCGGAAGTCAAAATGTTATTCTATCGGAAATTTTTCTTTACAAATAACTTATCAACTAATGCATATTTTTACTTTCTTCTATATGTAATATAGAGAAAGTATTGGATTCGCGAAAATTTTCGACCTCCGTTTTTTGATGGATTTACATGTTTTGCGATGTCTAGATTATGAATTAAGAGTTTTTAGAAAATGTCTGTCTGTCTGTCTGTGTCATTTTTTGTGGACGCTGTATCTCACGAACCAATGAATGAAATTTAACCAAACTTGGTATTTAGTTGCACTCTGACATAAACTGGTGCTGATTAGATTTTGAAATCAATCGCTCAATAGGTGGCGTTGTGATAGCATTTTATGCAAATTTTTAACATGGCAGCATAGGACAAAATTCCGTATAAATGGGCATAAAGAGAGTTATTTTACACTTGTGATTGTAAAATTAATATGAATTATTGACAATAGTAGTAGTTAACTAGGAAAAAAATTTTGTGCATGTGGGGGCATCGGTTCCCCCCCTGGGTGGGAAGTACCCCCCCGGGGAAGTAAATTTTCAAGATGGGTATCTTTCGAAAGGTCTCGTTGATAATAGTAATAGTTAACTGGGAAAAAATTTTTGTGCATGTGGGGGAATCGGTTCCCCCCCACCACCGGGGGGGGGGGGGCAAAGTTTCAAGATGGGTATCTTTCGAAAGGTCCCGTCAATACCTTTAAAACGAATGGTTGAACCATAAATCTGTGATAATTTACAACAAAGTTATCGATTTTTTTTACTTTTAACAAAAAAAAAAATGAAAAAAAATCGCATTTTTTTTTTTTTTTTTAAGGAAATTTAACCAAACTTGGTATTTAGTTGGTCCCCGACATAAACTGGTGCTGATTATGTTTGGGGATCAATAGCTCAACAGGTGGCGCTGTGATAGCATTTTATCTAATTTTTTAACATGGCAGCATAGGACAAAAATTCGTATAAATGTGCATAATAAGAGTTGTTTTAAACTTGTGATTGTAGAATTAATATGAATTATTGATAATAGTAGTATGTAACTAGGGAAAAAAATTTCTGCATGGGGGGCATCGCTTCCCCCCTGGGGGGAAGTACCCCCCGGAGGGGATAAATTTTCAACATGGGTATCTTTCGAAAGGTCTCGTCAGTACCTTTAAGAGGGGACAATACCTAATCTCGCCGGCAGCCTTCGCCCATGTTATTCTATGGGAAAATTTGTTGCGAGACTTACACATTACCTAATGAATATTTTTTAATTCTGTTTTCGCAGTCAGAAAATTCATAATCGTTAAATGAGTACTCATTTTTGAAAAATTGATTTTTTTTTAATTTTTACATTCTAATTTTGAGTTCAAAAATGCGATTTTTCACAAAATGCATTTTTCTCATTTTCTAGTCGCAAAATGAAATACTAAAATTTTAAAAAATCAATTTTTGGACAAGAAGTACTAATTTAACGCTTATGAATTTTCTAAATGTGAAAACAGAATTGAAAAATATTCATTAGGTAATGAGTAATTATGTGAACAAATTTTCCCATAGAATAACATGGGCGAAGGCTGCCGGCAAGATTAGGTATTGTCCGCTCTTAAAACGAATGGTTCAACTATAAATCTGTGATAATTTAAAATAAAGTTATCGATTTTTTTTTTACTTTTAACAAAAAAAAAAAAAAAAAAAAAAAAACTTGGAAAAACTTTACTTTTACTTACTTTAACTTTACTTACTACTCTTTTTTTATTTTTTTTTTAAATATTGTTACTGATTGAATATGTATAGGTAAATAATGTAAATATAGAAGAAAGTCTTGTGGTGGCCACAACATACTAGTTAAATTCTGTTTTCACATTCTGAAAATTCCCAACTGTTAAATTGATGGACCTTTTTTAAAAAATTATTTTTTTAATTTTTTATATTTTATTTTGAAGCTGCAAAATACGAATTTTCAATATGTGAATTTTTTTTATTTTGCAATTTCAAAATAAACTATTAAAAATTAAAAAAATACATTTTTAAAAAAGGTCCGTCCATTTAACAGCTGGGAATTTTCTGAACGTGAAAACAGAATTTAAAAATACGTATTCGTTAATAAGTTATTTGTAAAGAAAATTTCCCCATAGAATAACATTAGCTCGGGCTTCCGGCGACGGTAAGTGAAGAGGGCCGTTAAGTATATACGCGTCTAAAAAAACGAAATCAGGAATAGCCAAGCTACAATAAAGAGGATAGATAACATTAAACTATCATTTATTTTTATAATACTTTTTTTTTTTCCCTTGAAAAATTACTGGTGTGAAAGGATAATTTTTACTTTCTTCCATATGTAATATAGAGAAAGTATTGGATTCGCGAAAATTTTCGAAGTCCACTTTTTGATGGATTTACATGTTTTGGGATATGGAGAACACGAATTAATAGTTTTTAGAAAATGTCTGTCTGTCTGTCTGTCTGTATCATTTTTTTGTGGACGCTGTATCTCACGAACCAATGAATGAAATTTAACCAAACTTGGAATTTAGTTTCAGCCTGACATAAACTGGTGCTGATTAGATTTTGGGATCAATCGCTCAATAGGTCGCGTTGTGATCGCATTTTATGCAAATTTTTAACATGGTAGCATAGGACAAAATTCCGTATAAATGGGCATAAAGAGAGTTATTTTACACTTGTGATTGTAAAATTAATATGAATTATTGATATTAGTAGTAGTTAGCTAGGAAAAAAATTTTGTGCATGTGGGGGCATCGATTCCCCCCCCCCACCGGGGGGGGAAGTTCCCACCCCGGGAGGCAAAGTTTCAAGATGGGTATCTTTCGAAAGATCTCGTCAATACCTTTAAAACGAATGGTTGAACGATAAATCTGTGATAATTTAAACCAAAGTTATCGATTTTTTTTACTTTTAACAAAAAAAAACTGAAAAATATCGCAATTTTTTTTTTTTTTTTTTTTAACGAAATTTAACCAAACTTGGTATTTAGTTGGTCCCCGACATAAACTGGTGCTGATTATGTTTGGGGATCAATAGCTCAACAGGTGGCGCTGTGATAGCATTTTATCTAAATTTTTAACATGGCAGCGTAGGACAAAAATTCGTATAAATGTGCATAATTAGAGTTGTTTTAAACTTGTGATTGTAAAATTAATATGAATTAGTGATAATAGTAGTATGTAACTAGGAAAAAAATTTTCTGCATGGGGGGCATCGCTTTACCCCTAGGGGGGAAATTTTCACAATGGGTATCTTTCGAAAGATGAGGTTGATAATAGTAGTAGTTAACTAGGAAAAAAATTTTGTGCATGTGGGGGCATCGGTTCCCCCCCCCCACCGGGGGGGGGGGGGAATCTCCCACCCGGGGAGGCAAAGTTTCAAGATGGGTATCTTTCGAAAGATCTCGTCAATACCTTTAAAACGAATGGCTGAACGATAAATCTGTGATAATTTAAAACAAAGTTATCGATTTTTTTTTAGTTTTAACAAAACAAAACAGAAAAAAAAAAATCGCAATTTTTTTTTTTTTTTTTTTTTTTTTTTTTTTTTAAACGAAATTTAACCAAACTTGATATTTAGTTTGTCCCCGACATTAACTGGTGCTGATTATGTTTGGGGATCAATAGCTCAACAGCTGGCGCTGTGATAGCATTTTATCTAAATTTTTAACATGGCAGCATAGGACAAAAATTCGTATAAATGTGCATAATAAGAGTTGTTTTAAACTTGTGATTGTAAAATTAATATGAATTATTGATAATAGTAGTATTTAACTAGGAAAAAAATTTTCTGCATGGGGGGGGCATCGCTTTACCCCTAGGGGGGAAATTTTCACAATCTGTATCTTTCGAAAGATGAGGTTGATAATAGTAGTAGTTAACTAGGAAAAAAATTTTGTGCATGTGGGGGCATCGGTTCCCCCCCACCGGGGGGGGGGGATTTCCCACCCGGGGAGGCAAAGTTTCAAGATGGGTATCTTTCGAAAGATCTCGTCAATACCTTTAAAACGAATGGTTGAACGATAAATCTGTGATAATTTAAAACAAAGTTATCGATTTTTTTTTAGTTTTAACAAAACAAAACAGAAAAAAAAATCGCATTTTTTTTTTTTTTTTTAAACGAAATTTAACCAAACTTGATATTTAGTTTGTCCCCGACATTAACTGGTGCTGATTATGTTTGGGGATCAATAGCTCAACAGCTGGCGCTGTGATAGCATTTTATCTAAATTTTTAACATGGCAGCATAGGACAAAAATTCGTATAAATGTGCATAATAAGAGTTGTTTTAAACTTGTGATTGTAAAATTAATATGAATTATTGATAATAGTAGTATGTAACTAGGAAAAAAATTTTCTGCATGGGGGGGCATCGCTTTCCCCCTGGGGGGGAAGTACCCCCCCCGGGTGGGGGATAAATTTTCAAGATGGGTATCTTTCGAAAGGTCTCGTCAATACCTTTAAAACGAATGGTTGAACTATAAATCTGTGATAATTTAAAACAAAGTTATCGATTTTTTTTACTTTTAACAAAAAAAAATCGTACTTTTTTTTTTTTTTTTTTTAAATATTGTTACTGATTGAATATGTATAGGTAAATATAGAAGAAAGTCTTGTGGTGGCCACAACATACTAGTTTTGGCTAATTTTTGTACAATCGTTAGTTTTCAACCTACACAATAAAACCTTTTTCTACATTTCGCGCATGCGTAATAAAATGATATTTACTAAAAATGCTTATATCTCAACGAATATTACATGTATATATTTTATGATTCGGAATAATGTTTCTCTGATATTCTGTCAATTTTTCAGCAAGTTTTGTAAAATTTTACGGAAATCCGTTGTAGTTATAAGCAAAACTCTTGTAAAAAAATTAGTAATTTTTGAAAAAAAAAAAAAAAAAAAAAATCTGCCTAAGTAACAGCGCGATTCCTGAACCAAAGCATACAAACAATGTACAATAATGTATTAAAGTTATAAGTCATTAGCAGTGACGGATTTAGGCCCCCCCACCCCCAGAAAAAAAAAACAAAAAAAAACACTGACATTCACAATTGAGTATTACAATTGTAGATTTTTTAATGGTCAAGAATAACACTTTGAAAAATCTTTGCCCCCCCCCCCCCCCCCCAAAAAAAAAAAAGTCTTTGTGTGATACAGGGTGATCCAAAGTATTTCTGATCTTCTTCAATTTGTGGTTGGTTCCCTAATGGCACTTTGGACTAAACCGATAATGGAAAATATGAGTTTTTAAACGTTCTGTGTACGTATGAAGTATTAAGACTATCTCGTCTAGTAGTTTTTTAGATAATCGAAATAATGTTTAAAAAAAAAAATCTGATAATTTAAACACCTATTGTACTATGATTTTAAATTGTTGAATTGAAAAGAATGGGGGGAAAGAACACTGATGTAATATAATAACAACAATAATAAATTAGGCAAATTTTAAAAATTAATATAAAATTTCACAGAAATATGATCTAACGCATCATAGGCAAAAATGTAAAATTTTTGTGAAATATTTACCCCATAAGTTAAAAAATAAAATAAAATAAATAAATGTAAAAAAAATATATAACTTTCATAAATGATTTAAAATTTTTAATTGAAAGAGGTGGGTGAACAGAATACCCTTTTCTTATGTATAAATATGAAATTTTAAAATTAATACAAAATCTTACAAATTAGTAATTTATGGATCACCATTTTTTATAAAATCAAATTCAATATCTTTAATATTCAAAGATCATGTCACTTTAACAAAAAAAAAAAAAAAAAAGAATAAATAAATAAATAAATAAATAAATGTTAAAAAAATAAATTTTATACAGTTTGCAGAAAAAAAAAAATGAATTAAATTTTTTAAAAGATATCATGAATATGAATTTGTTTTATTACTCATATTTGCATTTTCATTTTTGTATAACATATAAGTTATTTCAATTAAAAAAGAAAACAATAAAAAAGAAAATTATTTATGCATTTGCTTAAATGATTTCAAATTAACAACCAAACGAAACGAGAAAAGATAGAACATTAATTTAAAATAAATAAATAAATAAATAAATAAACTTGTTACAAAATATTAGAGAACACTGATTATAATTTCTTAGCGAATCCTACTTTTTATAACATTAACGTTAATCATTAATTTTAATTCTCATTGATTGAATATAAAACATTGAATGATTTTAGTGATTTACAAATCATATTTAATTTAAAATATTATAGAAATACTCATTTAACAACAATTAATTTTTTTTGAGGGAAAAAACACATATTTAAGAAATTAAAAATTATTCGAATAGATTTAAATTTTGACTAGTATGTTGTGGCCACCACAAGACTTTCTTCTATATTCTCCTATATACATACTCAATGAGTAACAATATTTAAAAAAAATAATAATAATACGATTTTTTTCTAAGTTTTTTTTTTTTTTTTTTTTTTGTTAAAAGTAAAAAAAAAAAAAAATCGATAACTTTGTTTCAAATTGTCACAGATTTATAGTTCAACCATTCGTTTTAAAGGTATTGACGAGATCTTTCGAAAGATACCCATCTTGAAACTTTGCCTCCCCGGGTGAGAAATTCCCCCCCCCCCGGGCACATGCGATGCCCCCACATGCACAAAATTTTTTTCCTAGTTACGTACTACTATTATCAATAATTCATATTAATTTTACAATCACAAGTTTAAAATAACTCTTTTTATGCACATTTATACGAATTTTTGTCCTATACTGCCATGTTAAAAATTTAGATAAAATGCTATCACAGCGCCACCTGTTGAGCTATTAATCCCCAAATATAATCAGCACCTGTTTATGTCGGGGACCAACTAAATACCATGTCTGGTAAAATTTCGTAAAAAAAAAAATAATAATAAATAAAAAAAAAATAAAAATTTTTAAAGTTTTTTTTCGTTAAAAGTAAAAAAAAATCGATAACTTTGTTTTAAATTATCACAGATTTATGGTTCAACCATTCGTTTTAAAGGTATTGACGAGACCTTTCGAAAGATACCCATCTTGAAACTTTGCCCCCCCCCCGGGTGGGGGGGAACCGATGCCCCCACATGCACAAAAATTTTTTCCTAGTTAACTACTACTATTATCAACGAGATCTTTCGAAAGATACCCATTGTGAAAATTTACCCCCCCCTGGGGGGGGTATTTCCCCCCTAGGGGGGGAGCGATGCCCCCCATGCACAAAATTTTTTTCCTAGTTACATACTACTATTATCAATAATTCATATTAATTTTACAATCACAAGTTTAAAATAACTCTTATTATGCACATTTATACGAATTTTTTTCCTATACTGCCATGTTAAAAATTTAGATAAAATGCTCTCACAGCGCCACCTGTTGAGCTATTGATCCCCAAATATAATCAGCCCCAGTTTATGTCGGGGACCAACTAAATACCAAGTTTAGTAAAATTACGTTTAAAAAAAATAAATAAATAAAATAAAAAATAAAAATACGATTTTTTTCTAAGTTTTTTTTCGTTAAAAGTAAAAAAAAAATTGATAACTTTGTTTTAAATTATCACAGATTTATTGTTCAACCATTCGTTTTAAAGCTATTGACGAGACCTTTCGAAAGATACCCATCTTGAAAATTTACTTCCCCCGGGGGGGGGGGGACCGATGCCCCCACATGCACAAAATTTTTTTCCTAGTTAACTACTACTATTATCAATAATTCATATTAATTTTACAATCACAAGTGTAAAATAACTCTCATTATGCCCATTTATACGGAGTTTTGTCCTATGCTGCCATGTTAAAAATTTGCATAAAATGCGATCACAACGCCACCTGTTGAGCTATTGATCCCAAAATCTAATCAGCACCAGTTTATGTCAGGGTGCAACTAAATACCAAGTTTGGTTAAATTTCATTCATTGATTCGTGAGATACAGCGTCTCCAAAAAAATGATACAGACAGACAGACAGACATTTTCTAAAAACTATTAATTCGTAATCTAGACATCCCAAAACATGTAAATCCATCAAAAAACGGAGGTCGGAAATTTTCGCGAATCCAATACTTTCTCTATATTACATATAGAAGAAAGTAAAAAAGATTGTGTACAGATAAAATATTGCTTAAATACACTGCAGGAAAAAAAAAAAAAAAAAAAATAGAGAAACTTTTCTATTAATTTAGATATAGTAGTCATAAGTATATAATAAGTGATGAAAATACTAAGTGGTGAAAAAAAATTAAAAAAATTATTTAAAATTAATACGAAATTTATGATTTTTTATTTTATTATTATAATTATTATGGTTTCAAACTGTTTTAACAAAGAGAAATGAACAACAATTATCGGAAATAAATGAAAATAAAAGAGACAAAAGTTAAAAATTAATATAAAACCTTATTGAACACTCATGCAATATTTGTATTCTATGATTACAATAAGTATCAACACCATAGTTTTAATAAGATTAAAAGTTTGAATAAATGCAGGTTAAATTAGAAAAATAATTTTGTTTCTCTATTAAAAGGAATTTTAATTCTTAGTTTCAAAAAAGAAATTTTAATAAAACTTTTTTTTTTCTTTTTTTAAAGAATTCTATACTTTAAAATATATATTACTTTATTTACACACAAAGCCATACACACACGCATATATATATACGTATAATAAAGTCACAAGTCACAACTTGTTATTTCAATTAAAATAATAATAGTTTACTACAGAACGATATAAATTATTATTCAAAAGATATTTGTTCTGTGATAATTAATAAATTTCATTATTTTTTATTAATTATCGATAAAAAGTACAGATAAGAAAATTTTGTTTATCTACGTTGCAGTTGAAAAAAAAAAAAAAAAAAAAAAAACTTTTTCTATTAATATATCAACTGCAGTAGTAATAAACATAGTATATTTTACCAAATTATAAACATTTTAAAGTATTACAGAAAATTGATACAATTTCTTTATTATAAATTAATTCTTTTATTGCAAATTGCTTAATTAAAAGAAATGTGGAGAAAAAAAAAAAAAAAAAAAAAAAAAAAAGGAAAGAAAGAGGCGAAAAATTAAAATCAATTATGTAGTCTCACTGAAGAGTAAGTTTCAGTATAGTAGTTTTTGAACGATTAAGGGCCCTCTTCACTCACCGCCGCCGGAAGCCGAAACTAATGTTATTCTATGGGAAATTTTTCTTTACAAATAACTTGTTAATTAATACATATTTTTAAATTCTGTTTTCACATTCTGAAAATTCCCAGCTGTTAAATCGACGGACCTTTTTTAAAAAATTATTTCTTTAATTTTTTACATTTTACTTTGAAGCTGCAAAATACGAATTTTCAATATGTGAATTTTTTTCCTTTTGCAATTTCAAAATAAAATATTAAAAACTAAAAAAATACATTTTTAAAAAAGGTCCGTCCATTTAACAGTTGGGAATTTTCTGAATGTGAAAACAGAATTTAAAAATGGGTATCAGTTAATAAGTTATTTGTAAAGAAAATTTCCCCATAGAATAACATTGGCTCGGGCTTCCGGCGACGGTGAGTGAAGAGGGCCGTTAAACTGAAATTTTTAAATAGTTCACATCATGTCCTTTAATTTAAGGAAGAATAAAAACATATAATAGTACTCATTTTTTAAAACAATTAAAATTATTTTTTAAGAAATTTAAATATCTATTTAAAAGTTATTTGAATAGTAAGTAAAAAATATATGCATATGCATATTCATTCGCATGAAAAAAAAGAAAAAAAAAAAAAAAACAGATATTTTTTTATTTATTTATTTATTTTTTTTTTTATTGCATTGAATATCTTGAATTAATGCGGGTTAAATTAGAAGAATGTTTTTTAAAAGTGTCGTTGCTAAAAACAATTTAAAAATTTAAAAGAAAAGAAATGTAAACACTCAATGCTTAAAAATAACTACTTTAGAAAATTTCCATATAACTATGTAGATATAACTGTACTATGATTTTAAATTGTTCAATTTATTGAAAAGAATAGGGGGAAAGAACACTTTTGTAATAACAAGAACAATAATAAATTAGGCAAAATTTGAAAATTAATATAAAGTTTCACAGAAAAATGATTTAAAGCATCACAGTTTTTCCTAAAATTAAACTAAATATTTTCAATAACAATTAATTAGTTATAAGAAAATTTCGTTCATACAAAAAATAAATAAATGTCTTAAAAAACTATGATGAAAGTGAATTGTTTTTTAAGTTTTCCCTTATGCAACGGATAGGTTAAAATATAATAAAAGAATTAAAAAGCGAAATAATAAAAACTTTACTTAAATTATTTTGATTAAAAAAAAAAAATGAACGCTTATTTAAAATAGAAAAAAAAAAAAAAAGAAGAAGAAGAGGCAAAAATGAAAAATATTTATGAATTATTCGCATTTTAGGTATGCGTATTTCTAGAAAAAATAAAATTCAATACTATTGTCATCTTAAAAAATAAGTGATACAGAAAATTTTTGTTTATACAATTCGAGAAAAAATTTATATTAAATAAATTTCTTAATAAAAGCTATCATGTACATAAATTGTTTTCTTATTTTCTTTTCTACGCTATATGCATATAGTTTATTAGTAGGGAAAAAAAAAGAAAAAAGAAAAGAAGAAAAAAAAAACTTTTTTTTTTTTTTTTTGTTTTTAATATTTTGATTTAATGCGGATTAAATTAAAAAAAAAAAAAAAGATTTTTTAAAAGTTTCATTGCTAAAAAGAATTTAAAACTTTTACTTATACGAAGAAAAAAAAAAAAAAAAGAAGAAGAAGAAGAAAAGGATATGTAAACATTCAACGTTTAAAAATAATTACTTTAAAAAATTGGCATATAACAATAAATTAAGTAAAATCAGAACGAATAATTTAAATAATAAAAAGAAATTGATTTACCTTAAAAGTTGGAGTTGGCTAGAGTCGACATCGCGCTAGAGTCGAGTGGCGTCGAGTCGCGCTGCGCTTTGAGGCTAAGTCGTTGCGGTAGACTTCTAGGCTCGAGGGGTTGTGCGCTCCATTATTATTGAAAAAGAAATTTGTTATAATTAGTAAATTGCAGAAATTATCGATATTTCATTAGTTATCGATAAAGAACATAGATGAAAATATTATTTATATACTTTTTACGAAAAATAAATTAAAATTAAATAATTAATAAATTTTCTATTAATTTAAGAATAGTAGTCATAATATTATAATAAGTGAAAACTTGAAAAACAATATTTGAAATTAACATGAAGTTTAAAATTTTTAGCCTATGATTTTGTTTTAAAAAAAAGGAAAAATAGAACCCTTATTATATAATAATAATAAGTCGAAATTTAAAAATTAATGCAAAATCTCACACAACAACAATTTACGCATCATAGTTTTCCATAACATTAAACTGAATATTTCTAAGAATTGAAAAATCGTATCATTTTAACAATTACATATTATGTAAAAAATTTGCTTATGTAATTTGTAGAAAAAAATAAATAAATTTCTTTAAAATTTATTACAAACATGTTTTTTTATAAAACGCACAAGTTGAAAAATAAAGTGTTTTAAAATAATAATAATAATAATTAATTTAAAAATAATTAAAAAAAAATACAATATTTCAAATGATCAATTAAGAGAAAACAAAAAATAGAGAGTTGATTAAAAAAATAAATAAATAAATAAATAAAATAAAACAAATTATGAAATTATTATAAAATATCAAAGAACAGTTATTACCATCGCATTATAGCAATTCGTTTTTTTTTTTTTTTTTTTTTTTTTGATAAAATTAAATACAATACTTTTAATAATTCAAAAATCATGCCATTTCTTTTTAGTAAATAATATGCAGGAAGAAAAATTAAATAAAATAAATTTCTTAACATGTTTGTTCTTACAGTTTCTTAACATGTCATTTCTTAAATTGTTTACTTATTTTCTTTTCGATACAATGCATAATTAAAAAAGAGAGAGAGAGAGGAGAAGAAGAAGAAGAAGAAGAAGAAAAGAAATTATTGAAACTATTTGAAATTTACAATTAATAATAATAATAAAAATAGAACGCTGATTAAAAATTTAAAAAAAAAAGATTAAAGAAAAAAGTAAGAAATGCAAGCGAAAAGTTAAAATTATTGTAAAATATGAGCACAGCTGCCAACTGTTACGGAATTTTAGCACCGATATCTCCTTATAAAAAAATTTCATAAAGTTTTTTAGCAGTTTTCTATGAATAAATTCGGACAAAAATTCTATATATATATAAAAAAAAAAAAAAAAAAAAAAATACCGATGTCAAAAAAAAACTAGTGTCTGCCACATTTTTGCAAATCCTATTTTTTGATAAAATTAAACACAATAATTAAAAAAAAAAAAAAAAAAAAAAAAAATAGTCATTTTAACAAACAATTGGTATAGAAATATTTATTTATATAACTTGCAGGAAAAAAAAAAATAATAAATTTCTTTATAAAACCATAACATATATAAATTGTTTACTTATTTTCTTTACTATGCCAGTTAACATATAAAATTAAATAAATAAATAGTAATAATAATAAAAACATTTAATTACTTAAATTATTACATTTTTTAGTCACGAAAGGAAAAATATAGAAGATTTCGTATTGTTTTTTTATAGTTGAATTTTAAAATAAATACTTACAGATCAATAATTTATACATCGGTGCTTTTTATAAAATAAATAATTTCATTTTAAGAAATAAATGATGTAGAAAAATTACTTTTATGCAATTTGCACTGTAAATTAATTTCTTAAAAAGGTATAATGAATGGGAATAGGTTTCTTAATTTTTTTATTATATGCAACACATAAGTTATTTTAATTTAAAAATAAAAACAGAAGACAAAAAATAACAAAAACTTTTAAATATCAAAACTCTAAAAACTTTAATTATTATTTTTTCTAATCATTGAATTCTTTAATTAGTCAATAAATTTTAATTGTTAAATTATTTGAAACTTACAAAAATAAAATAAAATAAAATAAAATAAAAATGAGCGGAAAAAAAAAAAAAAAAAAAATAGAATGTTGGAAAAAAAAATGGCAGACGATAATTTAAATTAATATAAAATATTATAGATCAAAGATTATCGCATCTTAGTAAATCGTTCTTTTTGATAAAATTAAATTCAATATTTTTAATCACTCACAAATGATGATATTTAATTAAAGAATATTAAGGAAAATTAAAAGTTACTGAATTACCAACAATTAATATTATTTATTTTTAAGAAAAAAAAAAAAAAAACACATATTCAAAAATTATTCGAATAGTTTTCAAAATTCAATTTTGACAGGCTAAAAAATTTCGAAATAAATTTTAATTAATGCCGGTTACATTAGGAGAAAAAAAAAAAAAAAAAAAAAATAGAAGCTTTCATATGTAAAAAGAATTACATTCTTTAATTTCAAGAAGAAAATACGACATAAAATAATAATAAATTACATTATATTAAATAAATAATTCAATTCAATCAGAAAAAAAAAAAAAAAAAAAAAAAATGTTGCTTTGAAAAACGTATATGTATGTTTCAAATAAAATAAAATCTGGATACGTAATTTAAAATAATACAAACGCAGTTACCTTAATATATATATATATATATATATATTAATGATAATAAGTAATTGATTATTAACTGATTTTTAATTTATAAAAATTAAATACGTAAATAAAATAGAAACACTCGATATTTTATTATTTATCTATGAAGAGTTTGGAAAAAAATATATCTGAATAGTTAACACACTTAAAATGAAATTTAAAAAATAGATTTACCTCCATTTCACAGAACTTTGCACGATAAAAAAAGCGTATCTTCAATTATTAAATTTTAAAAGAAGACGAAGAATAGAATGGCGGGAAGAACTAATTTTAGCCCATTTATATAGAGAAAGGGTTGACAATATGATTGGTTAGAACTTAATTCAACATAGTTACTAGATTTGGCGAGATTATCATGTGAATTTTAATTATTAAATTTTTTTATGATATCGTCTGACAGATATAAAAATAAATAATTTACGCATGCACGTGTGTGTGAAGAAGGATGATTTTGGCGTGATACCCAACTACATAAAAGCCAAGACTTAAGAAAACAGTTTTATCAGCTGCTTTTCTTTAGCCAATGAAAAAAAAGAGGGTTGGGCTTTTTAAAGTTGCAAGGGAGCAAAATTTATTTTTATTTTTTCCCTTCTATAAGGCTCAGTGATGCCAGATTGGGGATTTTGTCCCCATTTTGGGGATTTTTGAGGCTTTTGGGGACAATTTTGGGGACCAAATGTTTGTGGGGACTTTTTTGGGGAATTGTAAAATTTCTGGGGACAAATCTGGGGAGTTCTTCAACTTTCTGTCAATGTTGGCAACGTAATGATTTATCCCTACGACTAGAGACTTTCGATAGGTTTATTGTTATTTGGGAATTTTTTTCAAAAATTGCCTTCATTTGGGGAAAAATTTGAGCTTAAATCATAGAAAAATCTGCTTGATATTTTTTTTGAAAAAAATTTATTTTCCCTTTTTAGTAAAAATTAAGTTGGGGATTTTTTTCGAAAAAAAAAAACCCTGATTTGGGGAAATTTGAAGACCTGGTTGGGGAAATAATTTTCGACCATCTGGCATCACTGATAAGGCTTCTTCTTCCTTCTTCCTTCTTCCTCAAATTTAGTAAAATCAGTTTCACAAGTCGCCATATTGAAAACAAAACTCTACTTCGGGAAATCGGAAAAGTGTTATTATTATTTTTTTTATTTATTTATTTATTTTTTTTTTTTTTCATGTTTTATCCTCTCACGATAAGAACTGAAATATTTATGAATATATATATACTGAAAATTCTATAATGTATATATTAAATTAACATCTTATTAAACAGAGAATATTTGACAATTTTTAGAATTATTCTACTATACGTATAAAATGTATAATCATTCTATATCGTTTTATTGTAACAAATAAAATACAAACTTTTGAATATAATTAGAGAAAAATAAGATATTCTACGAATCGATTTAGCACTGTCTAGTGTTACACATACTTATTTATATTGAAAATTATTTAAATGAACAAATTACTTATTAAAATAAATTCATTTATTCCAGATGAAAAGCTTTATTATTAAAAAATAAAAATCCAGTTAATGAATTATCTCTAACCTTGAATTATAAAATAAACTAATAGGAATTTTCATTATTATTGTTATCATTATATTCACTTTAATCATAAAAATATGATTCATAGATAAATATCTACAAAAGTGTCAAATCTTAATTTTAATATTTTAGTTCGTAAAGAGCGTGCAAAAAGTCACATTTATTTTCTAGTATTTTAATTATTTTTTAATAATACGTTTATTTAAATTAAAAATAACTAGTATGCTGTGGCTATCAAAAAATTGTATTGTATCATTTTATATAACAGCACTTCTTACCTGTTAACATGCACAAAATTTAATCAATGTATCTTTTCTATGTTAAAGATTTCCCATATACATTATAATGCAATTTTAACTTATAGATGCTGCGCTATAACCATTTGAAAAAAAATCACAGTGAATAACGGTAGCACCGCCTGTAGTTTTATGTATACACCCAGACTGAATCGGCATAAACTTTCATAATATATACCATTTCATAATATAACCATCTAAAATACCATGTTTGGATTATTTAAATATCATAGAACCTGAGATATAGCTTTTCCGTAAATGAGTAGTATTGCAACATATCAGTGCCACCTGACATATAAGATATGATCCGAATTTAAATGAGCAGCGATTTTCATAAAATTCATTTCACATGCCTGCGTTTGATTGCGCCTGTAGTAAATATATATGTATATGTATGTAATTGAGTAGAAATGCTAACAGCTTGATAAAATCTTCAACCCCCCTTCCACCACACACACTTTCTTTTTTCTTTCTTTTTTTGTTTGTTTCTTTCTTTTCTTTTTTTTTTTTTTTTCATTTTCTGGTGACAATGAAAAGGTTTTACAGCACACAAATGGTTATCTAGAAAAAACGCAATTTATTCGCTAAAATTAATAAATGTCATTAACACATTAAGAGTGAACTAGCTTGAACTTAAACTTTACAACACTATTTCAAAAGTCTAGAATATATTTCAGAGAAATTCTCCCTCGAAAATTTTTCACTTTCATCTTTTGCTCTAACAAAAAAAAAAAAGTGTGAATAACAAAAAGATGAGTAACAAAAGAATTCCAGGGAGTAATTCAGAAATATTAAAGATTTCATTCTTATCTACATATTATACTGCAAAAATGTACATCCTCAGCCGAATCACGTTTATTTTCTTTAACGAAAGAAAAGGGAAGGTAAAACCGAATTCTTTCGAAACTTTTTATATAAACAAAATTTAACATCTACAAGTATTGTTTAACCCTTTAAAAGTAATAGAATACATTATATCCCACCTAATTTTAATTCCAAACTATAAAAGCTTATCCCGTAAATTTTTTATGAAATTTTACTTTAATAATGTAGATGAAAAACTTCATTTATATATTTTTCTTTTAGATATGTTTATAAATTCTGGTGGCAGTTTATTTAAAATGATCAGAACCTCACCAAAGTACAAGCGTATCTGCGCTTAAAGCTGGTAAACAAGAAATGCCAGGTTCTATCCCACTATTGACCTTGCTGTTCGGAGTTTTCCGGGGTTTTCTCAGAAACTTGCATAAATACGGGTTAGTACCCCTAAGAAAGGCCCCCAAGGAGAACACAGCACCTCAGGCTTAGGACACTCGTGTAGTTAACCGGCCTTAATCCCAAACACCAAATGCTATTTAAATAACCAATTCATCTTGCCCTTAAAAGAGTTAACTTGCACAAAAATTTAGTCATAACTTCTAACAATAAAGATTTTTCCACAGAGATTTTGTCGGTTTTAATAAATAGATACTGAGCTGCAGTCAAGTGGAAAATCACAGAAGGTGAATAATACCAACGTCACATGTGACTGATATATACCCAAATTAAGTTAAAATTCATATAATAAAAGGAGACTTGGCGTTAGAATATTAAAACCCGAATAAACTACTACGTCAGAAACGCCAAAAGAAAAATATTTGCGATACATACAGCTGTGTAGATAGCCTTAAGCGTACCGTCTTCAGTGCAAAAGAATCTTCAGTGCAAATCATTCTTTTTGCACTGAAGACGGTACGCTTAAGGCTACCGAAACAGCTGTATGCATCGCAAATATTTTTCTTTTGGCGTTTCTGACGTAGTAGTTTATTCGGGTTTTAAGTTAACATTCGTTTTTATATTGGTTATCTCACATATTAAGTTTTGTAAATTTTTCTATCATATAAATAGATATTAGTCACCCTATTCGCAGAGTTAATTGCAGCATGGCAGTGCCACCTGTCATCGGATATATATACCCAAACTGAATCACCATAGTGTTTATAATTGTGTCGTAATGGCTCTCTCGCATACCAAGTTTTGTGAAATTATACAGAATAGAACGTCTGGTACAGTGCGGCCACATATCCTAAAAATAGCAGAGAGGACACGTCCAAAATGTTGGAGGGATGCCAGCTTGTCCGACAGTTTGAAATTTGAAAAACATCCAGTAATTCTGCGTCCTGTTATTGGTCATTTTCTCTGAGTCAGATGACTGTCACCCCTATTTTGGCACTGAATTCGTTGAGTTCGCAATTGCGCAAATGCTTCCATGGTTTCATGAAATGTGGTCGAAGAATATGTACCCTAACTGAATGAGTGTAATATTTCATAATGGCCCGCTCATTTATTAACTTTTTTCTATTATACATTATAGAAAGTGAGCTATAGCTAAAATGGGAGAAATCGTGGTTTAGCAGCACCACCTGTTGGCCGATTTATACCAGTCGTTGACAGACCCTAATATTTATCAAGATGCGACTGCATAAAAATGTATATAAAGTTCTGAACCTTAACTATTCAGCTACAGCTGCCACAAAATATTTGTCACATACACACATAGAGACGTACACAGACTTACACGCACACAGACAGACAGGAATTTTCTAAAATTGATCAAATAGTTTTCTCATCCCCTCAAAATGCATAAATCCATCAAAACCGGAAGTCGGATATTTTCAAAAATAAAATACTTTCTTCTATTGATTATAGAAGGAAGTAAAAAGTAAGATGGATACTGAAGAAAAGGAAGTTTTTGTAGAAACGCCATAAAATGCATGAACATGAAACAACTATTTAACCCCTTAACGATCACGTCATTTTCAAGAAAACAGTGAAAAAAGAAAATATTTTTTTATTCAAGAAAATTGTGTAAAATAAAGTGTATGAACAATATATATATAATATTTCTCTAACGTGGACCAGTTTCAATTATTTTTTGTCAAAACGATACGATACGTGAGGATAAAAAAACAATAATATTTATACATGAACAATATTTAAGCACGTGGAATTAGCTCAATGTACTAATAAGAAAAAATGGCGACATTTGTCTGATGAGATTATTTTACGAATAAAATGTATTTTTAACAGTTGTTTCTTCAGAATCTCTGCAAGCGTCATTTTAAATCTAGCAATATTTTAAAGATATAACAGAATATGAACTTTTGTGTCATAAATTGACTAAAAAAACACAATCATAAAAAAATAATCAAAATAGGAAACATTTTATCTTATTTTATTTATTTATTTATTTTTGAACAAAACAAACAAACAAATATATATGTATATATATAGTTACCAAAATTAATAAAAAGTCATCGCCAACATGACGACAAAAATTTAAAAGGCGTCTTGGGAGTCCTATATTAAAATTGTACTGCCTGTGGAAGTATGAAAATTGGGTCGTGAACCATGAATTTTATTTGGAAACCTTTCTTTGAATGATTTTGGTTTCACTGCTGTACATACAATATTAATTTCGTTTTAATAATAATTTGGCTTCTGGTAAATTAAAATTTTAATTAAGTGGTGAAATTGGTGTAACATTTGTGAGTTTCAAATTATAAAGGTTAATAAGAAAAGAAATAAAATGCGAATATTTCGCACGGGTTTGCTAGTAAGTATTAATTTTTAATTTTTTGTTTAACTTGAAATCAAGAAAATTTAATTTCGAAGAAAAATCAACAATAAGGGGTTACTATGACTGAATGTTGGTTTTCCAGTAAGTAGAAAAATAAAATAAAAGATACGTGTTTTAAACATTAAAAAGAAATTTTATGAAAATAATTTTACGTAGGGTAAGTGCACCAATGGTTGACACTTTTAGAGCAATCTCTGATGTTTTTAATGTTCTGGTCATCAGAAAATGTTTTTAGAAATCTTAAGTTAGTACATATGGCATGAAAGACATTCAGAACCACATATATGTTAAAATATATACATTTGATAACAATTATATATATTTTTTTATGAATTTTTATATGACATTCACCGAATGTTCCAGTAATTGACACTGCCAGTTTTTCATTTTATCAGTAATTGGCTCCCTATGTTCCAGTGTTTGACACTGCTAGTTATTCATTTTGCCAGTTATTAGCACTCTATGCTCCAGTGTTTGATATAAAATGTTAAAATTCTTATATGTAATATATATGCTTTTATTATTTTTCTTATTTATTAATTATTTTGGGATAGATGTCAATTACTGGAGCATGCCAATCACTGGAGGACCTACCCTATAATACAACACCATATGTAGGATACGCTGTTGTCAGATTCGCTATCCAAACTTCATAAAGATAACTTTATTTCCGAATCACTCTCAGATGTATTTATATTAAAGAGTTCGAGTCACTTTGTTATTCTGACTCCATAATATAAACAATATTTAAAAAATATATTTTACCCCAGAGCATAAAACCACGTGCATTCAAAAGCCTAAATGAACTAAGATTAAAAAATAAAAATAAATAATAAGTATTACAAATTTTTTAATTTGGATAGTCCTGAAATCTAGTTTAAAATGAACAGACTATCCCCAATTGCATTTTAAATAGTCTACTGTTGTGTAGAGAGTAAAATAAGAAATGAAAAACTTTTCGGATATCTGTTTTTAAATCTTCTTAAGTGCAGTTTCCACTGAGGTAGGTTGGAAGTCGTTTCGAATGGCGCTATTCAGAATCCTTTGATGTGGTCAAGCGGTTGGAGGAGGTTCAACCGGTTGTTTCGAAGGGAGAAAGTGCCTACCTCTAACCCCTAGCTGAGATAATTGAGGAGCCAGAGGCAGATATCTTTGTCAGTTTTGCATGCTTTTGAAGTAACTGCGCAATCTGATAAAAAAGGGCTACAACTGATGACAAGACATTTGGCTCTCTGCGTCGGAAGCGCGATTAATGACTTTTGAACCTTGGTCTTGAACCTCCAGTGGAAACCAGCCTTAAGTGTGTTACTTTTTAACACTCCAGGGGTAGTGCGTTACTTTTTAACACTCCAGCACGGAAATATAACGAGCACGAGAAATAGAAAGCGAAACTCCACACCGTCATTTTCACAGGCACGAAAAGGAAGGGGTTAAAGGTCGAAATAACAAGGAAAATGAATTCGATGAGTCAATCGTTTAAATTCATTTTCTTTTCTTTTCCCCACCCCTCCTCCTTTCCCATCAAATGACAACATTTGCACAAAATCCAAATTTTTATACGTTTTGTTTGGAAAAAACTTTATCTATGCATGATCGAACGCTATCATATTTACCGTTGCGCGCTTGTTCGTGTTCGTAAAGTGAACACAAATAGAAATGAAAAGGTTAAATTAATGATAGCAAAATATATTTTTTAATAAATATTCATTGTTGTTATTTATTCAAAGAGTTCATTCAAAATTTTCATATCTGCTGTCAAAAACAATTTTTTATGGATTGTCCGAATTACTTTAAACCAAGAGGGATATTCGACCAACCTAGAATTTGAACCTGTTTCCTTTCCCGTAACGGGTCATAATTCCCTACTATAGTGGACTTCGATATTCTCTCCCATGAAAGTTAGACTTTTTTTCACGCATACAATAATACAAGTTAATTCATTTGGTAGAGTCGAATGTGTTACGCAAAAAATTGTAATCCTGGCCGAATCATTTGTTTTTGCTGCATCAATTCCGCTTTTCCTTCAAAAAAAATCGTGTACAAAGTTGTTACTCTAATCAGAAGTAATTTATTGCTTTCATACCAAACACGTTAACACGATTTATCTGCGATAACACTGCTCTGAAAAAAAAAAAAAAAAAAAAAATCGAGTCCTGGTACTATTTTTTACTGATTCTTATGTAAAATGACCTCCTAAATCCGAATATGACACCCATGCCCAATCACCCACAGTTTTCTTGAGACGCCATCCCCTCCCCTATTTTTTATCAGTGTTCGGCGATGAATTTGATTTTATGGCCATGATTTTGATTTGGAGAATGGAAAAGAATTATTTTAACGCTTAAAAACAAAAAAACATAATATATAATTATATAATAATAGTAATAATAATTGATTAATAAAATATAGTAAATGTAATATATAATTTTATTGCCAAATCCCCCCTAATTTTTACTTTCTTCTATATTCAATAGAAGAAAGTATTGGATTCGTAAAAATTTTTGACCTCGGGTTTTTGATGGATTTACATGTTTTGAGAGCTGCAGAACATGATTTGACCATTTTTAGAAAATGCCTGTGTGTGTGTGTGTGACAAAATTTTGTGGCAACTGTATCTCAGGAACAACTGCACAGAATTTCATACAAATTGGTATGTAGTTGCACCTTGACATAAATTAGTGCCTATCAACTTTTGGTAAAAATTGCCTTACAGGTTGCGTTGCCATCCAGCTTTTTCCAAATTTTTAACATGGTGGTATAGGACAAAATTTTGTACAAATGTGCATAAAGAGAATTATTTTTTAATAATCATTATGAAATTTACCAGAATTATTTATAATAGAGATAGTCAACTGGGAAAAAATTCCTGCCCCCCCCCCCTCGAGGGGAGTAAATTTTCATGATGGGTATCTTTCAAAAAAGCTCGTCAGTACCTTTAAAACGAATGGTTGAACCATAGATCTGCGATAATTTAAAATGAAGTTATCGATTTTTTTCATTTTTAACAAAAAAAAAAAGAAAAAAAAAATGTAATATTGACAATAAAATTGACTTTTTTGGATAGTTAGTGTTATACTACTTCTCTAATATGGAAATCGTCTGCATTATCATGTAAGATAATTTTTTTAAATAATAATTTTAATAAATTATTTTTACTGGGTGAATTTATATAGGAAAATATAAAAGAAAGTCATGTGGTGGCCACAACATACTAGTTTTCCCTTGCTGCAAATGCTCATGTTTTTTAATTTTCCAACTCTGTGGCCCCTTAGAATATATTTAACAGTTGAAGTAACCCTTTCTCCCTTACAAATCAAATTTGTGGCCATAAAATTGATAAAATGAAAGTGATAAAAATAAGGGGCGTCCCTAAAACAACGGTGAGTGAAAATCCAAAACGGGCGTCATATTCGGAATCAGGAGGTTATTTTTCATAAGAATTTTCAAAAATGATGATGGGGTCGATTTTCATGCAGAACACTGTAATTTGTATGAATGAAACTTATACCACTGACAAATGGGTCAGCTGCTATTTCCCTTCCCTCAAAGCTAAAAAAAACCTTCGAAAAATTTATAAAAAATGAAGAAAAACTCCAGATAATCTGAAGGTATTTGGAAATATAATAAGGTTAAGAGAGAAAAAATATATATATCTGCAAATTTTTTGTTTCCAAACTGCAGTTATTCTGTAGCTTTTATGATTCTTCTTCGAAATACCTTCAGATTGTCGGTACTTTTTTTATAGCTTTTCTGCTGATTTTTTTAGCTGGGCTTTCGTCAGATATATTTCAGAAAAATGTATGAGAATAAAATAAATCGTTAATTTTCAGTTTGAGCCTTATATTTATAAAAGTTATAGTTAGAATAATCCCAAATTTTAACACAATACCTGAGTCTGAGTCCTATACAACTTTTTTCTTTCAACTATATATATAACGTTCTTATCTTACAAAAATAACAAAATGCGTTTTTTTTTTTTTTTTTAACCATTCTTTCATACACGTGTAAATACATTCATCTAAAGCAGACGATTTTTAATTTCCTGACTGTTTTCAAACTAAGTATAGGTATTCCTGATAAATTCAATGTGGTTAAGTAAACACGCAGCTGTTTTAATATTGATGTTCTATTTAGTTATCGTTTGCACAATCATTTATTTAACATAACAGAGTAGTTTTTCTTTTATTTATCTGAAGCAGGCGATTTTTAATTTCAATTCTTCTATATTGAAATGAAATGCATTTTTCAATGCCATTAGAAGTCAAGAATAATTTCTTTATTCTAAGGATCTACTCTTATTCTGTTTCTCAAATTTTCTGAAATCGAGAAGCATTTAAAAACCTACAAATTACAAATTAGTCTAGGCACACAATATGCAATTTTTTTCGAATTATGTAATAATAATTAAGTTGAATATTTAAACGGTAAATTCTCATTTCCTCGTCAATACGTCAATGTATAGAAAAATTCTTCACTTTTTCTACTTATTTTTGGTAGAATATTACTTCGTTCGCTAATTCAATGTATCAGCAATTCGAACGATTGATTGACTTATAGTAGAGATTGAATAAAATTTAGAGTACCTTATTGAATACTGAAATTTACTTAATACAATAATCTTAATATGGATAGTAATAGTAGAATTATATCACTTTTGAATCTATATTAATATCAAACGAATTTCTGTATATTATTGTATATACGAGAGTATGTCATTAAGTAACTCACATAATGTAAAAAAAAAAAAAAAAAAAAAATATTATTATCATCAGCATATCTAATTGCGCTCATCAGTGCCTGACTCTGTCTTAAGAGATTTCCATGGATTCTGTCTCCTAATTTTCATACTTTAGTTAATTTTAAATATCTAATTGTCCGATCGATAAGCTGTTTAATCCGACGGATTCAGAAAAATCGCCCCTTTCATTTGGTACCTCATTTAACGAATTTTTGATTAGATTTTTTAAAATTAATTAAACTATGAAAATAACAGTTTTAAAATAGACAGTTAAATTTTCAATTGTTGATTTTTTTTTTTTTTTTTCCCGCATAAAATGAAATATGCTTTCACGCGAAGAAAAAAAAAAATTATAAAATATTAAACTTGCTCAAACATATGGAAAAAATGACGTCTATAAAATAATAATTTTAAAGTTTAAAGTTAACGAAGATATAAATAAAGTGCGAAAATTTCGCACGGGCTTGCTTGCAAATAAATTATTTGAAGTGAGAAATAAATAAAATGAAATGATCATTTTTCAACGGGCGCAACTAACTAGCAAATAATAAAGCAATTACTGACAATATGAAACAAAAATTAATGCATTAACTACTTATTAATTTTATACCCATGCAGAAATATATTTTAGTGACGGCACTGCAGCATATTTCTACTACTGGACATGATACTGTTCGCCTCTATACAAAAAATATATCTTATAAGGTTTTTAATATTTATTTCAATAAAACAAACTTTTTTTATGCATGTAGAGCGAAACTGTATTATTTTAATTCCCTGGAAAAGAATTGTTAGAGCAAAATATAAGATTACCCGATTATAACAGATTTCGCAATTTAGCTAGGTTTTTTTTTTTTTTTTTTTTTTCTTCTTCCACAAAAGGCTTCCCCTATTTTGAGAGGATAAAATATTTCTTTTTATATGAATTTTCTGTTCGTTTGTTTCAGCTGCGATGGAATTTCGAGTTTAAACTAGTATGTTGTGGCCACCACAAGTCTTTATACTATATTTTCCTGCACAAATTTACTTAGTGCAAATAATTTAATAAAACTATTATTTATTAAAATTATTTAACATGATGAATGCAAATCATTTTCATCTAAGGTAAATCTAATACTAAGTATCCAAAGAAAGACAGTTTTATAGTCTATAAATAACAGCTTAAAAAATGCATTTTATAATGGTTATCTCACATATCAGGATTCGTAAAGTTATATGCCATAAACGTTGAGATATAGCTATCCCGTTAACGATTAAATTAGCAGTATAGCAGCGCCACCTATTGGCCGATAAGCATTCCAAACTGAATCAGCATAAATTCTTGTAATGACCTTCTTAGATATCAAGTTTTGTTCGAGGATACACAATAAAACCTGAGGTGCAGTCTTCCTTTAAATTGTGGAAATAGCTGTGTAGCAGTGCCACCTGTTGAGTGGTTTACACCAAAAGTTGACAAGCACTAACTTATGTTAAGATACATCTACATACAAATTTATATGCAATTCTGTGCAGTAGTTCCTGAGATATATCCTTTCTTTAAATTGCGAAAACCTCTGTATAGTAGCGCCACCTGTTGGCCGATAAGCATTCAAATTGATTCAGCATAACATATCATAATAGCCTTCTCACATATCAAGTTTTGTTTGATTATACGCAATAGAACCTGAGATATAGGCTCCCCGAAATTGAAGGAATCGCTGTATTACAGCGCTACCTATTGAGCAGTTGGCGCCAATAGACATTAATTTATGTCAAGGTGCATCTACATATAAATTTATATGCAATTCTGTGCAGTAATTCTAGACATATAGCGTTCCTTTAAACTGCTAAAATCGCTGTTTAGCAGAGCCACCTGTAGACCGATAAGCATTCAAATTGATTCAGCATAATATCTATTAATGGTCTTCTATATATCAAGTTTTGTTTGATTATACGCAGTAGAACCTGAGATATAACCTCCCATGAAACTACAGAAATCGCTGTATAGCAGCGCCATCGGTTGACATCAAAAGTTGAGGTTGACATCAAAAGTTGTTAAGCACTAATTTAGGTCAAGATGCATCGTCATATAAATTTATATGTAATGCTGAGTAGTAGTTCCGGAGATACAGTTGCCACAAAATTTTTGTCTCACACACACATACACACACAGACAGACGGACCGATAGACAGGCAGGCATTTTCTAAAAATGCCAAATCGTCTTCTAGACCTTTCAAAACGTGTAAATCCGTCTATTATTATTAATATTGTTATTAGTATATTATTAATATTATTATGGTAATATAATTTTCAAAATAGTAAAACACACTGTAAAATAATTCCGTTAACTTTCTAAAATTCTTATCCCGAGTCTCTGTAAATTTACAACAGTATTCATTTAAAAATAAGTATTCCAGGTACTTAATCCTTATTTTGTATTTTCATTTTTTATTTTCAAATGGTTCTTTTTCTTAATATAAAATAAAAAATGCATTTTTCTATTTTCGAAAAAACTAATCACTAAAGTACTACCGCAAATATATAATAAAATAAATATTAGACATTAAAATGTATACGTAAAATAAATTTCTAATTTCAGTTTAATTTTTGCTGCAATTTTCCAGTTGAATCTTTTAAAAGTGCAACTGAAAACATCTTATGTCTTCACAAAAAAAAAAAAAAAAAAAATCTGTCTAACAAGGAAACTTTCAAAAGGTGTCATCTTCAAAAAGTATTGAAAAAAATATATGTGATTCTACTCTTCATAAAACACCAGAAAATGAAAAAATTATCGGCTGAAATTAATTACAGCGACCACAAAAAATTATCAAAATTAAGCATATTTGGTGATTAAGCGCTGTTAGGCGATACGTTTGCTAGCACCGAGATTGACGTGTACGAACAGAACCGTGTTTTGCTTTTCCGCCAAGTACTGAAAATTAATCACCTAGCAGTGTAAAATCGCCAAATACGCTTAATTTTGGTAATTTTTTGTGGTCGCTGTAATTCATTTCAGCCGATATTTTTTTTTTATTTTCTGATGTTTTATAAAGAGTAGAATCACATATATTTTTTTCAATACTTTTTGAAGATGACACCTTTTGAATGTTTCCTTGTAAGTAAGCAAAACGTATCTGTGATCTAAAACGGATGTGTTAGTTTTTCTTTAATATATTTAGATGAATCAGCAATTATATGACCAGATGGCTATAAACCGCAACAGCGTTCATTTGTTGAACTAATTTCGTTTGTTCAACTAAAAGATAATCAACTTCCTTGTTTAATTTGTAGTAATTTTAGGGGGGGGGGGGGAGATAAATTTAAATCTTAATTCGTTTATAATCTTCCCCAACTTAATAGTTATTGATTTCTTAATTATGAAAAGGTAATTCAAAACTTTTAGAAGTAATGATTATTTAGATAAATTTTTGAGGATAAAACATTTCGGGTCTAAGTTGGTTTTGAATTAGTTTTTCAGTCCATATTGACTATGTTATTTACTTTTTCTTACCCTTACGGTTAGTGAAAGTATTGTTTTAGGGTCAAATTTTCGAAAGTGGGTTTTTGTTATATTACCAAGTTCTGGGGTCCCCTGAAGACGAAAATACCTCGGAGAAGTTAGCCCCCCCATGACGGAAACAACAAAAGCCACATATGCAGTTCGTTTGATCATCGTTAGATCACATTTGATCAAAAAAATTTTTTGTTTGATCAATTTTCTTTCAAGAGATATAAGCAAAAAAATGCAGGGAGGGAGGGGGGGGCTAACTTTCTCGAAAAAAAAATGTCCAAATTTGAAAAAAAAATTAACGAATCGATACAGAAATCGTTAGATCAGATTTGATCAACCATTTTTGGCGTTTGATCAAACCCGGAAATGGCTTAAAAATCGATTTTTTAACCAAGAAAATCGGGAAGTTAGCCCCCCCCCCCTCCTCCCTCATGACGGATATTTGGGTCAAAAATGGTCTCATCCGGCGTTGAATCGTTAGATCAGTTTTGATCAACTATTTTCCGCGTTTGATCAAACACGGAAGTGGCTTAAAAATCGATTTTTCAACCGAGAAAATAGGGAAGTTAGCCCCCCCATGACGGATATTTGGGTCAAAAATGGTCTCATCCGAAGTAGAATCGTTAGATCAGATTTGATCAAAAATATTCCAGGTTTGATCAAACGCGGAAAATGGTTGATCAAATCTGATCTAACGATTCTACGTCGGATGAGACCATTTTTAACCCAAATATCCGTCTTGGGGGAGGAGGGGGGGGGCTAACTTCCCGATTTCCTTGGTTAAAAAATCGATTTTTAAGCCATTTCCGGGTTTGATCAAACGCCAAAAATGGTTGATCAAATCTGATCTAACGATTTCTGTATCGATTCGTTAATTTTTTTTTCAAATTTGGACTTTTTTTTTCCGGAAAGTTAGCCCCCCCCTCCCTCCCTGCATTTTTTTGCTTATATCTCTTGAAAGAAAATTGATCAAACAAAAAATTTTTTTGATCAAATGTGATCTAACGATGATCAAACGAACTGCATATGTGGCTTTTGTTGTTTCCGTCATGGGGGGGCTAACTTCTCCGAGGTATTTTCGTCTTCAGGGGACCCCAGAACTTGGTAATATAACAAAAACCCACTTTCGAAAATTTGACCCTAAAACAATACTTTCACTCCCGTAAGGGTAAGACAAAAGTAATAACATAGTCAATATGGACTGAAAAACTAATTCAAAACCATCTTAGACCCGAAATGTTTTATCCTCAAAAATTTATCTAAATAATTATTACTTCTAAAAGTTTTGAATTACCTTTTCATAATTAAGAAATCAATAACTATTAAGTTGGGGAAGATTATAAACGAATTAAGATTTAAATTTATCTCCCCCTCCCTCCTCCCCTAAAATTACTACAAATTAAATAAGGAAGTTGATTATCGTTTAGTTGAACAAACGAAATTAGTTTAACAAATTTGTTTCACTAATTTGTTTTCAAATTTGGACATTTTTATTTTTCGGGGAAGTTAGCCCCCCTGCATTTTTTTTTATTATATCTCTTGAAAGAAAATTGATCAAACAAAAAAAATTGTTCATCAAATGTGATCTAACGATGATCAAACGAACTGCATATGTGGCTTTTGTTGTTTCCGTCATGGGGGGACTAACTTCCCCGAGGTGTAGCATTCGATGGCTTTTCTTTTTTTTTCCGAAACTTACATAAATACTGATTTTAGAAAAAAAAAAAAATCCTGAAAAGGAGGAGAACACACTCAGGCCTAGAATCCTACGTGTACATATAATCAATCTTAATACAACCCCTGTATTGTTATTTTATGAGGAATATGAAAAGGTACATTAAAAATATTAAAATAGAACTAAATAATAAGAACAGCATTCAGATGTTCAAGAAAAACGCGATAAATGAGATTAGTTTATTTAAGTGTCAGATAATTTCCTGCAACGTAATGGAAAAACAAACAGACAAAAGTTTTAGCTAGGTTATGATAAATTAAGTTACCGCAAAAACTTCTAGTGCAGATGTTTTTTAAAATCTAAAGATAAACTAAACTGTTCAATGTAAATAATTGACAGACGACTTGCTGTAAAATCTACTAAAAACAAATACAATGTCAACGTTGACCCAAGTTAGAATAAATAAATGTATCAAATAAATAGTTTTCTAATCATATATAAAAATGGCTGACAATCCGCCTCCCCCTTCCTCTTGAAAAATATCCTATATGCATCACGTTTTTGTTTGATTAACATTAGATAAGATTACTCGATTCAATTTGTTTAAAAAAATTGCACAAAGATCGGAATTACTGAAACTAAAATTTCAAAGATAATTTAAATAATCTGGTGTGACTTATCATACATTTGAATATTAGAAAGGCAGATTACACATTGAAGGGGTAAGATAACAAGTACTGTATAAAAACGTACTTTAAAAGCAGTTGAAAATATTTTTAGAATCACTTTTACTGGACATATATTTCATCCCCTCTAAACCCCTGAATTAGCAGAGTACATACTTTCATAAAATATTAAATTTAAAAGATTATTCTGAATTATTTAAACAAATTTCACACTCATCACTCTTTTAAACTAGATCAAACTTTACAAGTGTCATTTTCATATAGTCTTCAGACTTAAAGATTTTAATTTCTTGCAGTTATATATTTTTTTTTAAATTACGCTGATAACAGTCGAATATATAGAGATCAACCGTAAAAAAAAACTTAATTCTTGTATTCAGGGCACATCAAAACGTGTAACTATAACAAAAAATCATCGTTAAAATTTAGAACCCAAGCTAGTACATTGTTTACCATAAAATATCAGAAAGTAATTATCATTCTTCACAAGTTTTTTCTGGATTGAGTAAAATTTAGTAAAGAGCTTTGGTTAACTACATTCAATTTTAATTTTGGGTAGTTCTGTAAATTATAATAAAAATAAATCAGAGAACTGGTGTTCGAAAGTAATCAGTAAAAATGCTTTGATTAAATATCATAAAATGAAAAAAACAACAACAATTGTTTTGGGTCAAAAAACAACACGGCCTTTCGTCAGGCGAATAAAATAGGTACGAGTGTGGTAAGACAAGCGGCATTGCAGCTTTGTTTGGTTTGAATTTTTCATGCATGATTTTATCATAATTTAGAGCATTTGTATGATTTTTTCTAGGAATTGCACAAATATTTAGATCTTATTATTATCTGTATTGTTATGGCTTTTTCATTTTCTTTCTTTCTTTGTTTTTTAATTATTATAACCAGAATGGTTTGCGTGTGGAAATGGGTCGTGCATAAATCAGTTAGAGACAAAATCGTGTGAAAAGCTGTCAGCCTGAAATTGTTTGTTTATTTATCAGGACGGAGGACTATCTCAATCTACGGATTTTTACGGTACCAGTTTTGCGAGAGTTGGACATTTATCGAAAATATAATTGAATAATTTGAAAGCGATGTTATAATTTAAAAAAAAAAAAAAAAACTAATAGTCCTCCGTACTAAACTAAATTCTGCTTTTCCCAGAATTTCATCAAAATCGTCTTTTCTGTTTCTTTCTTTTCTTAGAAAGAAAAGGAAAAGACAAGCATCTTTTGTTCAACACTACTTGTTCAAAAATAAATAAATAAATAACAGTAATATAATTTTGTTATTGCTTATCTGTAGATACGAAAAAAATAAACAAATAAATACACAAATTGCAGATAAACAACTGAATCCAAGATAGCGATCCAACAGTTAATATTTTTCATCTGGAATTTTCGTAAACGATATCGTCTGCAAAAAATCTCAAGTGCCATCGCAAGAAAAAATTAAAATTCAAAGCATTTTCGACATCGTTATTTATTTATGTATTTAAGAAAATAAAACAAACACAATCATACAGTCGGGTTGTGATTACGCCGTTCCGTTATTGATTAGAATACACCTTTCAAATTTAGAAATCAAAAGCAAACATTCAAATTCTCTTTTTTACTCAAATTTTGTAATGTAACTGAGAGCTTTCAAACATTTTATTATTATTATTATTATTTGTTTTATTAAATTCGGTCATAATATTTTTAATGCGATTGTCAAATTTTATTAATCGTTTTCTTTTCCGTATCGCCAATTTATTTTACTTTTATGAGAAATGAAACATTTAATGTAATTTCGATAAAACATTTTACCAATAAATAGACACTTGATTGTTTTATTCCCATATATCCGTTTAATGTCACATTCCATCCTTAGACAGCATTGCTTTTTCGATGGCATTGTCCATGCACATTCCATATCTCCAGAGGCATTTTAGGTCTGTGAAGTTGGCACCCCGACCTTTAGTAAATGAAAAACTGAATACACCATAGGATTGAGCGTCGTTTGAGCGCGTTTGAGCGCTGATAATTTTCGTTTGAGCCACAAATGCAAAAAAGGTGTACTTAAAACATATTTTTGTGCCAACAGAAATGTGAAGTTGGCACCCCGACCTTTAGTAAATTAAAAACTGAATACACCATAGGATTGAGCGTCGTTTGAGCGATGAAAATTTTCGTTTGAGCCACAATTGCACTGGAGATATAATAAAAAGAAAATTGCCGATGCCAACGAAAGTGTGAAGTTGGCACCCCGACCTTTAGTAAATGAAAAACTGAATACACCATAGGATTGAGCATCGTTTGAGCTCGTTTGAGCGATGAAAATTTTCGTTTGAGCCACAATTGTAGTGGAGTTATAATAAAAAGAAAATATCCGGTGCCACGAAAGTGTGAAGTTGGCACCCCGACCTTTAGTAAATGAAAAACTGAATACACCATAGGATTGAGCGTCGTTTGAGCGCGTTTGAGAGATGAAAATTTTCGTTTGAGCCACAATTGTAGTGGAGTTATGATAAAAAGAAAATATCCGGTGCCACGAAAGTGTGAAGTTGGCACCCCGACCTTTAGTAAATGAAAAACTGAATACACCATAGGACTGAGCGTCGTTTGAGCGCGTTTGAGCGATGAAAATTTTCGTTTGAGCCACAATTGTAGGGGAGTTATTATAAAAAGAAAATATCCGGTGCCACGAAAGTGTGAAGTTGGCACCCCGACTATTAGTAAATGAAAAACTGAATACACCATAGGATTGAGCGTCATTTGAGCGCGTTTGAGCAATGAAAATTTTCGTTTGAGCCACAATTTTAGTGGAGTTATAATAAAAAGAAAATATCCGGTGCCACGAAAGTGTGAAGTTGGCACCCCGACCTTTAGTAAATTAAAAACTGAATACACCATAGGATTGAGCGTCATTTGAGCGCGTTTGAGCGATGAAAATTTTCGTTTGAGCCACAATTGTAGTGGAGTTATGATAAAAAGAAAATATCCGGTGCCACGAAAGTGTGAAGTTGGCACCCCGACCTTTAGTAAATGAAAAACTGAATACACCATAGGATTGAGCGTCGTTTGAGCGCGTTTGAGCGATGAAAATTTTCGTTTGAGCCACAATTGCACTGGAGATATAAAAAAAAGAAAATTGCCGATGCCAACGAAAGTGTGAAGTTGGCACCCCGACCTTTAGTAAATGAAAAACTGAATACACCATAGGATTGAGCGTCGTTTGAGCGCATTTGAGCGATGAAAATTTTCGTTTGAGCCACAATTGTAGGGGAGTTATTATAAAAAGAAAATATCCGGTGCCACGAAAGTGTGAAGTTGGCACCCCGACCATTAGTAAATGAAAAACTGAATACACCATAGGATTGAGCGTCATTTGAGCGCGTTTGAGCGATGAAAATTTTCGTTTGAGCCACAATTGTAGTGGAGTTATAATAAAAAGAAAATATCCGGTGCCACGAAAGTGTGAAGTTGGCACCCCGACCTTTAGTAAATTAAAAACTGAATACACCATAGGATTGAGCGTCATTTGAGCGCGTTTGAACGATGAAAATTTTCGTTTGAGCCACAATTGTAGGGGAGTTATCATGAAAAGAAAATATCCGGTGCCACGAAAGTGTGAAGTTGGCACCCCGACCATTAGTAAATGAAAAACTGAATACACCATAGGATTGAGCGTCGTTTGAGCGATGAAAATTTTCGTTTGAGCTACAATTGCAGTGGACATATAATAAAAAGAAAATTGCCGATGCCAACGAAAGTGTGAAGTTGGCACCCCGACCTTTAGTAAATGAAAAACTGAATACACCATAGGATTGAGCGTCGTTTGAGCGCGTTTGAGCGATGAAAATTTTTGTTTGAGCCACAATTGCAGTGGAGATATAATAAAAAGAAAATATCCGGTGCCACGAAAGTGTGAAGTTGGCACCCCGACCTTTAGTAAATGAAAAACTGAATACACCATAGGATTGAGCGTCGTTTGAGCGCGTGTTTGAGCCACAATTGTAGTGGAGTTATAACAAAAAGAAAATTCCCGGTGCCACGAAAGTATGAAGTTGGCATCCCAACCTTTAGTAAATGAAAAACTGCATACACCATAGGATTGAGCGTCGTTTAAGGGCGTTTGAGCGCTGAAAATTTTCGTTTGAGCCACAACTGCAGTGGAGAGATAATAAAAAGAAAATTTCCGATGCCAACGAAAGTTTGAAGTTGGCACCCCGACCTTTAGTAAATGAAAAACTGAATGAAACAAGAAACGCTCACTGTAATTTTTTTAAAGTGAATGTGGTATATACACAAAGTTTTTTTGAATCGATATTAGGTTAGTTTAAAGAAGAATATATTTTATTTCTATCTGTGCCTCCCTTGCCCCCCCCCCCCCAGGTATATAGTACACTCATTGTGATCTTCATAAAAAATAAGTGATAGTTATAGAATCATCTCCTTATATTATTAAAATCTGTGCGCATCTGTCTGTGTGTCTGTGTGTCTGTCTTTCTGTCTGTCTGTCTGTGAGAAATGCCTTGTGCGCGCTAAAGCTCCGGCGCTACGCTAATGGTCGCAGCGTCTCGAAACAGGTGTTTACAGAAGCAGAATTTCTTCATCTCGACATCGCGATAATTCGCTAAGCGATGCGACCCTAATTAGCGGAGATATTAATTAAAACTTTGAGCTATGTCGATCGAAAAATGACTGAAAATTCACGGATATTTGCTTAAAAAGAGACATTCTTACGGAAAAAGGTGGAAAATAAATTGGAAATATCAGTCGTATCGTTACAAATAAGGTATCAAATGAAAGGGCTGATTTTTCTCAGTCCGATGGTTTAAACGGCTTATCGATCGGACAATTAGATTTTTTTAAATTAACTAAACTAAAAAAAATGGTGGCAACAAATCACAAGCATTTTAACTTGGCAGACGATAGTCTACAGTCTTGAACGGAAAGAAAAAACAACTGGTGATTAATGAGGTCACGTTTTTTGTATTGGGAATAAAAATTGCAAATATCAATATTCTTCAATTTTCCTTTCTCGCACAAAAGACTTATTATGCAGAGTTTTCATCACAACACGAAGTTGCCGTTCAAATTTCACCGATTTCTAAGAATAAGCAAAAAATTTACATTTTAATTGCAAATTAAATTTTATTCTAATACGCGTATTTCAATTTCTAATTATGATTAAATTATTTTTAATACTTTATTGGAAAGATATTATAAAGTTCTTTTATATTATCGAAAGTTTTCACCAGATTTACACGTTTTGTTACCGTAGGTAATGGAATTCGAAATTTCACCTGACTTATACGTTTTGAGGTGTCATGGCGCTGTAATATTTTAAAATTTCAATATTTCAGATTCTAATTATGTTTACAATTTTTTTAATACGTCATTCGATACACATTTTAAAGTACGGTTACATTATCGAAAGTGGAATTATATCATCGAAAGTTTTCACCAGATTTACACGTTTTGAGGTGTCCTGATTCAGTTTTCTTTTGTATCTCAACTACTAATTAAAATAATTTCATAAGTAATACATCATTAGAAAGCTTTTTTGAATTACAATCGAACAGTGGAATATAGAAATTTCTACCGCCAGATGGCGCTGTAATATTTTCAAATTTCAATATTTCAATTTCTAATTATGATTAAATTACTTTTTAATACATCATTCGAAAGATACTTTAAAGTACTTTTATATTATCGAAAATTTTCTACAGATTTACACGTTTTGAGGTGTCCTGATTACGTTTTCTTTTGTATCTCAGCCAATTGAATTAGATCGTTCAAAATTGGTATACTTAGGTTAATTAAGAGGGCCTGAAAGGGTGGGGAAGAAATAGGCGTGCACCGCGCACGTATCCCCTAACTTGTGCGCGCGCAGCGCACACGGGACTGCGCTGCCGAAGGCAGTGGGGACCCGTCCCGACTTTTTAACCAATGAGAATTGATTTGTTTTTATTTTCTTCTCTTAAGAATAAAAATTTGATTTGAGGAGGAATATGGTAGCGCAAGGAAGTGGGAAGCCGGCATGAGTTTTTACCCAATCAGAAATGATTTTTTTTTAGGGGGCACGAAAGGTCAGGGAAGGAATAGGCGCTCGCAGCGCGTGTATACCTTAAGGGCACTGCCTTGTTTCCGTCTAACTCCCAGCTATAGAAAACGAAACCAAAAAACTGGCTCAGTTGAAGTACAAAACTTCCCCGCCTTTTACCTAGTGTGACATTTTTTGTCCAATTAGGAACGTAAACTATTTCGGCTGTCAATATGATGATCACAGAGGCGGGGTCATTTTCGTCCCCCAAAAAGTAGTCAATTATACAAAAGGGCTGTCGCTGTCAAGAAACTTCCTCAGTACTGATTTGTCTTTTGATAAAAAGGCAGCGTTTTATTGAATGAACTTCAATATTATATAATGAATGCATGTAAAAACACATGTATACATGCATATATGTATAGTATTGATTCATATATATATATATATATATATATATATATATATATACATATATAATATCACAGGTTGTTATTATTATTATTACTATTACTACTAGTAGTAGTTAGGGTGCCTATATTACTTATCGAGGTAGTAAGTAGTAAGACAGGTCGAACAATTTCTTTCAGATAGCGATTTTGTCTTCGTTACCAATATTTATCTATTACCTTGAATAGACGTTCAAAACTTTTTTATTTTGTCATCTAAATATAAAGAGCTAAACGATTGTTACTGTATCTATACGGATTTTTAGTCCAGATTATATCAAAAATTGGTACACTTATGTATTAAAACGAAATCTAGGTAATTCTGTATTTTTGTGTTCAATTGAATAATTGGTTCAAAAGTAATAAAAATCCTACTTAAACTTTAAAATTATTAAAAAAAAAAAAAAAAAAAAAAAGTAAAGAAAGAAATTATGCCAAAAATATATGCGTAATTATACTTATTTTTAAGTCGGAAAAAAAAAATGAAAGTGAAATTATTATTATTACATTATTAATTAAAATAAAATTTAGAAAATTCGTTCTAATTAATAGCTACAGTATAGAACGGTAAATCTAGCTAATGCCGTATTTTTTAGTTCAACCGGATAATTGTTTCAAAAGGTAATAAAAAACACACTTTAAAATTAAAAAAAAAGAAAAAAAAAAAAGAAGTTGATGCCAAAAATGAATAACTAAGTAAGTATATTTTTCTTTGTGCCAAAAAATAAAATAAATAAAAAAAGAATGTGCAATTTTTTTTTTTTTTTTTTTTTTTAATTAAAATGAATATCAGAAATATTGTATACTAAAGAAATTGGACAGCCTCAGTATAGAAGGATACTATTATTATTAATATTATTGTTGTTATTGTTAAAAATAAAAGCAAACTTGCGTGCATTTATTATGATTAGTTAGCTGAGAAATTCAATTTAAAATATTTATAATTAACATTTTTTAAATTACTGCAAATAAAGTTTCTAAAATAGTGATGTCAATTTCTAATAAATTAAAATAAATGGAGAAAGATTAAACTTAATTAAAGAAAAAAAAAAATGAAAATGAAAATTTCTAAAAATAAAGAAATTTTGTAACATAAGTTTAACTATTAAAAAATTATTAAAAGTATAAAGACTATGCACAGAATGATTTTATTATTCATGATCTGTAATTTGCATAACTTCAAAACTACTCCATAAAAATTCAAAAAGTTAATATCTACACAAAGGGATTTAAATATATATATATATATATATATTTGAAAATTGTTCGATTTAATCATTTAAAAATAAGGACGAAACGAATAACAATTTTGCCGGATGCCGCATATCGGTATCCACCTGACATCAGTGTTTCAGATATATCCGGCAAATATTACTCTCTGTTAAATCCCTACGTTTAAGTTTTAAAATTGGTGATTTTTGAAAAGAAAAAATGAAAGTATCTAAGCAAGCGCGCGCGCCTTTCTTTTTTTTTTTTCTTTTTTTTTTTTTTTTTTTTTTTTTTTTTGGTCCTTTAGTGTACATGAAGGTAATGTTATAAAGAAAAAAAGGTACCATGCTTACGATTGATACTTACCCTTATTACATAACTAGCTGCTCATAATTAAAGAGTAAAATAAAAAACAAGTAACAATTGAGGAAAAACATAAAAGACTTAAAAATTGACCTTTATATATATTCAAATATATTTCTTTTTTATATCGAATAAAAACGGAATGTACACACATTTTCTTTTAAATAATTAAATTTGAGAAAAATCGTGCTAAAAAATTGATTCAGTTTAAAACTCCTTGACGAATTTTGAAATTTGGCAAACCCGGTTTGGTTTAAACCCGGGTTTTTTCCCTGCTCACATCTCTACCTGGCACCCTGTAGGTGTGCACCTTATCGATTTTTTTTTTCTTTTCTTTTCGAATTTGAATTTTTTAAATATATATATGTGGCTGAATATCACATAAGTGTGCATTTTGGATTTTTTTAAACTTTTTTTTCAAACTTTGTATTTTAACTTGAATTTTTGAAAATAAGTCCGTAAGTACATCTTAAATAAATTCTGAGTTTGACAGAGATCGAACATAATTTTTAAAAATTTTATTGAAATTTTTCAATAAAAATTTATAATTTTAATTATCTTATAAAATCAAAATTACCATTTAAATTTTTTTTTTTTTTTTGTGGTTCAGATTCATTAAAAAATACAAGACTTAGGCTTTTCTAAAAAGTTCTTCCCATTTTAAAAAATAAAATAAAATAAAAAACCCAAAAATTTTAAATTTAAAAAAATAAATAAATAAATAAATAAATTTAAATTTATTTTTTTATAAACATAAATTATATCAATGGGAAATATCATAGACTGCATACCTCTTGACTATAAACTGGAAATAATTAGTTTACTTGCATTAAATTTTTAATTATAGCATTTAAAGATGTCAAAAAATGATGTCACTGAAATGACTGGTTTGTCACTGAAATGACAATGTTTGTCACTGAAACGACTGTTTGTCACTGAAATGACAATATTTGTCAAAATGACTATTTTTCACTGAAATAACATTGTTTGTCAATGAAATAGGACCATATAATATTAAAAATGGAACATATTAGAACAATAGAGAAAAGATTGTGAAGGGAAAAGAACGAGCAATAATGAGAATATCAAGCAATTTTATTGTATTAAAATCCTTGTAGTTACAAGTTTAATGATTAACTGAATTAAATTCAGAAAAAGCATTTTGAACATTATTAAAATCTTCATCCTGAAGTTTAAAATATCTATTTGAAGCAGGTTCAGGAGAATTCCTAATTTTGCACAGAAAATGTGGCACTTGAATTTCATGGACATCCTCTTTGTCAGGCCATGCAAATTATTTTTTCTGCATCTTGCCATAAATGACACAAGTAAAATATTTTGAGTAGCATTCTCAATGACACCTTAAAGGGGGCAAAAAAAATAAATAAATTAATTAATTAATTTAATTAAATAAATAAATAAAAGTTTGCTTTTTTAATTGTATCTTAATATAAATGTCGTATGTAATTTTTTATATTTACCTGGATACCGGAAAGTACTTTAAATATTTAAAAATAAAGCTTATCCTACACCAACAAATCTTTTAATTCAAAATAAAAAATTATTTAAATCCAGGGCTTACAAAATAGTAAATCTGCAACAAATGTCATTTTCGTGACGTCACAAAAATGACCGTCACGAAAATGACAAATCGTCAATAATTCGTTCTGTACTGAAAAACATTCTTTCACTAAGCCAATATCGTCACATTTTCTTCTTCTGGTCGTCATTCTATATTAAAATAAAACTTTGTTCTAAATTTTATAATAATATTTTTTTATTTTTTATGCATCTCGAAAATGACCAGCAATAAAAGTACGCACAGCATGTAAACAATAAAAATAATGTTAACTCTTACCTGTTTTCAATTTTCTTGAGATTTTTTTTCCCCACATATCGTCAATGTTGATTTCTGATCTTAAACTTTAAAAAAAGTGAATGGTGGCACCATCCCTTGATGATATATGAAGTTATTTTCATGTGTCACGAAAATGACGTGAAGACTTGCATACAAGCATTTTAATTACACATGCATGAAAATTAACGTAATTAAAAAGAAAAAAAAATTTCCTTTGAAAACAAATAGTTTTTTTTACAAGAATTAACAATTATTATAATTATCATTTTATTTTTTTTAGTAAAAAACATACTTTGTATGTAAACATTTGGTCTTGGAGACAGTCACGAAAATGACGATTGTAAGGTTTAAAATTTTCTAAAAAATACTGAAATTGCTATAAACTCACATTTTATGATTTGATGCTTTTTTAAAAAGGTACTTCTAAATAATAATAATAAAATTTTACAATTTATTTGCTTAAAATTAATAATAAAGACCTGAAACACTAAAATGCACATTTATGTGATATTCAGCCATGTGTAT
Source organism: Salticus scenicus (assembly GCA_963930645.1). NCBI lineage: Eukaryota > Metazoa > Arthropoda > Arachnida > Araneae > Salticidae > Salticus > Salticus scenicus. The sequence continues at coordinate 323,599,345 of OZ005651.1, read as the reverse complement.
ATATTTTTTCAATTTTAAATATTGGTTTCTATATTTCTTTTTTCATAAATTTATTAATCCGTTGTAATCGTCTGCGTACCTTAGCAACGGCTATTACGCTACGTATTTTTTATCTAATGCATTCACTTGAAGGCGAAATCTTTTTTCACTTTTTATTTATTTATTTATTTTATTTTATTTTAATTTGTTATGTTTATGTCTACATAAATAAAGAGAAGTGTCTGTCTGCACTCTGGTGCTCACACTATTGATCGCAGAACTTCCAAATTTGGCATATAGGTACCTGGGACTATAGGTACCTACCTAGGTACTTACGCAATTGCGATAACAATTTAATTCATCGCCAAAATGACAACAACAGTTTAAAAGCTGCCAAGGGGCTCCTATGCTAAACTTATCGGACCAGTTTTAAAATATTTTTTAGAATACTGGCATACTAACCCTATTAAATTTGAAAATTGTATTTTGAAAATTTTGGGAGTTATTCGAAATTTAAATTTTTTTTAACATAATGACATAGGCTCAACATTTTGCTTTGAAAAAAAAAAAAAAAAAAAAAAATGAAATACTAGACAAAATGTCTTGGAATTTCACACATATAAAGAAGATTTGCGAATTGAACTCTGTTGATTGTTCAAATTGGTATATTTTACCTATAAGGTTACCCGACGAATGGTAACATTGTGTAAAACCTCTATATACATAAGATCTAGAAACTGTACTATATTTAAAAAATATACATATTAGTTTATTTATTTTGACTTTGTTGCAATGCAAAAATAAAACTATTGCAGATTAGTAGATGCATACATGATAGGAGAAAAATGTGTTCGATTTTGCTAATAAAAACTGAACAAAATATAATATTGGATAGGAATTTCTCACAGCATAGATTTCATGATATGATATTCATGTGAAATCTGTATTTCTATTTCATATTTGTCATTAAATGTTTTTAATAATGCAAATTTGGAGATAGCAAATAAACACAAATTTCTGATTAATATGAGATGTTATCAATATTTATTCATTTATAAACAAAAAGAAAAAGAAAATTGTACAAAAGTAAGTTATTTTCGTGAAAAAGTATCATTTATAAATAATCATGTTTAATAAAGATAATGTGCAAATAGAAAACAAAAACGTTTACTTTAAAATTAAGAGAAAAAATACACACAAAAAGAATAAAGTACATTCTTAAATATTTCATTGAAACTTTGAATTGTAATTGATTAGTTATAACAACAGTAAAGTACACACACACACACACACATACACACATAGACGCATATATAGTACGTAAATTAATAATAATAATAAGTTAAGATTTATTAAATTTAAAAGTTTATTCCAAATTATTCAGACAACTTTCACAAATACAATTTCCTTGAAACAATCTTGTTCAAAATTTTTAAATGGGACCCCTCATACGATCTTTAAAATACCAAATTCGATAACGTACACAAACATCAAACCTTCTCAATCATACATATTAAAAATAAAAACTATTTTATTTACGAGACAAGACTTAAGTTGAAATACATTTTAAAAACAAAATATATATTTAAAAAACAATTAAAATCTGGACGTCAGTATCAATTACAACATAATATGCAAGCATTACATGAACACCCAAGGAATTTACAGGGGTATAGAATATTGAGGAGCCAGTGCGCATGCTTTATCGATAGAGTGGGGATGACTGGCAGTCTGCCAACTCTCAAGGAAAATACGTGATTTGTAATTATCAAAACCAGAATTTAGAATTTTTTTATTATCGAAGCCAGGAATATGATCGGTTTCTATTGAATGGATTACAATTTTAGAATTTTGATTGCAATTTTTAAAAGATCGTCTGTGCTCCTGTAGTCTAATTCTTTCTGTACGGCCATTCACCTGTATAAACATATTTACAATTTTTACAAGGAATTAAATATATTACGCCAGTTAGATCCAGAGAAGGGGTTATGGGTTTAAAGTTAAAAAGAATGTTTTTTTAGAAAATTTTCATTCATGAACCGTGATCAACCATACATGTTTTTTAAATGTTTAATTGGCCGGAAAGCAGTATAAATATTATGTGGTTTAAGTAATTTAGAAATGAATTCTGGAGGAAAACCAAAATATGGCATAGAAATATAATCTTTCTTATTAATTAATGATTTTTTCATTTGCATTGGAGGAGAGGGGGGGGGGGGGGGGGAATTGCAGGCAAAAACAAAGGAGATAAGAAGTGGAAAAAATTTTTCACGATAAATTCGTTTTAACCAATTAAGAGTGTAATCGTTGTTTATTAAATCCTGAAAAATTCTTTTAATTTCCAACTTAAAAAGTGCCTCGTTACTACATAATTGAAGAGCTCTATTAACCAAAGTTCGAAAAACTGCAGTTTTATGAGAATTAGGATTAGCAAAATGAAAACCCGTGAAAGTGGTATTACGATAAATATAAGTTTGAAAAATGCAAGGTGAATTCGAAGTGCGTTCAACAAGAAATCAAGAAAAGGCAAACTGTTATTTTGTTCTATTTCCAAAGTAAATTGAATTTCTGGGCATAACGAATTAGAAAAAGCAACGACTTCATTTACATGTTTTTTTTCAATTAATAAGAAAATCTCAACTATGTATCTCCGCCAAAAAGGAAATTGGAAAACCGGAAGGGAGATTTGCGAAACCGGAAGTGGGGCCGTAAATCTGAATCTCAAAAACGGCTCTAACGATTTTCTTCAAAGTTGCTATATAAACACTCTATTAGATGTCCTTTCGAATGATATAGTTAGTTAGTTCAGGAAAATTGATAGGCTTCCTGTATAAATAGCTGAATTTCAGGTACTGAGAGTGGATTTCTTTCAAAACAGCTGTATAGATTTTTTTCAAATTTGCAATATTAACCTTATTTTAAATATCCTTTTGTATGTAATTGTTTTTTTTTCCGGTCAACAACTAAATATGCCAAGTTTTGGTAAAAATCAGTGTCTCATAAACGGCTCTAACGACTTTCTTTAAAACTGTTGCATAAACCCATTTTAGATATCCTTTCTCATGCTTTACGTGGTTATTACAGGAAAATTAATAGTCATCATGATCAGGTAGATCAGCTTTAGATCTCGAAAATCGGTGCATCATAAAAAAAAAAAAAAAAAAAAAAAAAAAACCTACAATTATTACTATCTCCCCCCCCCCTTCCTCCGCCTTTGGTATGTAAACTCTATTTTATATCGTTACATTTTCATGCGTTTACGGGAAACGTGTATTAACTTTCTCTTACTAGAAAATTTTTAGTTATCTATTTCATTAGTTCAATTCTATGTCTTCTGATCACATTATCTCAAAAATGTCCATATAATACGTGTAATAGTGGGTAAGGGAAGTCACGTGGTTGTTTCACACCAGATTTTGTTTTTACAGGTTTCAAGCATTACTTTTTACAGGGTGATCCCAAACAGTTTCACTTTTCTTTAATTTTTTACTGGTTCTCCTTTCACTTTCGGCAAAAACTTTAACTAAAATATGTGGAGTGGAGTATAGCATGTTCATCATACTCCTGAAATTTCAAGATGGTTTATCTAGAACTTTTTGAGATATTAAAAAAAAAAAAAAAAAAAAAAAACCTGAAATCAAAAGTGTGCGGTCATTTATGGAAAGGTAGAGTATCTCTCAAAATCCCCCCTACATATACATACTAATAGCTATTAGTCTTATTTTATTTATCTACAGCTGTTATTTTTTAGCTCTCTGCTGTATGAATACGAGTATCATTTGTCTTATAATTATTATATAATCACACAGAGAAAAATTATTCTGAACTATTTCGCGCTATATTTGAACAATTAAACTTGAAGTACTTTGTTCTTTACCGATTTCTATAGAAATTGTAAAATATATAAAAGATACATATAGATCTCGCCGCGCTTGAAATGATGCTGCCCCACTCGTTCTAAATTTCTCACTGCAATCATTTAAAAAATATATATATATATATATATATATATATATATATATATGTATATATATATATATTAACATTTGTTTCTGTACCATTTTATAACATTTCTTTCTTTATTTTGCATTATTATGAAACAAAATGTAAATAAAATTTTCTTACTAGTATTCTAATTAAATAACAAACGCAACGCGTTTTGAAAGAAATGAAATATTCATCCGGAAATAAAAAAGGCAAGTTACCCAAATGGAATTTCCTCTCTGTCTCATGTTTTCTTCAACCTTGGTAGTACGCTCTGAAGAAAAATAAAATAAAAAAAGATTCTTTTCTTTTGATACGTCATCAGTGTTGACCCCCAACTGAAAGTTTATTTTTGTTGGATGTTTTTAAAATATACATAAGCGGTTTTACTTGTAGTATATGAGACATAGTTATCTAGGTGGAGAAGAGGTTGAAGTTTTAAATTGTATTTTCTATTTCTCTAGCACACTCCCCCCTCCTCCCTCTCCTCCGTCAGTATATGGCCTTCTCCTTTCAGTTTATAAAGAATTATTTAAACTTTACTCTTTCAGTGAGATGTCAAAATTGGGTGCCCGTGAGTCAAAGCTGGAAATTTTATTTTTATTTTCTCCTTTATGTCTTAAAAAGTGACAGATAATGAAAAACACTCATTTAAAACTAGTATGTTGTGGCTAGCAAAAAAACTTTCTTCTGTATTTTCCTATAGAAATTTATGCAATACAAATTATTTATTATTATTATTATTTACATTTTGAATGCTGACTTTTTTCATCTTAGAGACGTATTACACGAAATGTCCAACGTGAGTAAATTTTTACCGTGCAGATAGCGTACATCCTGTTCTCGGGGACATTTTCAATAAAGCAGAGCCTCCTGTCGGCCGATATGCACCCAAATTGACTCAGCATTAAATCTCTGCCTTTTTACATATCAAATTTAGTTCGACTATACGCAACAGAACCAGAGATAGAGCCTTCTGTAAACTGCGGAAATCGTAGTATAACAGCGTCACCTATTGAGGGACTGACATCAAAAGTTGATAGACATTAAGTTAGGTTAAGGTGAATCTACATATACATTTATATGTAAATCTGTGCATTAGTTCCTGAGATAAAGCTTTCCCTAAAATATCAGAAATAGCTTTATAGTAGCTCCACCTGTTGAACTATTGACACCAAATGTAATAAGCATTAACTCATGTCAAAGTGCATCGACATATGCACTTATATCAAATTTTACGCAGTAGTTCATGAGATATAGCATTCCTTGATATTGTGAAAATTGCTGTGTAAAAGTGCCACCTGTTGAGCGATTAGCACAAAAAATTGATAGGCTTCAGTTTATGTCAAGATTGAACTACATATAAATTTATAGATAAATCTGAGCAGTAGTTCCTGGGACATAATTGGAATGAAATTTTTATCTGACACACACAGACAGACGTTTCCTAAAAATAGATAAATCGCGTTCTAGATCTTTCAAAACGTGAAAATCTATCAAAAGAAAATAGAAAATTTTTACAAAACCAAAACTTTCTTCTATTGAGTACAGAAGAAAGTAAAAAGACAAAGCACCTTTGTTCTTCTTCTTTTTTTTTTTTTTTTTATCTTTTTAAATTTCAAGCATTTAAAATTTAATATTTTTTGGTTACTTTTTTTAGCCTACTATTATTCTTTTCATACGAATATCCGAAAATATACAACTTTATTTATTTATTTATTTATTTTTAATCCCCCAATAGTAAAATTCTAAATTGTGTACCTTAGTCTGAAAAGGCAAGGTAACGAATAATCGCTATAAAATGTATTTTGTATTTCCCTGCCCTTCTACCCTCCATCAATATGGCATCCTCCCTTGAATTTAAAAAGAATTTTTCAAACTTTACTTTTCCAGTGAAATGTCAAATTGAATGTCCGTGAGTCAAAGTTGGAATTTTTTATTTTTATTTTTTCGTCTTTTGGCTATTCCTTTACTTCCTGGAAAGAACATATAATAAAAAAATACTCATCTAAATAAAGAATCTCCTTCATTTTTTCGGCTTACCAGCGGCTCAGAGATTCTGTCCTCGAAGCTGGTAGACGTGAAGTGCCGGGTTCGATCCCAGGTCGCACTCGTCAGCCTAGCCGTTCTGAGTTTTCCGTGTTTTTTTTCCGAAAGACGAATAAATGCGAGGTAAGCCCTTAGAAAGACCCCCCCCCTTCCCCGCACACAGAGGGCCCCTCCCCTCAGGCCTAGGACCCTAGTGCAGTCAATCGCCTTCATCCTAATAATGATACCAATATACTTTTACATTTCTCTTTTTAAGTTTCCAGTATATAAAATTTAATATTTTTTGGTTAGCTTTTCTTTTTAGCCTGCGATTGTTCTTTTCAACCTCCCGCAATAAATAAATAAATAAAATAAAAAAATTAATTAATTAATAAAAAAATAAAGTCTTTATATTTTCATAAATATACAGTTTTTTTTTGTTTTTTTTTCCTTTTGTTTAACCTTTAATAGTAAAATCATAAATTGTATGTTTCTTAGTCCGAAAAGGCAAGGGGAGGAATTATATTAATATTGTTAAAAATTATGTAACTTAAATTAAAAACTACTACTCAAATGAAGAAATTTAGGAACGAAATGTTTTGACTCTAAAAGTGCACTTGTGAGGAAATAACAATCTTTTCTTTCCTTTCCTTTCTGTTAAACACCCCCTAAAACCACCTGCTGTGTTACTAGGGTAGAGGGGTGGTTATACCCCCGTTTCGCCGACACGAAAATTTCCTACCCCCTTTCGTTGGCAAATTCCCCAAAGAAGGGAAAATCGAAAATATCGGTTTAACACCTGTTTCGCCGACAGTGAATGTTCACCCCCATTTTGTCGGCGAAATGGGGGTATAACATACATTTTTCAAGCTCATTTAAGACTATAGTTGTGTAGTTTGAAGGCAATAATCCTAAAAAACTTAGAAGCTAAGATGCAGAAAAACTTGGGAAATAAATACGAGAGTTAGAAATAAAACCAAGAGTTAGAAATTAGAATGTGAAAAACAGCGGCAATGGCACTTAATTATTTTTTCTTAGTTGCCAAAATGGTCTACTCAAGCATAATTGTTAATTTTTTTAACAGGATAAGACTTAGTTTATTATTATTATTTACTTAAATAATAAATACAAGCACAAAAGTTTAATATGAATATATTCATATTTAAAAAATAAAATAAAATAAAAACTCCCGTGAAACAGAATAAACAGTAGAATTTCTTTTTTATTACCTGCTGGCCAACTCATTTTGAAATTTAGTCGAATTCCAAATATTACATCTTCAAACAAAATGAGAACTGTTAGAAAACATTCATTTAAACTTTTATTTTTTTTCGGTTGTTTTAATTATTAACTTTTACTTTCAGTTTTATAAGCCCAAAGTTTGTTAATTAATTCAGTATTTCAGAAATTATCATGATAAACATTTTTTGGTGATGTATTAATAAACTGAGAAATAACAATTGGTAGTAGGAAATTAAATATATATGTATATATATATATATATATATATATAAATTAAATAAATTGAAATATTATGTTTATTTTATTTTTCTTTTTTTAACAGCATTTATGTGATTTTTTTACTTGCTGGTTTTTATTAAGCTTATGTATCTTTCAATTCTTTTAATTCAATAATATTTGTGTTTAAACACACACACAAGGAAAAAAAAAAAAAAAGAATCCATAGACTGAAAAATATAAATAAATGAATTACTTGTCTTTACCTATATTTCTAAACTGTAATAAAAGTCGCAAATTTATTATACAATTATTCTTATACTAGCAGGATATGCCCACTTCCTTTTTGATAGAAATTATTAAAAAAGTTGCTTAAATTAATAAAAAGTTGCTATATTAAATGTTGCTATACTATAAATTTTATATGTGCGCTTTTATTACATTATTTATACTCTTTATTTGCCTCCATCTACACATTTCATATATCTTATGTAATGACAATCATTTTCAATGCATTATAATATCAAAATTTTAATTTTAAAATGAAAAAAAAATCTACAAAATTTTAAAATTCGTGCAGTCTCTAGTCTCAGGCTGTATGAATTTCTGGGAGTGCACTGTAAAAAGAGAAATGTTTTTGTGACAGTAACGTGGTCATAAATTAGGCGTAAAAAATGACAAGTGAAAATTGTAATTCACCATGGGTTTGTGCACTTGAGACTGTGAGTCGTATCAACTGATAAAAAGGGATGAACTGGACACTAATCTCCTTACGTAACTAGCACCCGCCATTTCATTGAATTGAAATTTCCTTTCCACTTGTTTTCCCCATCATAATTACAGGACAAATCCCTAAATAGCTGGAAAGGGAAGCGTGAATGGGAAAAACAGGGGGGTAGGAAATATTTTGTCGGCGAAACGGGGGTTACACCAGAGGGATGAAAAAGAGTGGAAACTGTCTAATCAATCACGCAGATAAGGAGGAACCGATGGGAGGCGGAGATTTTAAGAATTTTTCAGTAGTTTCAGAAAAATTCGCAATATCTCAAGAAATATTTTTGATTTACGAAATTAGTAAAAATTATGGAAAAAAAGTATTTGAAAACTTCGAACTTTAAGGTCTACCGATTAAAATTTAATTTTTAAGGATATTTCACGGGTTTATTATTATAAAGTTGTAAATAGAACAATACCCTAGTTTTCCAAAGTTCCAAAATTGCAGTTAAAATCACAATCAAACAATAAGAGAAATCGAAAATTTAATAAAAAGGCGGCTTGTGATTTGATCTCAAATATCATGTGCAAAAAACAAAATTCAAAAATATTAAAATGCGAATGAAAAATCTCTCTAAACATTTTACATAGGTTTTATACTAGCGTGTCATTTCTAAACTCTTTCGGGACAGTGCCCTTAACTTGTGCGCGCGTAGCGCGCACGGGACTGCGATGCCGAAGGCAGTGGGGACCCGGTCCGACTTTGTACCGATAAGAAATGATTTTTTAAATTTTCTTTTCTTAAGAATAAAAATTTGACTTGAGAAGGAATATGGGCGCGAAGTGCACGTATACCTTCTTACGTGCGCGCGCAGCGCGTATGGATCTGCGCTGCCGAAGGCAGTGGTGACCCGGTGTGAGTTTTTACCCGATCAGAAATGATTTTTTTTTTTTTTAGGGGCACGGAGGGTCAGGGAAGGAATACGCGCGCGCAGCATGTGTATCCCGTAAGTTGTGTGCGCGCAGCGCTCACGGGACTGCGCGCCGAAAGCAGTGGGGACCCGGGCCGACTTTTTACCCAATCAGAAATTATTTTTTTTTAAATTTCTTTTCTTAACACTAAAAGTTACTGTTAGTGATTCATTAATTTTAGTGATTCATTTGAAAATTCTGACCCACTAGCGGGCGAAGCCAGCTAGTATATCATTAAAATCGGTAAAATAGTGATATAAAAAATTATTTTATTTTTCTCCCCCCCCTCCCCCCCCCAAAAAAAAAAAAAGAAATAGTCTGATACTTTCTGTAACGTTTTCACAAATTGTACGTGATTATACAAAGTTTCATTAAAATCGGTAAGGAAGTGATATAAAAAGAATTATTTATTGCGATCTGGTCCTAGCCCTCCTCACCCCCTTCTCCCAGGTATATACCAAATGAATGTTGTACCAAATCAATTGAAATTTCTAAAAATGTAACTTGAAAGTCATTCTTTAAATTCCTTATTTGATATTTACTATTTTGCGATATGCGAATCGGAAAAGTGCCCTTTTTTCCTGTGCCTTTTTTTCCAGGATCCGCATAAAACAGCATAACGTTTATTAAGTGAGTTTCAAAAATGAAGCACCTTTAAAATATTATTGTACTGTTGCAGTGAAAGTAGTTTTACAGGCAAAATGAAAATAAAGGGGCAGTTCCGAAGCTTTCGTCGAATAGTAACTTTCGCAGTACAAGCGACAGATTCATTGGACTGCTACTAGAATATTTGATAAATTAACAGGACGACTGGACTGTTTCAAGAATATTTCGTTGCAATATTTTTTGTAATATGAACTATTTCGTGTGGTCCCTGCGCATGCCGATATCTGCTAAACTTCATTTCTAGTTGTGGAAAATCTGAATAACATTTTTCTAATCTTATGAGAATCCTGGAGTTGCCATCGGGCTTAATTTTTATTTTATTTATTTTATTTTATTTTTATTTATTTATTTATTATTTATTTGATAGCTACTTTTATTGTAATTTGCCCATGCTTCCAGTTTCAACTCCAATATCTATTCTGGGTTCGTAAAAAATTCGTAACTAAAAGATGACGTTACTATGATAAAGGGGCAGAGAAAAACACTGCACAAAATCTCAAAGCGATGTGTTCGTAAGAATGGCTGATAAAATTCTGGATTAAAAGATGTCATTACTATGATACAGAAAGAAGACGAACCATTTGATAAATATTTGAAAGGACCCTTCAGACACTGGCAACATACAGAGCTTCAAAACTCATAAATTATCTATTGTCCAAAAGTGACACTTGAAATTTTGCACACATTTACAATGAAGGACATTACATTTTATTGCTCTTTTACAAAAGAGACCCCCTTCTCATGCAATTATCGCACTAGGGGGTTTGTGAGCTTCGATTGCAGCGAGCGTCGATCTCCTAAACCACATGAAAGAAATATCAATAGAGCCGACTTGCAGCTTTCTAAGTTGCCAGTCTCTGAAGGGTCCTGAAGACTTGACTATATACAGGGTGATTATAATTAAAGTTACGATTTCAAAACGCTATAATTTTAAAATTACCCATCAGAGCGATTGATATTTTACCAGAGCAATCGTGAAGCAATGAAATTTTGTTTGGTAAAAGAGAAAAAAAAAATAGTTCTAAAATGTGCCGTTAATTATCCGTAAAGTGTTTGTTTAATGAAGCTCCTCTTTTTCTCTTTTCACTATGACTGTTTCCGCTGTAAACACGCATTCTTGTCCTTTTGCTAAACAAAATTGTAGTAAACTCTTAAGTCCATTGTTTCTTGCTATTCGCTTGTGTTGCTAACAACATTCGTGTGTTTAATGAGTCCATTTAGGCGCTACCCCTGATATTACCCTGACAGCGCCATCTATAGGAACATGTTGGAACTACTTTTTTCCTCCCCCAAACAAAAGTTCATTGCCTCACGATTGCTCTGGTAAAATATCAAATCGCTCTGATGGGTAGTTTTAAAATTATAGCGTTTTGAAATCGTAACTTTAATTATAATCACCCTGTATATATAGATAGGTTAGCGCCCAAGAAACATATTTATGCAGTTATTCTTAAATTTAATACAAGATACGTTATATGGTTCACTACAAGTTCTTATGGAATATGCATTCATGTTAAAGCCAAAAAGAATTTTAGTAAAATCTACAAGAGTATTTTTAGCAAAAGCTTAAAAACGCGAAAAAGAGACAGGAATTCTGATTCTGAAGGAAAACAGAAACCTTTTAAAGTTTTCTTCAGATGTCTAAAATGAAAATCTGTGGTATAAATATTGAAATAGGATATTTATTAAATATGCTTCTTTCGAATTCTGAAGAAAAAAGTTTTTTATATAGATGAAAGGATTTTTCTTTTTAATAAAAACATAACATATATTTTCTTTCTAAGACAAAGTTTTTTTTTTTTTTTTTTGTCTAAAAATACATATATATTGCGTTTTTATGAATCTGTGTTGAATTAAAAGGATTTATAGCTATACTGAAAATAAACCATCTGATAATAAGTAATTTCATTTGAGAAAAGAAGACAGAAATTAACTTATACATTGTATATATAAATCATTTTTGCAAAAGATATAAGAATCTGATTCTAAATAAAACTAGTACGATGCGGCCACCACATGACTTTCTTCTATATAATTTTACGGAAAATTTATTCAATACAAATTGTTTATTAAATTACCAAATTATTTTTCATTATAAATGCAGACGATTTTTATCTGACAGAATTATATCACTAGATGCCGAAAGAAAGTCATTTTTTTGCAATTATCAGAAGAAATGCGGGTTTTTTTCCCCGTTAAAAGTAAAAAAAAAAAAAAAAAATCCATAACTTTGTTTTAAATTATCACAGATCTATAGTTCAACCATTCGTCTTAAAGTTATTGACGAGATCTTTCGAAAGATACCCATATTGAAAATGTACTCCCCCCGGGGGTACTCCCCCCCCCAGGGAAGGTAGCGATGTCCCCACATGCACAAAAATTTTTTCCTAGTTAACTACTACTATTATCAATAATTCATATTAATTTTACAATCACAGGTTTAAAATAACTCTCATTATGTACATTTATACAAAATTTTGTCCTATACTGCCATGTTAAAAATTTAGAAAAAAATGCGATCTGTTGATAGAATGATCCCCAAATCTAATCAGCACCAGTTTATGTCAGGGTCCAACTAAATACAAAGTTTGGTTAAATTTCGTTCATTGGTTCGTGAAAAAAGCGTCCACAAAATTCGTGATACACACACACAGACAGACAGACATTTTCTAAAAACAGTCAAATCGTGTTCAGGGCATCGCAAAACGTGTAAATCCATCGAAAACTGGAGGTCGAAAATTTTCACGAATCCAATACTTTCTCTATATATACATATAGAAGAAAGTAAAAAAATTAATATATTAAAAATATCTATAAGACTCTGCAATGATTATTGTTTTTTTTTTTTTTTTTTTTTTTTTTTTTTTTTTATCCGTATAAGCATGAGAAAAAAATATCCGTATACGTTTTCTTTTCTTCAACAAATGTAAATTGATCATCTGTAGAAATTGTATGAAAATTTTAAAGTACTGTATAAATTTTTATTTACTTATATATATATATATAATACAACATAACATTGCTTTTACGTTTTGAAAATTTAAGTTATTTCTCAATTTACATTTTTTTTTTTTTTTTTTTTTTTTAAGATATTTTTATTTTTAATGAATTTTAATCCTCGCTTTTATGTTAACGAAATTTTGAATTTTCTTCCGTTTACATTTGTATATACAGCAAATATACAGGGAATACTTGTTGTGATTTAATTATAAAAAGTAATGTAAAATAAACACATAAAGGAAACTAATACCATCAAGGCAGATTATATTCTTTATCGTCTTCTCTAGAATAAATAAATAATTCACCGAGTAAAATTGAAACCGGAGGAAGCTAAGTTGCTGATTGTGCGAATTTAAAGAGATCAGTGATCCTTAAAAAGCAGATGTTTAACTACGAATCACATACATGCTATACAAATTATTATAGTAAAGTAAACATTCACATCAGAGAAAAGCAATAAAGAATAATACTTTTTTTTTCCAGACTATAAGTATTAAACAATAAATTACGAACATTTAAATTGAAGTGCATTTTTTTACTTTCTTCTAAATTCAATAGAAGAAAGGATTCATAAAAAAATTCGACTTCCAGTTTTCGACGGATTTACACGCCGATCAACAGGTGGCACTGCTATACAGCAATTTCCGAGATTTAAGAGGAGTTTATATGTCAGATTCTATTGAGTATAATCAAACAAGGCTTGATATGTGAAAAGGCTATTATGAGACATTATGATGATTCGATTTGAATTATTATCGGCCAACAGGTGGGCTGCTATACAGCGATTTCGGCAGTTTAAGGGAAGGCTATATCTGAGGAACAACTGCATAAAATTGCATATAAATTTATAAGTAGATGCACCTTGACCTCAATTAGTGTCTAAACTTTTGGTGTCAACCGCTCAACAGGTGGCGCTGCTATACGCGATATTTGCAATTTAACGGGAGGCTATATCTCAGGTTCTATTGTGTATAATCAAACAAAACTTTATATGTGAGAAAGCCATAATGAGACATTATGTTGAATCAATCTGGATGCTAAACGGATAATTGGTGGAGCTGTTATACTGCAATATCGTTCGATAATGAGAAGGTTATATCTCAACTTCTATGACATATAACTGTACGAAAAATTATATATGAGATAACCATTATAAAAACGTACTTTGTAAGATGCTATTTAAAGGCAATAAAACTGTCTTACTTTGGATATTTAGTGTTAGTTGTCTCTAAGATGAAAATCGTTTGCATTCATCCTGTTAGATAATTTTAAAAAATAATAATTTTAATAAATTATTTGCACTCAGTAAAATATAGGAAAGTATAGAAGAAAGTCTTGTGGTGGCCACAACATACTAGTTTACTCTTGAAGTTCACAAGGTTAAAAATTATTATTGATCTATTTTTCAGATTTTTTAATTTTTAAACTAAACAATCAGTAATTACATTTCAAATTCTTTTTAAAATAATTTACCAACTGCATGACAGTGAAAATTTAATTCATTTTATAATTTAAGAGAGTTTTGAATGATTTTTAGATGAAGAAGTAATTTTCATTTAGTTTTCGGGTTTCAGGTCGGGTGCGGGTCGTAAAATTTTCTCTACTGTGGGTTCGGGTCGGTTTTCGGGTTGACGAAAAAATTTTTGTCGGGTTCGGTTCGGTTTTCGGGTTGATGAAAATTTTTTTGTCGGATTCGGGTCGGGTTTCGGGTGATATAAAATTCATCTGTCGGGTTCGGGTCGGATAAAACCGGACCCGTGCTCGACTCTAACTAAAAGTTACGGATAAACATAAATAATGGCAGCGTGATGCATTGTTTTGTGTAGAAGCATATAACAGAATATTTCTCATGATTTAGTTTGATTTGGTTCAGTTTTCTGTTGCTCTGCTGTCATATTTTGCACTTTAAACCGGGAACCACGGTTTAAAGTAGATTCCGAACCCACACAAATATGCATGCCTAACTGTGATTCCAACGATTCTAGTAAAATTATCATTTATAGTCACAAGAATTAACTTAATATTATTAAAGTGCAATTTGTTGCATTAATTTTAAAAAACAAGCAAAATAGTTATTGTTTATTCCATTTGTGTATTAGATTTGAAGTTCACTTGTAAGTTTTCGTCGAAGTAAAGACAGAAATAAAAAGGTAATATTACAACACAAATAACTATTAATAATCTTGTGCGTCACTCACACGACTTTCTCTTACCCTGAAATTTAACACCATAAATACAAGTTGCAGATTAAGAGGTAAGATAACGAGTACTGTTGTGTAAACCTGTGTTAAACAATTCAATATAGGCTTCGGAAGAGTTTCATATGATAATTAGTTCTGTGTGAGGGGGGCTACAGCCCCCCTCAACCCCCCGCTTCACTAATGCACCTACATTTATATACAATATAATTCGGTTATTAAAAATGATTCTGTTTTTAAAAAATAATTTATTAAAATTATTATTTTTTTAATTATCTTTTACGATAATGCAGACGATTTCCATCTTAGAGAAGTAGTATAACACTAAATAAATAAATAAAAAATAAATAAATAAAATTTGAATTTATTCTCAATATTACATTATATATATATATATATATATATATATATATATATATATATATATATTGTCAGGTATAGCAAAGTGCTACAATTAAAACTCGCACTTTGCGGGTAAAACGTGAATCTGCTGTTTTAGGATTCAAGTCGATTGAGTGATGGAGTTAGTTCCTATCCTAACTTAAAATTGTAAATTGAAATATGCAAATATTTTGGAAAGTAAGATAGATAAAAGGAGTTGGAAGGAGTGTTAGTGGAGAGTTGGTATGAGCGTTAGTTGGAAGGCGAGTGAGTTGAAGGATGGTAGTTAGGAAGTTAGTGTGAAGGAAAGTATGAGAGTTGAGGGAGCTAGCTGTTAGCGGCTTAGGATAGAAGAGAGTAAGTCCTGTAGCATTGTAGCGTCAGGGAATCCTCCTACATGCGAAAGACTACTTGGTCTTAAAAGTTAATGAAAGTGATTAAAAGTAGTTGAGATCATTTGCGAGTAAATTAAGTAAAGTAAAGTAACGGTGGTTATTTATTAATATCGAAGTATTTAAGAGGGCCGCCCATTTAAACGTAGTAAATCCAATCAAAGTCCAGCGTCCCCTTCTTATTTAAGCTCAATTAAAGCTCATTTATGTTATATATTTGGACTCTGTCATTTCTTCATAAATTAAGTATTTCATTTACAGCTCCAAGTTAAAGTTAAATGAGTATGGAGAAGTCAAATTCTCTACAATATATATATATATATATAGTTAAAAATGAAAAAAATTGATAACTTTATTTTAAATTATCGCAGATCGATGGTTCAGCCATTCGTTTTAAAGGTATATGCTATATACACAAAAAAAAATTATCAATTGACTATCTCTATTGCAAAAAATATATATTCGTTTCATTTGATTTAGTGCAGTCTATAGATGTTAAACTCTACTTACCTGCAATTTTCCCCATAGATGTAATGTATTTGAATACTTTTGAGTGTCTCTGTACACGAACCATTTGCTTCATCTCAACGAAAGGCTTACTGTAGCATCACTATATGATACATATTTAGAATACCGAGTTTGGAATTTCTGCTACAATTTGTTTTTGAGATATGCTGATAACAGACACACAGACAGACAGACTGACAGACACACAGACCATTCGCTAAAAACATGATTTTCGTATTCAGGGACCTCAGAACATGAAAATATAACAAAGACTCACATTCGAAAATTTGACCCTAAAACAATACTTTCTCGACCCTATGGATAAGAGAAAGTAAAAATAAAATAAAATAAAAATAAAAATAGAGCCAGGGATCTGCTTAGAATCAACCTCGTGGAAGTTAGCCCCCCCTCAGTGAGAAAAGGATATCACTAATATACCAAACGTTTGATCATCGTTAGATCGGATTTGATCGGCAAAATTTGACGTTTGATCGGTCAAAAATATCGAGATATATAGAAAAATAGACAGGGGGGGCTAACTTCCACAAAAATTAAAAGGTGTTCAAAATAAAAAATATATATACCCAAACAGTGGAAAATCGTTAGATCGGATTTGATAGACCGTTTAGGACGTTTGATCGGGCATTAAACTGCCCGAAAATACCCTTTAAAGGGCCCCCAAAACGTGGAAGTTAGCCCCCCCTCAAAAGCAAATCAAAACAATTTTGATGTCAATCGACGTAGAATCGTTAGATCGGATTTGATCGACCGTTTCGATCGGCCTTTAAACTGCCCGAAAATGCCCTTTGAAAGTACCCAAAATGTGGAAGTTAGCCCCCTCTCAAAAGCAAATCAAAAAAATTTTGATGTCATTCGACGTAGAATCGTTAGATCAGATTTGATCGACCGTTTCCGACGTTTGATCGGCCTTTAAACGGCCCGAAAATGCCCTTTGAAAGTACTCAAAATGTGGAAGTTACCCCCCCCCCCCTTAAAAGCAAATCAAAAAAATTTTGATGGCAATAGACGTAGAATCGTTAGATAGGATTTCATCGACCGTTTCCGACGTTTGATCGGCCTTTAAACTGCCCGAAAATGCCCTTTGAAAGTACTCAAAATGTGGAAGTTAGCCCCCCCCCCTTAAAAGCAAATCAAAAAAATTTTGATGTCAATAGACGTAGAATCGTTAGATCGGATTTGATCGACCGTTTCCGACGATTGATCGGCCTTTAAACTGCCCGAAAATGCCCTTTGAAAGTACCTAAAAGGTGGAAGTTAGCCCCCACTCAAAAGCAAATCAAAAAAATTTTAATGCCAATCGACGTAGAATCGTGTTAGATCGGATTTGATAGACGGTTTCCGACGTTTGATCGGGCATTAAACTGCCCGAAAATACCCTTTAAAGGGCCCCCAAAACGAGGAAGTTAGCCCCCCCCCCCTCAAAAGCAAATCAAAACAATTTTGATGTCAATCGACGTAGAATCGTTAGATCGGATTTGATCGACCGTTTCCGACGTTTGATCGGCCTTTAAACTGCCAAAATATGCCCTTTGAAAGTACCCAAAATGTGGAAGTTATGCCCCTCTCAAAAGCAAATCAAAAAAATTTTGATGTCAATCGACGTAGAATCGTTAGATCAGATTTGATCGACCGTTTCCGACGTTTGATCGGCCTTTAAACTGCCCGAAAATGCCCTTTGAAAGTACTCAAAATGTGGAAGTTACCCCCCCCCCCCTTAAAAGCAAATCAAAAAATTTTTGATGGCAATAGACGTAGAATCGTTAGATAGGATTTCATCGACCGTTTCCGACGTTTGATCGGCCTTTAAACTGCCCGAAAATGCCCTTTGAAAGTACTCAAAATGTGGAAGTTAGCCCCCCCCCCCCTTAAAAGCAAATCAAAAAAATTTTGATGTCAATAGACGTAGAATCGTTAGATCGGATTTGATCGACCGTTTCCGACGTTTGATCGGCCTTTAAACTGCCCGAAAATGCCCTTTGAAAGTACCTAAAAGGTGGAAGTTAGCCCCCACTCAAAAGCAAATCAAAAAAATTTTAATGCCAATCGACGTAGAATCGTGTTAGATCGGATTTGATAGACCGTTTCCGACGTTTGATCGGGCATTAAACTGCCCGAAAATACCCTTTAAAGGGCCCCCAAAACGAGGAAATTAGCCCCCCCCCCTCAAAAGCAAATCAAAACAATTTTGATGTCAATCGACGTAGAATCGTTAGATCGGATTTGATCGACCGTTTCCGACGTTTGATCGGCCTTTAAACTGCCCGAAAATGCCCTTTGAAAGTACCTAAAACGTGGAAGTTAGCCCCCCCCCCTCAAAAGCAAATCAAAACAATTTTGATGTCAATCGACGTAGAATCGTTAGATCGGATTTGATCGACCGTTTCCGACGTTTGATCGGCCTTTAAACTGCCCGAAAATGCCCTTTGAAAGTACCTAAAACGTGGAAGTTAGCCCCCCCCCCCTCAAAAGCAAATAAAAAAAATTTTGATGTCAATCGACGTAGAATCGTTAGATCAGATTTGATCGACCGTTTCCGACGTTTGATCGGCCTTTAAACTGCCCGAAAATGCCCTTTGAAAGTACTCAAAATGTGGAAGTTAGCCCCCCCCCCCCTTAAAAGCAAATAAAAAAAATTTTGATGTCAATAGACGTAGAATCGTTAGATCGGATTTGATCGACCGTTTCCGACGTTTGATCGGCCTTTAAACTGCCCGAAAATGGCCTTTGAAGATACCCAAAAGGTGGAAGTTAGCCCCCCCCCTTAAAAGCAAATAAAAAAAATTTTGAAGTCTTGCAAATATTCACTAGTGATTTTGTGTAATAATTATAATAATTGGTAAATAATAATAATAAAAAAAAAACATTGAATTATTAATTGATTTATTTTGAAATAATTTTGAATTTTTCGTAAAGTGAAATTTTTTGAACCCCATCCACGGTTTTTGAATTGCTACGCTCCTGATGCTGAATGCAATCGATGACCATCTCAGAAAATCGTATTTTTATGTGTCGAACGCTAAAAATCAATTTTCTGTCCTACAGACGACATCTTTAAAAATATGTTTTCTTTTCATGGTGTTTTATAGTCATTGTTATCTTTATTTTTTAAATTCGATAACTTTGTTTCTAATTGCCACATTCAACCACTCGTTTTAAAGGTTTTGCAGAGTTCTTTTAAAATATATTAAACATTTACACTCCTGGTATGTGTACTAGAGGTCTGCACGGGCCGGGCTTCCGGCCCGAGCCCGAGCCCGGCCCGGCCCTCGGGCCGGGTTCGGGCCGAATTTTTGAATTTGCTCTCGGGCCGGGCCGGACTCGGGCTTTAAATTTTTTTTCAGGCTCGGGCCGGGCCGGGCTCGGGCTCAGTTTTTTTGTGTATATTCGGGCCGGGCCGGGCCTGAATGAAATGTTCTCCGGGCCAGGCCGGGCCTGAATGAAATTTTCTCCGGGCCGTGTCGGCCCGAATCTTTTTCTGGTTTTCTCGTTAATCAACGAAAAAGGAAAATAATAAAATATTTCTTCAGTCATTTATTTTACGTAATTTTACAGGCTTGTATGACACATAAAGTTCTATTTTGCTAAAAAAGTGTCTGTAACGTCAATTTAATTGTCTATCAGTCTGTCTGTTCGAAATCTGATTTTTCGCAAATATTTTTAGCATGCCTCGAAATTAATATATTTTATTTAAAGTAATATTACATGGCTTCCTATTCAAAATAGTATGCATGTCACTACCAGTTTGCGTACATGTACATAACAAAAGAAATTAGATACATTACTGTGTATAAGGGTTTGTTTCTTATGATCTGTTGAGTTTAGGTGATATAAAGGCTGTAAAAATCTTTCCACTGTAACTTTTTCTCTAAGGCTCCTTTTCCTTTTCTCCAGTGGAAGAAAGTAGCATCATTTTTATCATGGGCAAAAGCAACTCTTCTATTGAATATAGCTGGATTAACATTAAAGTTTTGTTTACCGGAGCACATGAAAGATTCGGATACATTATGGTATATAAGAGAAAATGGTTGAAAGTGCATTTTCTGTAGTATTAACCATTTTAAATACCTTCCTATATTGTTTGATGAATGCTAATATTTTCGATTAGACTTTCTGTTTGTCTTTGTGCCTTGTCTATAATAATGAATTTCTGTTTATATATAATTGTCTTGTAAAATTTTAGCAGTTTTGTTAAAGAACGTACTATTGTTTGGTTATATAAAACCTCTGCAAAACACATACTAAAAATCTTTTTTATAAAAAGATACTCTTTTTTTTTTTTTTTTTTACATATTTTTGAATCGGGCCGGGCCGGGTCGGGCCAGATTTTATCGTTTTTTGTCCGGGCCGGGCCGGGCCCGGGCCGCATTTTTCGACTTCTTAACGGGCCGGGCTGGGTAAGTAAAGTTTTCGTACGGGCCGGGCCGGGCCCGGGCCTCGAAATTCCAGCCCGTGCAGACCTCTAATGTGTACGTGTGTGTGAAGGGGAGGGGGCAGCTGTGCTCCTATATATACAAAACTTCTAACCTGATTGACTATTACTTTTATAATTTTTTTTTTTTTCAATTTGCCCAGTGATTGGCTGAAGATAATTCTCATTGTGTAAAATTCATGCGAAATTTTATCCAGTGCTGCTATTTTAAAAATTATGAAAAAACGGGATGAAAGCACTGCCTGATAAGCGATTTACATTAAAAGTTGCCAGACACAAGGTGAAACTAAGCATAAAGTTTTATGAAATTCTGTGTATGAAATTCTAACTCTTAAACTACAGCTGTCACAAAGTTTTTGTCACACACGAGAAAAAAATATTAAAAATGAAACATAACTGACACATTTTTTCACAAATTTGGAAAATTTTGAAGGGAGGGGGTGGGGGGACGGGGGCTTTGGATCTCCAACTCCCTTCCCCTTCTTTGGCTACAGCCTTGTGTAAAAACAATCTCATCGCAGAAATACATTTTACTCCCTCTAAATGTTAAGAAGAAGCCAAAACATTATCTGTATGTCAAATTCTTAACTAGTCCTAAAATTTAAGTAGAAGTAAGCACAAATCATGTACTAAGGTTATAAATCACTTTCTAACAATACAAAGATAGTAATACTCCATTCGAATAATTTTAGAAATCCATGTATAAGAAACAAGAAAACTGTACACATGCATTTCTAGGATAATCTAGGTGCTTTATGCATTTATTCAAATTTTCTTTGTTCGAAGAACGGGCATAGTGCTTTGCTTGTCAATATATGAATTTCTTCAAGTTGATGTGCTATAGCTCATATTAAATTGCAGCTCAGATATATATAGGTGGGATAGATCGCAATGAATTCATAATTGGATATTTCTTCAAAAACATAACATTCCCAAATCACGAATACTTTAAAAACGAAAGTTCTTTAAAAAAAAAAAAAATCTATCTATCTATTTACTCTTTATAAATGACAGCAAATTCCTTCTTCTGTTACCGTGAGAAACAGCAAAACGTGGACACCTGGCAAACTATCACTACCCTCCCACACCCAGCAAGAGAATTTATTTGAAAATCGCCGGACAGGACAGCTGATAAAAAAAAATCACCGACCGAAATTATGACCAGCGAACGCCTTTGTACCCTGTCCGACACGGTACGATGGAAGATGACTCGTAAAATAAATAAAATAAATTTCCAAACAGCATGGACCGGCTGGTTTCTCTTTTCTCTCATGTAAATTATAGAAGCAGAAACAGTGCTATTAGTTGTTACTTGTGTAGAAACAAGATGCCAGGTCCTTGTTTTTAAAGTGTCTGAGCTAAGACGTAGTTATCAAGGATTTGACCATAAAACAGATCTTATGAGACTTCAAAATCTGTAGAAATTATCAATTATTTATCTGAAAAATTGAGACTAACAAATAATAATCTATATTCTATATAATATTTCTCTAAAGTTACGATTATATTTTATAGAAACGATACGATAGTGAAAATAAAATGCGCGAGGATAAAAAATAATATACAAGTAATATTTAAGCTCGCGGACTCAGTTATGTGATATAATAAAATGAAATAAATAAATTAAAAAAATGACGACATTTGTCTGATTAGATCATATTATAGAAAAATTATTTTTTAAGTTTGCATCTTTACAATCCTTCCAAGCGTCATTTTAAACCCAGCAATACTTTAAATATATAAACAAAATATGAACTTTTTCATAAATTGACTGAAAAACGCAATGATAAAAAGCGTAATCAAAATGGGTACTAAGTGTTATTAAGAAAAAAATTAGGCCAAAATGAATAACAGTAAAAAAATAAAAGGGATCTCGCCAACATGGCGGCAAAAATTTAAAAATCCCCTTAGAGGTCCTTTATTAAAGCTGTCTTGCCCGAGAAAATATGAAAACTGAGTCGTCAAACATGAATTTTATATTGAAACTTTCCTTTGAATGATTTGGTTTAACTGTCATTAGCGTTTCATCTCACAAAAATCAATAATAATTTGGCTTCTGGTAAATTAAAATTTTAACTGGATAGTCAAATTGGTATAAGTCTTATAAGTTTCAAATATTAGAGGTAAGGAAAAAAAAAAGAAAAAAAAAAAAAGAAAGAAAGAAAAGAAAAAGAAAGAAAATGCGAAATTTTCGCATGGGTTTGCTATTAATAATAAATACAAAAGAGCACTATACTACAAGCAAAATTTAGATATAAATCATTGTGGTGCCAATAATAATTAATATACTACTTCACAAAACTTTTTTTTGAAGTGTAAACTTCTTTAGGCGCGTTGAGCACTTTTGGGTGAACAAAAATCATTGAATTTGCGTCATCATCAGCAAACGCTTTCCATCCTTGTATGATACAAATAATGTATCATACAATTAACTTGCTAATGCGAAGTGTTAATAATTATATACTCTATATTGTTTTAAAATCTGGTGCGGCTCTACACGACTTCTCTCATCTCCGGGCACTGTCTCTATTGCAGTTAGACCTCACAAAACCGTGAGAAAGCCCAAAGCTGCCATTTTTCTCACGTTTTTACAATCTGGTTCGGCTCTACACGACTTCTCTCATCTCCGGACACTCTCTCTTAAAGATTGAAGCCGCAAACGTTGCAGTTAGACCTAACAAAAGCGTGAGAAAGGCCAAAACCGCCATTTTTCTCACGTTTTTACAATCTGGTGTGGCTCTACACGACTTCTCTCATCTCCGGACACTGTCTCTTAAAGATTGCAACCGGAAACGTTGCAGTTAGACTTCACAGAACGTGGAAGTTAGCCCCCCCCCCCAGTGAGAAAAGGATATCACTAATATACCAAACGTTTGATCATCGTTAGATCGGATTTGATCGGCAAAATTTGTCGTTTGATCGGTCAAAAAAATCGAGATATATAGAAAAATAGCCAGGGGGGGGGGCTAACTTCCACAAAAATTAAAAGGTGTTCAAAATTCAAAAAAAAAAAAAAAACTAGTATGTTGTGGCCACCACAAAACTTTCTTCTATATTTACCTATACATATTCAATCAGTAACAATATTTTAAAAAAAAAGTACGATTTTTTTTTCTAAGTTTTTTTTTTTTTTTTTTTTTTTTGTTAAAAGTGAAAAAAATCGATAACTTTGTTTT
Source organism: Salticus scenicus (assembly GCA_963930645.1). Lineage (NCBI taxonomy): Eukaryota > Metazoa > Arthropoda > Arachnida > Araneae > Salticidae > Salticus > Salticus scenicus. The sequence goes on along the minus strand of OZ005651.1, from coordinate 323,575,440 downwards.
AAATTATCACAGATTTATAGTTCAACCATTCGTTTTAAAGGTATTGACGAGACCTTTCGAAAGATACCCATCTTGAAAATTTATCCCCCCCGCGGGGGTACTTCCCCCCCAGGGGGGGGAAGCGATGCCCCCCCATGCAGAAATTTTTTTCCTAGTTACATACTACTATTATCAATAATTCATATTAATTTTACAATCACAAGTTTAAAACAACTCTTATTATGCACATTTATACGAATTTTTGTGCTATGCTGCCATGTTAAAAATTTAGATAAAATGCTATCACAGCGCCAGCTTTTGAGCTATTGATCCCCAAACATAATCAGCACCAGTTAATGTCGGGGACAAACTAAATACCAAGTTTGGTTAAATTTCGTTAAAAAAAAAAAAAAAAAAAAAAAAAAATTGCGATATTTTTCTAAGTTTTGTTTTGTTAAAACTAAAAAAAATCGATAACTTTGGTTTAAATTATCACCGATTTATCGTTCAACCATTCGTTTTAAAGGTATTGACGAGATCTTTCGAAAGATACCCATCTTGAAACTTTGCCCCCCCGGGTGGGAACTTCCCCCCCCGGTGGGGGGGGAACCGATGCCCCCACATGCACAAAAATTTTTTCCTAGTTAACTACTACTATTATCAACCTGATCTTTCGAAAGATACCCAATGTGAAAATTTACCCCCCCTGGGGGGTATTTCCCCCCTAGGGGGGGGAAGCGATGCCCCCCCATGCAGAAAATTTTTTTCCTAGTTACATACTACTATTATCAATAATTCATATTAATTTTACAATCACAAGTTTAAAACAACTCTAATTATGCACATTTATACGAATTTTTGTCCTATACTGCCATGTTAAAAATTTAGATAAAATGCTATCACAGCGCCACCTGTTAAGCTATTGATCCCCAAACATAATCAGCACCAGTTTATGTCGGGGACCAACTAAATACCAAGTTTGGTTAAATTTCGTTAAAAAAAAAAAAAAAAAAAAAAAAAAAAAAAAATTGCGATTTTTTTCTAAGTTTTTTTTTGTTAAAAGTAAAAAAAACCGATAACTTTGGTTTAAATTATCACAGATTTATCGTTCAACCATTCGTTTTAAAGGTATTGACGAGATCTTTCGAAAGATACCCATCATGAAACTTTGCCCCCCCGGGTGGGAACTTCCCCCCCCCGGTGGGGGGGGAACCGATGCCCCCACATGCACAAAAATTTTTTCCAAGTTAACTATTACTATTATCAACGAGACCTTTCGAAAGATACCCATCTTGAAAATTTACTTCCCCGGGGGGGAACCGATGCCCCCCCATGCACAAAATTTTTTTCCTAGCTAACTACTACTATTATCAATAATTCATATTAATTTTACAATCACAAGTGTAAAATAACTCTCTTTATGCCCATTTATACGGAATTTTGTCCTATGCTGCCATGTTAAAAATTTGCATAAAATGCGATCACAACGCCACCTATTGAGCGATTGATCCAAAAATCTAATCAGCACCAGTTTATGTCAGGGTGCAACTAAATACCAAGTTTGGTTAAATTTCATTCATTGGTTCGTGAGATACAGCGTCCACAAAAAAATGATACAGACAGACAGACAGACATTTTCTAAAAACTATTAATTCGTGTTCTCCATATCCCAAAACATGTAAATCCATCAAAAAGTGGACTTCGAAAGTTTTCGCGAATCCAATACTTTCTCTATATTACATATAGAAGAAAGTAAAAAATATACCCAAACAGTAGAAAATCGTTAGATCGGATTTGATAGACCATTTCCGACGTTTGATCGGCCTTTAAACTGCCTGAAAATGCCCTTTGAAAGTACCCAAAAGGTGGAAGTTAGCCCCCCCCCCCCCCTCAAAAGCAAATCAAAAAAATTTTAATGTCAATCGACGTAGAATCGTTAGATCGGATTTAGTAGACCGTTTCCGACGTTTGATCGGCCATTAAATTGACCGAAAATACCCTTTAAGGTCCCACAAAACGTAGAAGTTACCCCCCCCCCTCCCTCAAAAGGAAAAAAAAAAAAAAAAAAAAAAAAATTGATGCATATCGACGTAGAATCGTTAGATCGGATTTGATCGACCGTTTCCGACGTTTGATCGGGCATTAAACTGCCTGAAAATTCCCTTTAAAGGTACCACAAAACGTGGAAGTTAGCCCCCCTTAAAAGTAAATCAAAAAAATTTTGATATCAAGTCACGTATGATAGTTAGATCGGATTTGATCGACCATTTCCGACGTTTGATCGGCCATTAAACTGCCCGAAAATACCCTTTAAAGCACTCCAAAACGGGGAATTTAGCCCCCCCCCTCCCCCCTCAAAAGCAAATCAAAAAATTTTTTGATGTATATCGACGTAGAATCGTTAGATCGGATGTGATCGACCGTTTCCGACGTTTGATCGGCTATTAAACTGCCCGAAAATACCTTTTAAAGGAATCCCAAAACGTGAAAATTCCCCCCCCCCCCTCAAAATGAAATCAGCAAAATTTTGATGTCAATCGACGTTCAATTGTTAGGTCGAATTTGATCCGTCTTTAAACTGCCGAAAATACCCTTTTAATGTACCCCAATACGTGGAAGTTATCCTCCACTAAAAAGCAAATCAAAAAAATTTTGATGTCAATCGACGAAAAATTCATAAGTTATTTGATATTTTCTAAAGGTAACAGAGTAAAGCAATATTTTATACAATCTTGCATTATAGAGATTATTGCATTCGAAATGGTGTAAAACAACATAAAAACTAAAATAGTAAACTAATCCTTGTAAATTTTATCAATAAATTAGAATCAGTTAAGTGTATAGAAATAAACCTTAGCTAGAAATCTAGGTGAGAGATTTCAGTCTGTGACTGCGTTTATAAAAAAAAAAAAAAAAAATACAAGGGGACAGATAGAGCCTTATAAATGTAAATATATATATTATAGAGTGCAATTTCATTATTTTATTTATATTTAATTTTAAGTTATCATTTGATTTTCAAAATGCTTTTAACACGTTGAGCGCCACGCAAACTCTTATAATCCATTAAAATTCTATAATGAGTCCTCCCGTAATAATAATAAAAAAAATTAAGCAAATTTTTAATAAATTTTCAATCATTAAATGTAATATTTTTAGTTTTATATCGTATTTTATACCCGCCACCGATCGTTGACCCTTCTTTATATCATATTTGACAGAGCGCTCAACGTTTTAATTTTTTATTAATACTGCTTTTACTTTCGGGGTAAAACTTTCGCTGAAATGTTTGAAGCATAACATGTGCTGCACACTCCTAAAGTTTCAAGATGATTCCTTCAGTACTTAGAGATATATGACAAAATGTCTAGAATCTAGAATGGCTGATATGGCGCTCAACGTATTAAAAAATATTTTACTTCACTGCTCACAACAAAACTGAACACTGTTCAAAAACCTGAATTATAAATTAAAAAATTAATAAGCACGATTGAATTCATCATGACTTATCTTGGCAAAGGTTAATTCTATAAACTCTTTTAAGCAAAATTCATTTTTTTTTTTTTTTGTGAATTGTTTGTATGTCTGTGCACTGACTGAGGTAAATATGCATGTATCGTCATAAAATGTTTTATTATATTACTAACTAGCAAGCCCGTGCGAATTTTTCGCACTTTATTTCTTTGTAACCTTTAAAATTTAAAATTATTATTATTATTTAAATTTAAAGCCATAAAAACGTCGTGTTTTCATAGGCATGAGCAAATTTATTATTTAATGTTTTTTTTTTTTTTTTTTTTTTTTTTTTTTTTACTTTTCACGTGAAAGCATATTTTATTTTATCATAGATATAGTAATAAGACATAGATTGATCATCGAGGATGAAAAAGTGATTCCTTTTCATTTGGGAAAATTCGGCCATTTTACTTTCTTATGGATATTTTTCCTCGAGTTCATATACACGGGAATACACACAGAAAATTTAGCTAATAAAATTTATGAATAATTTATGTACTAAAACAGAAAGAAAAACTCTAGATACTCGTGTTTTATTCATTTCTTTTTCCTTTTTTTTAACTATACTCTAGTATACTCATATCTGCACAAAACTGACTTTCTTTCGGAATTTATTATTATATTTCTTTGAGATAAAAATCGTCTGCATTCATCAGGGAAAATTTTTTTAATAAATTATAATCAAGAAATTATAATTAATAAATTAATTAATAAGTTAATTAATGAATTATAATAATAAATAATTTATATTCTGTAAATTTATGTAAGATTATATATAGAAGAAAGCCTTGTGGTACACACAACATGTTAGTTATATAATAAAACTTCCGCAGCTGCTAACTACATTTAAAAGAATTTTGAAAATTTCATATTACTTACTAATATAAAATATTTAAAAATATAAAAATGTAAAGAGAGTATTTCATTAAATATCACGATAGTAATTGTTTGATAATAATAACAAAGAACTGATTATAAAAATTATATTTTTCATAAATTACTTGAATATAATTTATTTATGAAAACTTATCCCATTTCTTTTCCCATTATAACACTTAAAAGCCGTAAAATATTTCGGCATTTTAAAAATTCATTAACATTCTACTCGATTACTATTTCCGAGTTTTATACTCCCTATTGTCTGATGCCAAAACTTTTTTTCGGCATCAAAAATTTTTTTGATTTGCTTTTGAGGGAGGTAAACTTCCACGTTTTGTTGGATCTTTCAAGGGTATTTTCGGGCACTTTAGTGCCCGATCTAACGTCGGAAACGGTCGATCAAATCCGATCTAACGATTCTACATCGATTGGCATTAAAAATTTTTTGATTTGCTTTTGAGGGGGGGCTAACTTCCACCTTTTGGGTACTTTCAAAGGGCATTTTCAGGCAGTTTAAAGGCCGATCATACGTTGGAAACGGTCGATCAAATCCGATCTAACGATTCTACGTCGATTAGCATTAAAAATTTTTTGATTTGCTTTTGAGAGGGAGCTAACTTCCACCTTTTAGGTACTTTCAAAGGGCATTTTCGGGCAGTTTAAAGGCCGATCAAACGTCAGAAACGGTCGATCAAATCCGATCTAACGATTCTACGTCTATTGACATCAAAATTCTTTTTATTTGCTTTTGAGGGGGGGGGGGGCTAACTTCCACATTTTGAGTACTTTCAAAGGGCATTTTCGGGCAATTTAAAGGCCGATCAAACGTCAGAAACGGTCGATCAAATCCGATCTAACGATTCTACGTCTATTGACATCAAAAAATTTTTGATTTGCTTTTGAGGGGGGGCTAACTTCCACGTTTTGGGGGCCCTTTAAAGGGTATTGTCGGGCAGTTTAATGGCCGATCAAACATTGGAAACGGTTGATCAAATCCAATCTAACGATTCTACGTCGATTGGCATTAAAAATTTTTTTTTAATGCCTTAATTTTACATTTAGCCCCAAAAGGGGCTAACTTCCACCTTTTGGGTACTTTCAAAAGGCATTTTCGGGCAGTGTAAAGACCGATCAAACGTCGGAAACGGTCGATCAAATAAGATCTAACGATTCTACGTCGATTGGCATTAAAAATTTTTTTATTTGCTTTTGAGGGGGGGGGGCTAACTTCCACGTTTTGGGGGCCCTTTAAAGGGTATTTTCGGGCAGTTTAATGGCCGATCAAACGTTGGAAACGGTCGATCAAATCCGATCTAACTATCATACGTGACTTGATATCAAAATTTTTTTGATTTACTTTTGAAGGGGGCTAACTTCCACCTTTTGGGTACTTTCAAAAGGCATTTTCGGGCAGTTTAAAGGCCGATCAAACGTCGGAAACGGTCGATCAAATTCGATCTAACGATTCTACGTCTATTGACATCAAAATTTTTTTGATTTGCTTTTGAGGGGGGGCTAACTTCCACATTTTAGGTACTTTCAAAGGGCATTTTCGGGCAGTTTAAAGGCCGATCAAACGTCGGAAACGGTCGATCAAATCCGATCTAACGATTCTACGTCGATTGACATCAATTTTTTTTTTTATTTGCATTTAAGGCGGGGCTAACTTCCACCTTTTAGGTACTTTCAAAGGGCATTTTCGGGCAGTTTAAAGGCCGATCAAACATCCGAAACGGTCGATAAAATCCGATCTAACGATTCTACGTCTATTGACATCAAAAATTTTTTTATTTGCTTTTGAGGAGGGGGGCTAACTTCCACATTTTGAGTACTTTCAAAGGGTTTTTTCGGGCAGTTTAAAGGCCGATCAAACGTCGGAAGCGGTCGATCAAATCCGATCTAACGATTCTACGTCGATTGACATAAAAAGTTTTTTGATTTGCTTTTGAGGGGGGGCTAACTTCCACATTTTGGGTACTTTCAAAGGGCATTTTCAGGCAGTTTAAAGGCCGATCAAACGTCGGAAACGGTCGATCAAATCCGATCTAACGATTCTACGTCGATTGACATCAAAATTGTTTTGATTTGCTTTTGAGGGGGGGCTAACTTCCACGTTTTGGGGGCCCTTTAAAGGCTTTAAAGGGTATTTTCGGGCAGTATAATGCCCGATCAAACGTCGGAAACGGTCTATCAAATCCGATCTAACGATTCTACGTCGATTGGCATTAAAAAAATTTTTATTTGCTTTTGAGGGGGGGCTAACTTCCACCTTTTGGGTACTTTCAAAGGGCATTTTCGGGCAGTTTAAAAGCCGATCAAACGTCGGAAACGGTCGATCAAATCCGATCTAACGATTTTCCACTGTTTGGGTATAATTTTTTTTAATTTTGAACACCTTTTAATTTTTGTGGAAGTTAGCCCCCCCTGTCTATTTTTCTATATATCTCGATATTTTTGACCGATCAAACGTCAAATTTTGCCGATCAAATCCTATCTAACGATGATCAAATGTTTGGTATATTAGTGATATCCTTTTCTCACTGAGGGGGGGGCTAACTTCCACGAGGTGAGGCGGCATCCATCTTTAATTTTCTCCTTGATCTTGTAAACAAACAGCGTTCGTTGCCATATCTGTTTTTCAAAATACTGCAATCTGCTAAACAAGAAATAAGATATATTCTTTCAAGTTGAGATTGAGTAGATTTTACATCGTAAGTAAATTAAATAAAAGATAGCTTCATAAACCAATTAATATTTGTATGAGGTATTTTTTTAAAAATGTTTAACCAATATTAATACAAAATCATATTACTTTCTTCTATATGTAATATAGAGAAAGTATTGGATTCGCGAAAATTTTCGACCTCCGTTTTTTGATGGATTTACATGTTTTGGGATGTCCAGAACACGAATTAATAGTTTTTAGAAAATGTCTGTCTGTCTGTATCATTTTTTTTTTTTTTTGTAGAAGCTGTATCTCACGAACCAATGAATGAAATTTAACCAAACTTGGGATTTAGTTGCACCCTGACATGAACTGGTGCTGATTAGATTTGGGGATCAATTGCTCCACAGGTGGCGCTGTGATCGCATTTTATGCAAACTTTTAACATGGCAGTATAGGACAAAATTTCGTATAAATGTGCATAATGAGAATTATTTTAAACTTGTGATTGTAAAATTAATATGAATTATTGATAATAGTAGTAGTTAACTAGGAAAAAAAATTTGTGCAGGTGGGGGCATTGGTTCCCCTCCCCTGGGGGGGGAAGTACCCCCCGGGGGAGTAAATTTTCAAGATGGGAATCTTTCGAAAGGTCTTGTTGATGATAGTAGTAGTTAACTAAGAAAAAAATTTTGTGCATGTGGGGGCATCGGTTCGCCCCCCCCTGGAGGGGGAAGTACCCCAAGGGGGGTAAAGTTTCCAGATGGGTGTCTTTCGAAAGGTCTCGTCAATACCTTTAAAACGAATGGTTGAACCATAAATCTGTGATAATTTAAAACAAAGTTATCGATTTTTCTTACTTTTAACAAAAAAACACTTAGAAAAAAAATCGTATATATACATAATTTTTTTTTTTTAACGAAATATAATCAAACTTGGTATTTAGTTGGTCCCCGACAAAAACTGGTGCTGATTGCATTTGGAGATCAATAGCTCAACAGGTGGCGCTGTGATCGCATATTTTCTAAATTTTTAACATGGCAGTAGGACAAAATTTCGTATTAATGTAAATATGAGAGTTATTACTTTCTTCTATATGTAATATAGAGAAAGTATTGGATTCGCGAAAACTTTCGACCTCCGTTTTTTGACGGATTTACATGTTTTGGGATGTCCAGAACACGAATTAATAGTTTTTAGAAAATGTCTGTCTGTCTGTCTGTATCATTTTTTTTTGTGGACGCTGTATCTCACGAACCAATGAATGAAATTTAACCAAACTTGGTATTTAGTTGCACCCTGACATGAACTGGGGCTGATTAGATTTGGGGATCAATAGCTCAACAGGTGGCACTGTGATCGCATTTTATGCAAATTTTTAACATGGCAGCATAGGACAAAATTTCGTATAAATGGGCATAATGAGAGTTATTTTAAACTTGTGATTGTAAAATTTATATGAATTATTGATAATAGTAGTAGATAACTAGGAAAAAAAATTGTGTATCTGGGGGCACCGGTTCCCCCCCCCCCCCCCTGGGGGGAAGTACCCCCTGGGGAAGTAAATTTTCAAGATGGGTATCTTTCGAAAGGTCTCGTTGATAATAGCAATAGTTAACCGGGAAAAAAATTTTGTGCATGTGGGGGCATCGGTTCCCCCCACTGGGGGGGAAGTACCCCCCGGGGGGGTACGATAAAAATCGTATAAATAATACAATAAAAATCCGATAAAAAAAATAATACGATACATATCGTATATATATATATATATATATATATATTTTAACGAAATTTAACCAAACTTGGTATTTAGTTGGTCCCCGACATAAACTGGTGCTGATTACATTTGGGGATCAAAAGCTCAACAGGCGGCGCTGTGATTGCATTTTATGCAAATTTTTAACATGGCAGCATAGGACAAAATTTCGTATAAATGTGCATAATAAGAGTTATTTTAAACTTGTGATTGTAAAATTAATATGAATTATTGATAATAGTAGTATTTGACTAGGAAAAAAAATTTTGTGCATGGGGGCATCGCGTCCCCCCCCGGGGGGTACATTTTCACAATGGGTATCTTTCATAAGATCTCGTTGATAATGGTAGTAGTTAACTAGGAAAAAATTTTGTGCATTTGGGATATCGGTTCCCCCCCCCCCACATACTGGGGGGGGGAGTACCCCCGGGGGGGGGGGGCAAAGTTTCAAGATGGGTGTCTTTCGAAAGGTCTCGTCAATACCTTTAAAACGAATGGTTGAACCATAATTCTATGATAATTTAAAACAAACAATTATCGATTTTTTTTACTTTTAACGAAAAAAAAACTTAGAAAAAAAAATCGTATTTTTTTTTTTTTCACGATATTTAACCAAACTTGTTATTTAGTTGGCCCCTGACATAAATTGGTGCTGATTACATTTGGGGATCAATCGCTCAACAGGTGGCGCTGTGATCTCATGTTTTCTAAATTTTTAACATGGCAGTATAGGACAAAATTTTGTATAAATGTACATAATGAGAGTTATTTTTAACTTGTGATTGTAAAATTAATATGAGTTATTGATAATAGTAATAGTTAACTAGGAAAAAAATTCTGTGCATGTGGGGTCATCGGTACCCCCCCCCGGGGGGTAAATTTTGAAGATGGGTATCTTTTGAAAGATCTCGTCAATACCTTTAAAATGAATGGTTGAACTATAAATCTGTGATAATTTAAAACAAAGTTATCGATTTTTTTTACTTTTAACAAAAAAAAAAAAGTTTGAAAAAAAAAAAAATCTTTTTTTTTTTTTTTTTTTTTTTTAATATTGTTACTGATTGAATATGTATTGCTTTTAACAAGAAAAAAAAAACTTGGGAAAAAAAATCGAATTTTTTTTTTTTTTTTTTTAATATTGTTATACTGATTGAATATGTATAGGAAAATTTCGAAGAAAAAGTCTTGTGGTGGCCACAACATACTAGTTTTTAACTTGTGATTGTAAAATTAATATGAATTTTTGATAGTAGTAGTAGTTAACTAGGAACAAAATTCGGTGCATGCACACTTTCAAGATAGGTACCTTTCGAAAGGTCTCGTCAATACCTTTGAAGCGAATGGTTGAACTATAAATCTGTGATAATTTGAAACAAAGTTATCGATTTTTTTTTTTCTTTTAACGGGAAAAAAAACCTTAGAAAAAAAAATCGTAATTATTATTATTAGTATTATTATTTAATATTGTTACTGAGTGACTTTGTATAGGAAAATATAGAAGAAAGTCTTGTGGTGGCCACACAACATACTAGTTTTTTCTGGACTTGGGAAAAATTAATCAATTTTGCAAAACCAATGCATACGCGCCAAATCCAATTTTCTTTCAATCTTCTTGAAATTTTTTAATTCTATTTTATAATAAAATGTCGAGTAAAAAATGGAATATTTTAAAATTTCGATCAAAACTTCGCATTTTATTCGAATATTGCAGTTTTGTTAATGTTATACCAGACACAGGGTAAAATTGTGTTTAAAAATACATAAAGAGGCTTAGTAACTGAAAAATCTTAATGAAACTTCTTGTTTTATTTGTTATCGTGGAAAGAAGCCGAAATATAAATTTTGTGTTACTGAACCTGATTTTCCATTCCCCCCCTCCCCAAAAAAAGGGGGGGGGGCTGAGGAGCATGGAAAAAAAAAAATTTTTTTTTTTTTTTTTTGGGAGGAATACTTTATTGCGTTTAAAACAATGCGTAGCACGTGATTCTGCATGCTTTGAAACGGGAGATACAGATTTTTAAACATTTTAAACTTTTTTTTTCGGGACTTGGAAAAAGAAATGAACAAAATTTGCAGCTATCGTTTTTTCTACTGATACCAATTGGTATCAATAGCCTACCGATCGAATTTCTACTGATGTATGTAATGATCTATTGATATCGATTGAGGATATAATCAATAGGTTACAGACGTCAATAGCTTCTATTGATAGCGGTAGGGAAATCCATAGAAATCTATTGATATCAATAGCCTACTGATCATATTTCTAATGATGTCAGTAAAGGTCTATTGATATCAGTTGAGGATATAATCAATAGGTTACAGATATCAATAGCTTCTATTGATAGCGATAGGGATATCCATAGAAATTAATTCATACCAACAGAACTCTATTGATGTCGATAGGTTTTTGTATTGATCTCTATGGACCATTTTTAGTAGGGAATGTGTATCAGTTATCATCGAAGATCTAAGCATTGTTAATTTATCTAAGTCCCCAAAATTTCAATTTAAATAAAATGTAAGATTTTTAATATAAAACACTGTAATACGGCTCTTAATTATCACATTCAAATTTAGAGTATTCGAATACTAAATTTGTGTAGGAAATCGATGCTTTAACCAAGCATCTCCTAAATGTTAGAGTTTAATAAAAAAAAAAAAAAAAAAGAAGATACGAAGAACCTAAATAATGATCTCGGGATTTAATTTATTTAACAGGGAGCAGCCCCCGCTCACCGCTCGAGGAGCGGTGTTGAGCGCTTCTAAGATAATCCACGTGAGCTGCTCCGACATTTATTGAAAAAAAAAAAATTACATCATGCATCGCCTGGCTTAGCCAACCAGCGACAGAGGGCGATGAGTATTTACAGATATTTATGTACATAAAGTATTTGGTCGGCATGCCGGGCCCAGCCGGCCCCACGCGACAAATGGCATGCTGACGATAGTTGTTATTGTAGAGTCGAAACCAGGTGATAATTGATGACGCAGATTCTGAGGTTGAGAATGGCAGTTCCTTTAGTAGAAACAGTTCATGCGTATGCATGGATTTAATCAGCATTAATTGCTGAACATCATGGGAAGAATCTGTAAGAAGATAGATTCACGTTGAGGCTCAAGTCGGTCCTTGATTGCTGGTGACGTTAGGATGGTTAGCGGGGTACTAGTGAAGTTTCTGAGTAATCTGCAACTTCAGGACGTTTGGAATCTAGAACTTATATTACATGAGGATATCTTCAGCAGCAACTCGGACGACCACAGAGGAAGATAACAGGGTGAAGAAACTTAAGGTTATTTAATTTTGACTAGAGAATTATTATTATAATTAGTAGAATTTGATATTAATCTGTTAGGTTTGAAATGTTCATTAAGTAGGAGAAGATGCTATTTAGTTTATTTATTAGCGGTTTTCTTGTTAGAATTTCGTCTAGCCAATTAATTGGTCTAGGGGAGGGATTTCTTAAATGATAATTTTCTGTTAGGGGGCAGTGGAAATAATAATGTAGTGGAGTACCCTCCTCTCCACATGGACACAAGGGTGAGCGTCGGCAATGAAACTTGTATAGATAGGAAGGGAAGGGCCCATGGCCTGTTAGGAATGCGGTAATAGGGGGAGTTAAAGTCCAAGAGTTAGTGCGGGCCCGTGGAATCAGCGAGAAGGTATGTCTCCCCTTCTCTGAACTATCCCACAGGTCTTGCCATTTGAGATTCATTAAGATTTGAATTTTACTTTTGACGTAGGAGGGAGGAGCGGGAATTGAAGAACATTTTGTGGGGAAGTTAGTGGCTTCTTTTGCTAGAAAATCAGCTATTTCATTGCCTACGACACCCCTGTGGGCAGAAACGTGTGCCAGGGTGCAAGTTAAGTCGAGATTCATTAGGAGTTTTTTAATGCGCTGAATTTGCGGATGTCTGCTTCGATGTCGAGCTATTGCCTGAAGGCCCGAGAGACTGTCGCTGTAGATATTGACGCTTTGATTAGAGTATGCGACACTGGCCCATTGTATGGCCTCAGCGATCGCGCGGATCTCTGCTTGAAATACCGTATTAAAGTCATCGAGCCTGCAAGCCCACTGATGGCCTGAGACACCCTGTTCCAGCACGCAAAATGCGGCTGCAACCCCGGTATCTGTCTTGGAACCATCCGTGTAGATTGCCACCGGAGCAGAGGGAGAAAAGTTATTTTTAAGACAGTTGGTTAACTTTGGAGCAACATCCTTGCCTGGGTGAATATCCCAACTGCAGGTCAAAGTTTGAATGGGGGTTTGTGGGAAGATAATATTAGTTAGGTCAGGGTCTTTTAATTGCAAGATTTGAGTTTTAATGTACGTTTGGGAGACCTGCAGGTGGGCGTGGGGAATCCCAGTGATTACGGTGAGGGCATCAGTGGAAATAGTTTTATATCCTCTTGCAATTTGTAAGAGGAATGGTCGTTGGGCAGAATTGAGGCCTGTTATGGCATCTGTTCTTAGGTGGCCACCCCAAATGGCGGCTCCGTAGGTTATTATTTTTTCTATTATAGTTTTGTACCAGAACTTAAGAAAAGAGGTGGAGATACCCCACCTCTTTCCCACCATTCTTGCTGAATTGTGATATATGCTTTGGATTTTTAATTTTAGTTCTTTAACATGTGCCAGCCAGTTGAGGTGCCGATCAAAAGTGATACCTAGTAATCTCATTTGTTCTACGTGGTTGACACCGATGCCGTCAATCCGCATCTTGGGATTTCGGTTTCGTTTTAGGGCTTTAGGGAAGGCTAGTGTTAAGGCATTAGTTTTGGAGGGGGATAACTTAAGGTCGAATTCTTTGAGTAGCTTACTAAAGAGGGACAAAGCTTCCTGGGCCTGGTCCTCCAGGTTTTTCCTGACACGGCCCGAGAGAATCAGGGAGAAATCATCCGCATAGGCATATGTGGTGAAGCCCGTAGAGTTCATGCTCTTGAGAATGCCATCCGCTACTAAATTCCAAAGGATTGGCCCAAGGCACGAGCCCTGAGGGCAGCCTTTTGTTTGAGGGTGTTCCGTGAAGCCATCACCCCAGTTCACTAAAATTTTACGATGGGAGAGATATGAGCAGATGATTCCGGCCAGATTGCCCGGGCAGTCAAGATCTTGTAGTGCGCGAAGAATGTGTGGCCACTCCACATTGTCGAATGCTCCTTTAATGTCTAGCGAGACGATAGTGGTGTAGTTTGATGCATTACAGCTAACGGCGCAGGAACTTTTGATTGCTTGCAAGGCTTGGTCACAAGATCTGCCCTCTCTGAACCCAAATTGGTTAGGATGAAGCAGATTATTAGATTCCAGAAAGAAGTTAAGTCGGGTTACTATGAGTTTCTCTAGCAATTTGCCTAAAGTGGGGAGGAGGCAGATCGGTCTGTAGGAAGAGGGTTCAGAGGGACGGGATTTAATTTGTACAGATCCGCTAAACTTGAGTCATTTTCTTCTCTGTCAATCCGGATATGTTTATCAAATACAGAAAATAGTTATATATATCACGCAGAATTGGAAAAGCATTTTTCTTCCATTATAATCCTTTACAATATTGTTTAAAAATTTTTCGATTAAAAGCGCCCCCCCCCCCCCCCTTTTTAACACTTTCCAACAAGGTTTAAAATTGTTAATGACTTCGGTTTGTCTGTCTGTCTCTCCGCGCTCTAACTCCCGTAAATATTTATGGAATTTCTTGAAACTGATATATGTTATTCAAGTTCACTATCGGATGTTCCCTATTGAAAATGGAGTTTATGCCTCTACTGGTTTGTGTACAGGGACACCCGAAAGTATTTCAAAGCATTGTGTTCTATGAGAGGTATTTCTATAAACCATATTTTCATATCTTTACTGTACACATATCTTAACGAAATTGAAATACGTAATTCAAGTTCATTATTGGATGTTTCCTGCAGAAAATAAAGTAAATATCACCACTGGTTTATGTACAGGGACACTCAAAAGTATTCTAAAGCATTGCGTTCTATAAGAGATATTTCTGTAAATCAAATTTTAATAACTTTATTTTAATAATATAGGAGATACTTTCTACGAAGTTTTATGAAATTGAAATATATTATTTGTGTGTACAAAAGAATGCTTTGCATAGAATACAGCATGATTAGCATTAGATTTACAGGGTGACAAAAAATATACATTTTCATTAAAAGCTATTAATAAAAATTTGCAAGAATTGTACTTTCGTTTACATTAAGCGTTTTTAACACTTTCTAACATTTGTCAAGTGTGAATATGATTTCAATTTGTGTATATGTCCGTCTGTCTGTCTGTCTGTCTGCCCGTGCTTTAGCTCCCGCAAATATTGATGGAATTTTTTTAATTTGATATATGTTATTCAAGTTCACTATCGGGTGCTCCCTATTGAAAATGAAGTTTATACCTCTACTGGTTTGTGTACAGGGGCACCCAAAAATATTCGAAAGCTTTGTGTTCTATGAGAGGAGTTTCTGTAAATCATATTTTAATACCTTTACTGTATAGAAACTTTAATGAAATTTTAATATGTTATTCAAGTTCCCTTTCGGATGTTTCCCATGTAAAATCGAGTACATTTCTAGCTTTTTGTGTACAGGGGCACTTGAAAGTATTCCAAAGCATTGCGTTCTGTAAGAGTTATTTTTATAAACCAAATTTAAATAATTTTACTTTGCACAAAGCTTAATGCAATTGAAATAAATCATTCGTATGCACAAAAGAGTGCCTTCCAGTGGCGGTTCTACATTGAGGGTCAACGGGCACGGCCCCACCTAAATTTTTTCTCGATTAAAATAGTAATAATAATAAGAATTTTGTTTTTTGTAACTGTTCAAAAACATATATACAAAATAACTACGTCTAACTTTTTCTTAATCTTCTTTCATTATCATTTATTTGTCAATATATTTTTCCAGCTGTCACAAATCACTAATAACTTCTCTTTTCCTTTACTTTGTACGAAGTTTTATGAAATTGAAATATATTATTTGTGTGCACAAAAGAATGCTTTGCATAGAATATAGCATGATTAGCATTAGATTTACAGAGTGACACAAAAATATTCATTTTTATTAAAAGCTATTAATAAAAATTTGCAAGAATTGTACTTTCGTTTACATTAAGCGTTTTTAACACTTTCTAACATTTGTCAAGTGTGAATATGATTTCAATTTGTGTATATGTCCGTCTGTCTGTCTGTCTGCCCATGCTTTAGCTCCCGCAAATATTGATGGAATTTTTTGAATTTGATATATGTTATTCAAGTTCACTATCGGGTGTCCCCTATTGAAAATGAAGTTTATACCTCTACTGGTTTGTGTACAGGGGCACCCAAAAATATTCGAAAGCTTTGTGTTCTATGAGAGGAGTTTCTGTAAACCATATTTTAATACCTTTACTGTATAGAAACTTTAATGAAATTTTAATATGTTATTCAAGTTCCCTTTCGAATGTTTCCCATGTAAAATCAAGTACATTTCTAACTTTTTGTGTACAGGGGTACTTGAAAGTATTCCAAAACATTGCGTTCTATAAGAGTTATTTTTATAAACCAAATTTAAATAATTTTACTTTACACAAAGCTTAATGCAATTGAAATAAATCATTCATATGCACAAAAGAGTGCCTTCCAGTGGTGGTTCTACATTGAGGGCCAACGGGCACGGCCCCACCTAAATTTTTTCTCGATTAAAATAGTAATAGTAATAATAATAAGAATTTTGTTTTTTATAATTGTTCAAAAACATATATACAAAATAGCTACGTCTAACTTTTTCTTAATCTTCTTTCATTATCATTTATTTGTCAATATATTTTTCCAGCTGTCACAAATCACCAATGACTTCCCCTTTCCTTATATATTACAGCGGGCCATTTTCATTCGGCCCGAAATTGGCGTGTTTATTTGTACAGTTTATTCTACTAGACGTTCGGGTTAACATATTTGGCGAGTAATTGCTTTATCAGTTTAAGCACGCTGTAATTTTCTCGTCGACGGGCTAGCAGAGTCCTGCCCTTTGGAACAAAACTACAGGGGAAAAAACTGTCTGTTAACCACGGGTAATATTTGGCGACTTTTGCATTACGCTTTTATTTTCTTTTTTTTTTTTTTTTTTTTTCCTCATTGATTTTTCGGTGAATTTTTTAGAGTTATATATGACAGTTTAAAATTATAGTGTTTAAAAAAAGAAATCTGGTAATAGTCAAAAATATTTTTTAGACTAGCCTTTGAGATAAAAGCTTGTATAAGAATTTAAGACCTCTTTAACTAAAGTGTTTTGAATTTAAATGAGGGGGGGGGGATAAAAATAATATGCGATTTTTTTCCCCTTCAGAATAGTGTATTAAAACTTTTATGTAAATAAATTGTAAAATATTTAGATAAATAATTAATGGATTTACATGGATAAATGGATTAAATAGCTGCATAAAATTGTGATTTATTATTATTATTAAAGGATTTTTCTTTTAAATGCGACTTAATAGAAACATCCGCAATGTTTCTCATTTCTTTATTTTATTTTCTTTCTTTTTTCTTTCTTTCTTTTTTTATTTATTTATTTTATTTTATTTTTAATGGTAGCCCGTTTTATTTCTTTATTTATTGAAAGTTAATTTAAATTATCTAAAATTAAGTGAGAAACATGTTTTTTTTTTTTTTTTTTTTTTTTTTTTTTTAATATGTGTCCACATTACATTAATCATGACTTTCTAAATTCCAATGAATAAGAAACATGATTATAACACTTGAAATTCTATAATTAAAAGATTTAAGGATATAATAATTAGCGTAAGCTAAATAATATTACACTCTGAGACATTTGAATTTAAATTTTAATGGTGTGTAGTGTTAGGGTTAAAGCCAGTTGATTAAAAGAGGGTCCTAGACCTGAGTGGTGTACTCTCTGTAGAGAGTCTTTCTAAGTGTTACATAGTCCTTTTTATTTGAGTTTTGAAGAAAACCATATAGTAAACTCCAAATGTATATGCCGACGAAAGCGATCTGGTATCGAACTTGGCAATTTCCGTCTACTAGCTTCCAGATATTTAAATTTTGATATTCCATTGATCAGAACATTGCAGAATTTTTCAATTGTATTTATAAAACTTTAATTTTTATGATAATTTTATGCAATGTTTTCCATAGTGTTGAATTAAAGATTCGCCATCATTAAAAAAAAAAAAAAAAAAAAAAAAACTGAAATTCCGTTTCACGTCCCATTTTATTAATGTTTGTTTTCATGTTTGAAGAATGAATAGTATTAAAGTTAAATTACGCATCATACGATGGATCTGGCCCCACCTGTTAAAATCAGCACGAGCCGCCATTGGTGCCTTCTATATAATATAGTATGATTAGCATTGGATTTACAGGGCCACACAAAAATATTCAGTTACATTAAGAGCTATTAATAAAAATTTGCTAGAATTGCACTTTTGTTTATATTAAGCGTTTTAACACTTTCTTATATTTTTAGTGGGAATATTATTTCAATTTGTGTATCGTCTGTCCGATTGTCTACCTTTCTATCTGTTTGTTTCCGGCTCCTAGCGTTGGTAAATATTTTTAGAATTTTTTAAAAAGGATACAATCAAGTTCACTATGGTACGTTCCCTATTTAAAATGACATTAATAGATCCTGTGCAACTAGTTTATTTACAGAGACAACAACAAGAAACAAAAAAAAAAAAAAAAAAAAAAAATGTCAATGGATTAAGTTTTAGGACAGAATTTTTTAAAAGTTATATTTAAAATCTTTCTATTGTAAAAATCATAAAAACATTCCCATGTATTTTTAAAATTCTAAAATAATGTTTTGTATAGAATATGATATGATTAACTTTTTCAGATCAAAAGTTATTCGATATAACAATTACGTACAGTTGAGAAGTGTTACTAATCAATGCGTGCTGCATGATTTTTCTTTCTTTTTTTTTTTTTTTTTAATGAGCTGAAACAAAAAAGTGAAATTCCTATTTACTGTCTGTGGAAGAAAATGCATGAAACGAATCCATACTGAGATTTCAATGTGGGCATTGTTTTAGTCACAGGGACATATCAAACAGATATATATTTTTAAAAAAATATAAGATAAACATGAACTAAAAATAAAATAATTACAAGATAAAAAGAACTTTTTAATAGAAATATTTATTTCCATTACTCAGTAACTTGTTAAGCACTTATTAAATAAAATGATAGAAGGAATTATTCATTTATTCAAAAACAGAAGTAATGAAAATTATGAGCTTACCATTTCTGTTCTGAAGATTCTGCTGTCCCATTAGCCTGTAGCTTCTTCTGAATATTTTATTCTATATTACAATTATTAATTTCTTCTCTGTAAATAATGATATAATTAGTATGGATTGAAGAAAACATCTTGACACGTTCTTTGGGATTTAAACGTATATTTAATGAAAAATAAAAATAAAAGTAAAATAAAAAAAAGGGAAGTGAGAAGTAGTCTCACTTTACATAATCAAGACTTAAACACTAACTAACTCAGAATCTATTCTGATAAAACATGTAGATGTAAAAAGTCACGTGAAAGTTCTAAAAATAGATCTTCACCCCTTCGAGAAAGGGAATGGAAAATTGGGAGGGTGGAAACAGATACACTTTTGTTCTTATTATAATGTTCGTTTTTTCACGGAACACATTTTGGAATAAAGAAGTCTTTTTGAGTTTGTAATTTTCTGTCATCCCTCCTCAAACGAGGAATAGTGTCTTAGTTCCAAATTGTCGCGGTGTTTCAGAAAATTTGGCTTAGGAGTAGGTTTGGTCAACACATCTGCAGTCATTAATTTACTCTGCAGATATTGTAGAGAAATAGTCCCATTTTCACACAGGTTCTTCACGCTGTGATATCGAATGTCAATGTGCTTGGAGTGTGCTGTGTGTTTGGGCGATTCGATCATTTTGATTGTAGACTGATTGTCGTCAAATAATCTTATGGGCAGTTCCTGTGGTAAGTCAAGGTCCTCTAGTACCCTGATGAGCCATAATATCTCTTGTCCAGCATTTGCGGCTGATACGAATTCTGCTTCTGCAGAAGACAGAGCTACACACGTTTGCTTTTTCGATATCCAGTGGATTGGTGTTTTTCCAACGAAGAATAGGTTCCCTGTCATCGATTTGCGATCAGATTTATCACCGGCCCAATCGGCATCGACGTAGCAGGTCAGGATAGGTTTTTCCTTTGCACTTATAACTAAATTTAATTTTTCAGTGGTTTTCAAATAGCATATAATCTTTTTCGCAGCATCCCAGTCTTGCTGCCTGGGCTTCTCATTTCGTCTACTTAGAATATTGACAGCTGCTGCAATGTCAGGTCTAGATATAGTAGCTATATATAATAGGGATCCGATGGCTTGTCTGTATTTTTATTGTTGTTTAGTAGATTGTCGTCGGAGGCGTTGTTTAGGTAACCAAGATTCATTGGTATATTAGTGGGCTTAGCATTTTGAAGATTGAATTTTTCTACAAGTTCTTTAATTTTAGATCTTTGGTTTATGAAGTATTCTCCTTGTTTAGATTTTTGTATGTTAATGCCGAGGTAGTAGCTTATTTCCCCGAGATTTTTGAGCTCGTATTTTGCACTAAGTTTCTCAATAGTTTCTTCTATTTGTTGGTCCGACCCTGATATTAAAAGGTCGTCCACGTAAATAATTATATGTATGGGGTTTGTTTCATCTTTCCTAAACAGGCAGGCATCTGCTGTGCTTTGTGCCGAATTCTTTTAGAGTTTCACCAATTTTCAAATGCCATGATCTGGCGGCTTGCTTAAGACCATAAAGGGCTTTTTCTAGTTTCCATACTTTATTTTCGTTTCCAGGTGAAATATAGCCTTTAGGCTGTTCCATGTATACTATTTCCTCTAAGTCTCCATGCAGGAAGGCAGTTTTAATATCAATATGGTGAACCTGTCTATTTCTGTGAGCGGCACTGGCCAAAAAAGCTCTAATTGTGCTATGTGATACCACCGGGGCAAAAGTTTCGTGAAAGTCTTCGCCATATTTTTGGCTGAAGCCCTTCGCAACCAACCTTGCTTTATATTTGGCTATTTTGCCTGAGGAGTCATATTTGACCTTATAAGTCCATTTGGACCCAATAACTTTTCTTCCTGGTGGAGGTTCTACCAATGTGAATGTTTTGTTTTGGTTTAAGGAAATCATTTCTTCCTGCATTGCGTTTAGCCAGTTTTGTTTTTCTTGTGGGTTTGTTATGTTGAGAAAATTGTTATAATCTTTAGGTTCATTAGCCTCAAAGTTTTCTGTTAAGTAAATAAGCCTTTTGGGAGGTACACCTTTATTGTGTCTATTTGACCTTCTCAAGGTGTCATTTGTGTTGTCGTGTTCACTAGTGATATTTTGATCTGGTGAACTTATGTCAATTTTGACAATTTCGCGCCCTATATGCGATTCTGTGTCGGTGTGTTCATTTGTGTTGTTTTCTGAGAGTAATTCTATTTCATTGTTTTCTCCTGAATTGTTTATAGTATTTTCAATGAATTTAACTGTTCTTGCAAGTATTACGCAGCCATTTTTCAGGTAGATTCTATACGCTTTAGCGCTGTTGTCGTAGCCGACAAAAATGCCTTCTTGGGCTTTGTCATCTAATTTACCCCGTTTACTTTTATGAATGTAAGCATAGGCTTTACAGCCAAAAGTTTTTAAGTGACTTAAATTTGGTTTGCTACCATGCCATAATTCGTAAGGAGTTTTTGTAGTGGCTTTTGTAGGTAGTCTGTTTTGGAAGTAGTTGGCGGTGTTTAAAGCTTCCCCCCACAATTTTTTGTCTAAGTTGGCTTCTGATAAAAGTGTACGTGTCATTTCGATTAGTGTACGATTCTTTCCTTCCGCAACCCCATTTTGGGCTGGGCAATGTGGTACGGTGAGCTGATGGTGAATTCCATTTTCTTTAAGAAACTCTTCTACATTTTTGCTCATGTATTCACCGCCATTATCTGACCTTATTGTTTCCGGTTTCTTTCCAAATTTGTTTGTGGTAAAGTTGACGTATTCTTTTAATTTCTCGATGACTTCGCTCTTTTTACTTAGAAAATAAATCATTGTATACCTAGAATAATCGTCAACAAAAGTTAAGAAATATGATTTACCGCCTATTGTTGGTACTTGAATAGGTCCGCAAACATCGCTATGTACTAATTCTAGTATTTGTTTTCCCCTATTTTCTGCAGTTTTTGGATACGGGGTGTCAGTCAGTTTTGTTTTGATGCAAATTTCGCATGTTATCTCGTGTTTGCAGTTATTGATTTTTATTCCCTGAACTAATTGATTTTTGTTTAGTTCTTTAATAGAGTTGAAATTTTTATGTCCCATGCGTTTATGCCATAGAGTTATACAGTTAGGGTTTTGGCATTCTTCAGTCAGGTATGTGTTATGTTTGTTTATTGGCATGGGCAAGTTTAACTCATATAAGTTGTTATTTTTTGTACCCTCTAAAATGGTTTCATTTTTCATAGAGATGTAACACTTTTGTTTAGTGAATGTGACTTTACAGCCATTTTGGGTGGCTTTGTGTACAGATATTAAGTTTGCCTTTAATTCTGGAACATACAAGACGTCCCTTAGTGTTAGTTCCCTTTTTTGTTTATTTGGATCCAGGTATTCAATTTTCATTTCTCCTGAACCAAGTGAAGTGAGGGTGTTACCGTTTGCTACACATACTTGCGATTTTTGTGACTCATCTAAATTAACGAAAAGGTCTATATTGTTGCTTATGTGCGATGAGAAACCACTGTCAATTATAAAGTTGTTCGTCAATGCGTTTTGAGTCGTGAAAGCCATTTGTTTTGTTTGTGATGTTATTTGCTTCATTTGTTTTGAATGGCTTTGTTGTTGTGTATGTGTGTGTGGCAACCCATCATTGTGTGTCACTAACTGTGAGGAATTGGTTGCTCTGAATTTATTTCTAAATTGTTTGTTTTTAGTGTTATCAGCATTTCTGTTTTTCAGATGCCAGCACTCCGATTTATTGTGATTTGTTTTCTTGCAATACGTGCAGTATTTATTTTCCTTTTTGAAATTACTATTATACTGTTGTTTTTTATTTATGTGAAAAGCTTTAGAAGAATTCGTGTTGTTTTCGGAGGCTTCTTTTCGACGATTGAATTCATCTAGCAATTTGCTGCTAACATAGTTAGGTGTCAGTTCATTTTCAGGGCGAGCTTCAAGGGCTATAAACAATGTTTCGTAACTTTTAGGGACGGAGCATAGTAACAGTGCAGAAATGTGCGCGAATTTGATTTCTTCCCCAATGGATTTCAATTTATCTATGATTTCCAACATTTTATTTATGTGGATTTGCATATCGCCACCTTCATCTAGCTTCGTGCTATATAATTTTCTCAGTAAGTACAATTTGCTACTTAAATTTGTTCATTCGTGGATATCACGCAACTTGTTCCATGTTTCTAGGGCTGTTTGGCATTGTTTAATATGGATGATTTGGGAATCATCAATGAACAAGTTTTTTATGGCACGCGCTTTATTGTCCTTTTTCGCCATACATCTGTGATAGGATTTGGCGGGTCATCTGTTATTACTTCGTATAATTCTAACTTCATGAGGTACATTTGCATTTTAAATTTCCAAACTGAATAATTTTCGGAATTTAGTTTTTCTATAACTGGACTTTCTTTAAAAGATGCCATTTTTGATTTCTTTTTGTTTATAGCAAAATACTATATCTTTGAGAAGAATTTATTTTGAAAAGTTTTGTTTTTATGATATTTTTTATTAATTCTTCAATTTTCAGAAAAACGAGTTTTCTTAATTTTCGTAATTCAAAAAAAAAAAAAAAAAAAAAAAAAAAAAAATGTACGAATGCATTTATTTTCTATTTTGCATTTTTTAAATATATGATTTCAAACATTGAATACTTTGTTAAATAATAATATTATTTAATATTCATGTTTTATTTTCATATTAATTTACTTTTACTTTTAGATATTTTTCCCTTTATCTTCGGGACAGCCAGACAATTTTTAATATGGGTAAGCTTTAATATGTTACTTAAGAACAATGATACATTTTTCATTTATTTAATATCATCAGTCACTCATAATCTAATGGAAATATTTATTTCCATTACTCAGTAGCTTGTTAAGCACTTATTAAATAAAATGATAGAAGCAATTATTCATTTATTCAAAAACAGAAGTAATGAAAATTATGAGCTTACCATTTCTGTTCTGAAGATTCTGCTGTCCCATTAGCCTGTAGCTTCTTCTGAATATTTTATTCTATATTACAATTATTAATTTCTTCTCTGTAAATAATGATATAATTAGTATGGATTGAAGAAAACATCTTGACACGTTCTTTGGGATTTAAACGTATATTTAATGAAAAATAAAAATAAAAGGAAAACAAAAAAAGGAAAGTGAGAAGTAGTCTCACTTTACATAATCAAGACTTAAACACTAACTAACTCAGAATCTATTCTGATAAAACATGTAGATGTAAAAAGTCACGTGAAAGTTCTAAAAATAGATCTTCACCCCTTCGAGAAAGGGAATGGAAAATTGGGAGGGTGGAAACAGATACACTTTTGTTCTTATTATAATGTTCGTTTTTTCACGGAACACATTTTGGAATAAAGAAGTCTTTTTGAGTTTGTAATTTTCTGTCACTTTTATGTACCATGTTTTTAAATTTTCTGTTGAATCATATAAACGCTACTGAAGGCAGCGGGAACCCGGAGCAATTGGATAAAAGTATTAAAAAAATTCCTTGCTATCGTGTTTTGAGCTATTATAAAAGTTTCAAATGGCTATCTAGCCGGGAAGTTAGTTAAAGTTGATTGCAAGCTTCGTACAGGTAACGCTGCCGAAGGCAGCAGAGTACCGAAGCAATTAGTTAAAAATATTTTTAAAACGCATTTTCACCGTATTCTGAAAGTTTCAAATGTCTAGCTACTCGGAAAGTTAGGTAAATAAATTTTATATTGAATCATATAAACGCTGCCAAATACAGTAGGGACCTGAAACAGTTGACTAAAAGTATTTTAAAAAATGTATTGTCACAGTGTTCTGAGCTATCCTGAAAGTCTTAAATATCTAGCTAGTCGGGAAGTTAGTGAAAAATCGATTGCAAGCTTTGTACTGGTGATGCTGTCGAAGGCAGCAAGAACCCGAAGCAGTAGGTTAAAAATATTTAAAAAATGCATTTTCGCCGTGTTCTGAACTATTCTGAAAGTTTCAAATGTCTACCTAGTCGGGAAGTTAGTTAAATAAATTTTCTATTGAACCATATAAACGCTGCCGAAGGCAGTAGGGACCTGAAACAGTTCACTAAAATTATTTAAAAAATGTATTGTCATCGTGTTATGAGCTAGCCTGAAAGTTTCAAATGTCTAGCTAGTCGGAAAGTTAGTAAAAAATCGATTGCAAGCTTTGTACTGATAACGCTGCCGAAGGCAGCAGGAACCCGAAACAGTTCGCTAAAGGTATTTAAAAAATGCATTTTCACAGTGTCCTGAACTATTCTGAAAGTTTCAAATGTCTAGCTAGTCGGGAAGTTAGTTAAATAAATTTTCTGTCAAATCATATAAGCGCTGCCGAAGCCAGCGGGACCTGAAATAGTTGACTAAAATTATTAGAAAAATGTATTGTCACCGTGTTGTGAGCTGTCCTGAAAATTTCAAATATCTAGCTAGTCGGGAAGTTAGTTAAAAATCGATTGCAAGATTTGTACTGGACAAACAAACAAACATACAAACAAACAAACAAGAATCGAAGTTAATAAAAACATGGTAAAATTATGCATCAACATTTTCTAAACCTTCATACTTGCGATGTGCACAGTTGATTAAATATTGAACTACTTACATTTTTTCAATTTTAAAATAAAATCATTATAATTGAAAGAAAAGTAATTTATGTACATATATACATGGTTAACACAATTAAATAACACGGTCAAGCAAACATGCATTTTATTATTATTATAAATACAACACAGATTTTGAAATAAATTCCTCTTAGATAAATGCTAAAAATTAAATCACAATCAAATCGAATGAAACGTATCTCTCTCTCCCTCTCTCTTACACACACACACACACACACACACACACACACACACACACTATGTATGAATAAATTCATATATAAATTCAAAAACTTCATAAATTATCGCAAGCTTATGTTTATGAAGAAGAGTTTATAATGGGTGCAGGTCAATAATTAGTTCTTTGAAAAAAATAGCATTCACTCACTAAAAACAAATTATATTTAAAATCCTAAGGTTTTCTTTCTTTCTTCTCCCCCTTTAAAAAAAAAAAAAAAAAAAAAATCTGTATTTTATCATTTTTAAATTAATTCAGACTTTATTAATAAATATATTAAAATGGGGATTCTTTTTGAATAAGAAGGTATTGTTGTTATTGTTAATAATACTTTTAAAATCACAAAATTTTGTCACTAATTGTAAATTAAAAATCAAATTAAGTACGTTAAATCGAAATCAAATGAAAAAAAAAGTTTAAATATATTAAATTTATATATATATTAAAAAAAAAATCAGAACAAAATTTCTTGAATCTCAATGGCAAGGGAGCAATCGTAATGCCGAAAATTTATATATTCCTTAATTAAAGATATTCTAAGAGAACTTTTCCCGTATCAACAAATATGCTATCATACTTTTAAAAACTCATATATATTTAAAAGATAGCAAAAAATTAGCTGAACCAAAATGGCCAGGGACCAAAATTTCCTCGGGACCAAAACAGCAGGACCAAAGTGTCCTGCTTCGTTTTTATTTAGGGGAGACCCGTGTACCTTTTATAAATAATCTATTTTTAATAGATTAGATTGCGCATAGAGCTCTCAGGTTTAATTCAGTTATATAAATAATATTTATTAATGTTCTGATTTACTAGAGAGCTGAACAGTTTATAAAGAAGTTTAAAAGTTATTAGTCATAAAGAGTCAATAAGAAGGCAAGATTTGTACTCACCTTCTCACCAGTCCATGATGTAGTATCCAGAGACAGTAAGAACCATCTTCGATCGGCATCTGAAAATAAACTGGGTGTGTGGAGAAAAATATTAATCTATGTTAAATGTGTTGTTATTTTGTATTTTAGATCCATCATTAAATTAGCTTCTTGTTGACACAACTATTTATTCTGGATTAGATATATTATATGATATATAACTATAGATGAATAATAAAAAATATTCCGGAGCATTTAACAGAGCTCCGATCATTACGTTTACATTTTGATAAGTGAATACATATACATTATAGATGTTCACGCGCGAGAGAAACATTTGGAAAAACGATGATTAAACAGCTTGAAAGCTAGGAGTGGTACATTCTTCTTAGCTACCTGTACATTAATGAAGATTGTCTCTAGTCGAAAAAGTTTTATTCGAATAAGAGTTTTTTTCTTTAATAGCGAAATATTAAAACACAAATTATTTGAGTTTTTCTTACACTTTTACGACACCCCTACTTGTTTTATATTTCGCTGTAATCTAGTAAGTTCAGATTCTTTCTGAGTTTAAGTAGACTTGTCTTTGGTAATGGTTTCGTCATGATGTTGGCAGTCATGTTACTGCTATCAACATATTGCAATTTTATTATCTTATTTTCGTATAGTTCTTTTATGAAATGGTATTTTAAGTCCACATGCTTTGATCGTGATTGGTATTTGTTGCATTCAATTAATTTGATGCATGCTTGATTGTCTTCGAAAATTACAACAGGTTTTTCTTGTTTCATGTCTAAATCATTTAGTCGTCGCAATAGCCACACAGTTTCTTGAGCTGCATTGCTGGCAGAGACGTATTCTACCTCAGCGGTAGATAATGTGATATTATTTTGTTTCTTCGAAACCCAGTATATAGGGTTCTCTCCAATGAAGAAAATGTTACCTGTGACAGATTTTCTGTCACCTGGATCATTTGCATAGTCTGTGTCAGCATATACTGTTAAAACTGGTGCTGCGTTTTTATTATACGCTAACTTTAGATTTATTGTTGATTTGAGATACCTCATGACCTTTTTTACAGCTTCCCAGTCGCACTTTCTGGGATTTTCATTATGTCTAGACAGAAAGTTGACAGCCGCACTTATATCTGGTCTACATGTTGTGGAAATGTACAATAATGCCCCTACTGCTTTTCTATAGTCTGTATTGTTTGGCAAAAAATTATCGTTATTATTATTTTTTAAATAATTTGTATCCATTGGGATATTAGTAGGTTTTGAATCTGTTAAATTAAACTTGTCTATTAATTGTTTAATTTTATTGGTTTGATCTAATAACAATGTATTTTTATCCGGTCTAGTAATGTTTATGCCTAGATAATTAACTACATTCCCTAGGTTAGTAATTTTATATTCGCGGCTGAGTTTTTCAGTAATTTATTTTATGTCGTTCTTAGTTCCAGCGATTAAAATATCATCTACGTACACTAGCACGTAGACTTTTCTACCGTTAATATTTCTTTTATATAGACATTTGTCAGCTTGACTTTGTGTAAAATTTAGATTAATTAATGTCTCATTTATTTTCAAGTTCCAGGCTCTGGCTGCCTGCTTGAGACCATAGATTGCCTTTTTTAATCTACAGACCTTTTTCTCATCCCCGGGATTTATAAATCCTTCTGGTTGCGACATGTAAATTGTTTCTTCCAATTCCCCATGCAAAAACGCGGTTTTTACATCTAAATGATTTAATTCTAGATTATTGTATAGTGCCATGACTAAAAATGATCTGATAGTTGTGTGAGACGCCACTGGGGCAAATGTCTCATCGTAATCCACTCCGTATTTTTGGCTAAATCCTTTCGCCACTAACCTCGCTTTATATTTTTGAATTTCTCCCATATGATTGTATTTGGCTTTGAACGCCCATTTAGAACCTACTATATGTGCGTTGGGTGGAGGGTCTACTAATGTCCATGTATTATTCTCTTTGAGTGAATTAATCTCATCTTTGGCTGCTTTTAGCCAATTTTCTTTTTCTACAGGGTTCTGCAATTCTAATATTTCACGAAAGGTTTTAGGTTCGACTACATTTAAGGTATCTGTTAACAAAGCGAATCTATCAGGTGGAACGCCTTTGTTGGCTCTTTCTGATCTTCTGGGAATATTTTGATCTGAAATTTCCTCATTCTGTAAATTTGGTTCCTCAATGTGATCTAATTCCTAATTCTGTTCAGTTAAAACTACCGGAAAGGATGATTTACTATTTATTTCACCAGTACCGGCTTCATTCTCATTTTCATTTATTAGTAACGGATTATCGTCATTTTTATTGCTTATTTCACGCATTTGATCTGTTTCGATAAATTTTACCGTTCTACATATTTTTACATTATCATCTATGTAAATTCTATATCCCTTACTTCTGAGGTCATATCCCACAAATGTACCCAATTTAGCCTTGCTGTCTAGTTTCCTTCTATTTATTTTATGAATATATGTGTATGCTTTACAACCAAAAGTTTTAATATTTGAAAGATCTGGTTTGTTTCCTGACCATCTTTCATACGGTGTTACGTCGCAAGCTCTTGTGGGTAATCTGTTTTGCAGATAAGTTGCAGTCATGACAGCTTCGCCCCAAAATTTATTTGGTAATCCGCTCTGTTTTAGTCAACTAAGGTTCTGTTTTTTCTTTCTGCGACGGCATTTTGAGGTGAACAGTGAGGTACAATAAGTTGATGTTCTATTCCCTCATTGGTGAGAAATTCTTCGAATTCTTTACTTGTATATTCCCCACCATTGTCAGTGCGGAGTATTTTTATTTTCCTTCCAAACCTATTCGCAGTTAACGCATGATATTCTTTAAATTTTTCGAATGCTTCACTTTTCCTGTTTTTTCTTTCTGCGACGGCATTTTGAGGTGAACAGTGAGGTACAATAAGTTGATGTTCTATTCCCTCATTGGTGAGAAATTCTTCGAATTCTTTACTTGTATATTCCCCACCATTGTCAGTGCGGAGTATTTTTATTTTCCTTCCAAACCTATTCGCAGTTAAGAGGCCTCAGGAGTGATTTGACGTTTTTCTTTCTTCAGCGTTAATCTATAGGTTTTTTTGCTTTACTAGTTCTTCTAATATCTCATTATGTCATTCATATTTTTTTTAAATTTCAAAAGGATTACTATTTTATACTTCTCTTTTCTTTTCGCAACTTTTCACTTTTTTAAAAAACTCATTAATTGTATTTTTAAAAAATTATTGAAATTTCTTTGTCAAAGTAGAGTTGAAAAATTGGACTTTGAACTGCTTTTTCGGAAAAAAATATTTGGTTTATCGAAATTTGATTAAGATACGAAAAATGTTCTTTCAAATACCTATTGATAGACTTAAAAATATTTTGTATGTGTTTAATATTAAATGCTACAGTAGGAAAAATAATCAAAGAGAGATGAACGCTAAGTCATATATTTCCTACCCCCTCTAGTAGGGAAAAAGAAAATCCCTATTTCTAATGGGCGTTACACCTGTCAGCGTTGATAGATGTTTTTCTTATCTATTCTTTTTTTTTTCAACAGCTGCAGGCACTTTTGCAGTCTCTGAAATGACCATTTGTTGTCCTAGCAGCACCTTTCATGAAATGGAATACCAAATAATAGTTTGCTTTCGTACATTGTCAGGGGTTGATCCAGGTTTTAATTTTTGGGGCCCATCTTTGTGAAAAACAAATTGTTTTTGTGAATTTTTTATTTATTTTTGTGGAAAAAAAATTGTCGATAGAAACCTTTCATTTTATCAGATACTCTTTCTAATGTTTAATTTCAAGTTAATAGCATTTTATTAAACAAGTATAGACACTCATAAAAAATAATACTGTAAACATGGAAAAATTTTACAAAAGTATTACTTTTATAAAACAAAATTTTGTGAAAGGGCTGTTTTTATAGATTTGAATTTTGTGAAGGGACCCATTTTCTAAATTTGAATTGTGTGAAGGGACCCATTTTATGGATTTGAATTTTGTGAAGGGGCCAGTTTTAAGGATTTGAATTTTGTGAAGGGGCCCATTTTAGGGATTTGAATTTTGTGAAGGGGCAAGCAAAAGGGTTCCAATTTTTGCCTGGATCCACCCCTGATTGTTAATGAATAAATAAATAAAAATAATTAGAAATTAACTTAAAAGATCATGTTTTTATTCTTTATTTATTTCAAACTAATGGGAAATATTTTTCGAGTAATGTTTCCCGAATTTACTCTAAAATATTACTAATACAGTTGTCCTTGTAATCCAGTTATTCATTAGTATACAAGTTGTATTTCATGGTCTAATAAAAATATGTTTTCTAAAGGTATGAAATCAAGGAACAAATGTTATTTAAAAACAAAATTTAATAATAATAATAATAAAGTGCTTAAATATATACATGTGTGTCTAAAATAACTAAAATCACATAACGTTGCTCTATTCTTACGTAGATTTTTGGTTACTGATAGTAATTGCTTTTGGTCCGTTTCTTTGCGCACATTCCATAAAAGAGCATGAAATTAAATCATTGCTTATCCCCCCCCCCCCACACACACACATACCTACCAAATAAAATAAGAATAAAAAATAAAATAAATAAATAAATAGAGTTCAACCATTTGAGGACACGGGCACCGTTTAATAAATACAGTGAATATAGCTATGAAACATTTCAAAGGCTGCCTTGAAATATGGTGCTGAATTCAGGGTTTTTAAAAATTTTGCTGTATTCAATTTCATGTAAAATTATTTTGTTTTTATTGAAATTTTTCATTTTATATGTTTAATTTGTCTTACAATGTATAAAAAACTCCCCAAATACCATTTATTGTAGGTAGTTGTATGTTATATCATTAATATTATATCATTATGTTACATCATTTTTCTTCTTTCCAATCTACATGCAAGTAGCACCGGGGGTACTTCCCCCCAGGAGAAGTGGAAGCGATGCCCCCAGATGCACAAAATTTTTTTCCTAATTAACTACTACTATTATCGATAATTCATATTAGTTTTACAATCACAGGTTAAGAAAAACTCTCATTATGTACATTTATACGAATTTTTGTCCTATACTGCCATATTTAAAAATTTAGAAAAAATACGATCACAGCGCCACCTGTTGAGCGATTGATCCCAAAATCTAATCAGCACCAGTTTATGTCAGGGGCCAAGTAAATACCAAGTTTGGTTAAATTTCGTTAAAAAAAAAAAAAAAAAAAAAAAAAAAAATCGATAACTTTGTTTTAAATTATCACAGATTTATAGTTCAACCATTCGTTTTAAAGGTATTGACGAGACCTTTCGAAAGATACCCATCTTGAAAATTTACACCTCCCCTTTAGGGGGGGGGGGCGAGGCTCCTACACATACAAAAAAATTTTCCCAGTTGACTATCTCTATTATAAATAATTCTTGTAAATTTCATAATGATTACTAAAAAATAATTCTCTTTATGCCCAATACAAAATTTTGTCCTATATCACCATGTTAAAAATTTAGAAAAAGCGGGATGGCAACGCAACCTGTAAGACAATTTTTACCAAAAGTTGATAGGCACTAATTTATGTCAAGGTGCAATTACATACCAATTTGTATGAAATTCTGTGCATAAGTTCCTGAGATACAGTTGCCACAAAATTTTGTCACACACACACACACAGAGACAGACAGACGGACGGACAGACATTTTCTAAAAATGGTCAAATCGTGTTCTACAGCTCTCAAAACGTGTAAATTCATCAAAAAATCGAGGTCGAAATTTTTTACGAATCCAATACTTTCTTCTATTGAACACAGAAGAAAGTAAAAATAAATAAAAGGAAAAAAATTTAAATTAATTACCATTTTTCCTTCTGTCGCAGGTCTCTTTTGAAAGTACGATGTAATCAAATTATTATATTTTTCCCCTTTTTGTTGACACAAATAAATAAATAAAGCTTTAAGATTATTTATTTTAATTTTTAATTATTTCCAAAAATATTTACGACTTAATTTATTTTTCGACGTATGATAAAATATACTTTCACGCCAATAATAATAATTAAAATAATAATAATAATTAATTAATTAATTAATAAAACTTTTTCGGTACTGTCCGTTTCGGAACTGATTATTATTAATTTTCTTTTCTTTAGTTTTTTTTTTTTCTTTCAAAAAGGAAAAGAAAGAAAAAAAAAAGATTTTTTATATATACTCAAATTATAACATCGCTTTCAAATTATTCAATTATATTTCCGATAAATTTTCGATTTCGATAAATGTCCAACCATCGTAAAACTGGCGAGAACATTTTATCCGTAGATTGAGAAGACTAATAGTCCTCCGTCCTAAAAATCTGGTACATTCAGCGAAAATATCTTTATTAAATTATTGAAAGTATTTCATTGCTTTTAAAATTTGATTGTCTACTTAAACTTTTCCCTGACACATTTATTGAAATTTAAATTAAGTAAAGAAAAAGTAAATCATAGTTGTCCATCACAAAATTAAAAAGACAGTTTATTCCATAATTATGGATTATATACGATAAAAATAAATAAAGTAAAGTAAAAATAAAGACAAGCTTCACTAAATCAATCCATTTTCCTTTCCTTTTTTCTTTCTGTCTTTTTATATTTTTGCCAATACAAATGTTTGGAATACCATATGTTTGGAAAGATACTTAAACGGGTGTTTGAAGAAGGGGAAAATTGTGGGTTTATTGGGGAAGATCCTCTTGAAATCCCCCAGAAAAAAAGGGATTTTCTCGTCTACAACCGAAATGCTTGCTATTGAATGGGGGAAAGCAGAAACCATTCTCGTCTTTCGCTAACCCTGAAACACGGATTAATAGAAGAGGATGCGAAAGAGGCTTCCAAATCTGGCTTTTTTTTATCTGACCACAACAGATGGCGCCACAGTCGAGGACCTCCCTTTCCGAAAGCTCCCGTAATGATTTTCAATGGCAAAAAACGGCATTTAATTTAATTTTTTTATGGAAAGTTTTAACTTTAACAAAATCAAGTAAACAGAAATAATGCTATATAAGGTCTTCCTAATAACATATATTTTTTTTTTATAACGGTGGGACTTTTCATTACTTTGTAAGAGGTTATACAAAATACGAGATCGTATTGATTAAAATCAGAATAAAAGGCATTTAAAATTTTTCAGTACTGTACAAATAATCTGTGATACAAAGTAAAAAATGTCATTAATAAGGAATATTAAAAATTAAGGAAAGAAAGAAAAAATTATTAATAAAGAAAGAAAGAAAAGAAAATTATTTATAAATAATTAAATAAAATCTGTTGTACTTTATCCATTTATTTTTCAAACTTTTAAATTTAATAAGAATTATTTTGATTTATTTATAATACAGAAAATTAACGAACTTATTAATTTTTTTAAGGTAATATAATATATATGTATTTAAATAAAAAAAAAAAAAAAAAAAAAAATATGATAGTTTCTGTGACTTGAGGTATTTTAGAAATTGTATGGAGATATATTTGTATAAGAATTTGTATAAGAAAATATAGAAGAAAGTCATGTGGTGGCCAAAACAGACTAGTTTTTTTAAACGTAAATATAAGTAAAAATTTTATGATAATTTCTGTTATTTGAGGAATTTTAGAAATTGTGTGGAGATATATTTAAATTTATTTTCATTTCAACAAATTACAGGGAAATTCATCCTCACCTCTTTTTACTATATAGGATAATATGATTTTTTTAAACTATGTATTATTTTTATTTTAAAACTCATTCATCTTTAACGAATGTGCTATATGTAAATATCTGACTGAATTATCAATAGTTTTTTAATGTTAAAATATTTTTAAACTATTTTAATTTACATATGTCTCGGTAAGTTAGTTATCTTTATTAAAAACGTTAATTATCTTTATTAAAAACCCCGTCATCGGCCGAGAGGTTCTCATTAAAATCTGGTAGACGGGAAGTGCTGGGTTCGTTGCCAGGTCGCGCTCGCTGACCTAGTCGTTTAGAGTTTTCGGTGTTTTTTTTCCCCCAAAACTCGAGTAAATATGGGCTTTGACTCCTAAGAATGACCAAAACGGCGGGCAGACTACCCAGCCCTAGGATCCTCGGGTAGTCAATCAGCCTTAACTTTTACATCACCACCCCCACCATCACCTTATTAAACAGTGGGCGAACAGTTTGGCGTTCAAAGCTGATAGACGGGAAGTGCCTGGTTCGATACCAGGTTGCGCTCGTCAACCTAGCTGCTCAGAGTTTTCCGTGATTTTCGCCGAAACACACGTAAATACAGACTGGCACCACCTTAGAAAGACCACCACAGAGGGCACACCACCAAGACCCAGGACCCTCGTGTAGTCAATTGGCCTTAACCTTCACACAGTAACACCACCATCTTATTAAGCAGTGGCCGAATGTTTCTGCGTCCAAAACTGGTAGATGTGAAGCGCCGAGCTTGATACCAGGTCGCACTCGTCAATTTAGCTGCTCGGAGTTTTCCGTGGTTTTTGCCCAAACTTGAATAAATACGGACTAGTACCCTAAAAAAGACACCCCTCATAGGGCACACCACCCAGGCCCTCGTCCAGTCTATTGGCCTTAACCTTCACACCACCACCACCACCACCACCTTATTAACAGTGGCCGAGCGGTTCTGCGCTCAGAGCTGGTAGACAGGGAAGTGCCGGGTTTGAGTACAGGTTACGTTAGTCGACGAAACCATTCGTATTTTTCTATAGTTACTAGGGAAGACTTCTGTGGGGATCTTTTTAAGGTGTACTAATGCGTATTTACGCTACTTTCGGGGAAAACCATAGAAAACTTTGAACGGCTTGGCTAATGAGCGCAACCTGCGATGAACGCGGCACTTCCTGTTTTCCAGCTTTGAGAGCTGAACCTCTCGACCACATAATCGATTAAGGAAATTCATACTTATGAAAGTTGGGAAGAGGGGAATGGCGATTTTATCAATTTTTAAGTCGCCATGTGGCGAGTGTTGAAAGTGGATTTCTTCAGGTCTAATTCAATCTACGTGATTTAATTGATTTAATTATCGTTTCAAATATTAAATATTTTGATTTATATTATAACTTTGTATCTGTGTATTAATTCTATTAAGATTTTAAAAATATATAGAGGAGTGGTGTGCTGGTTAAGCTAGATTGCCTACACGAAGGAGATAGGCGTGGGGAGAATATCCTCTGTCGAGATCTTTCTAAGAAACCAAGAACGCCCAGCCTATATCCATGTAAGATTT
Source organism: Salticus scenicus (assembly GCA_963930645.1). Taxonomy (NCBI): domain Eukaryota; kingdom Metazoa; phylum Arthropoda; class Arachnida; order Araneae; family Salticidae; genus Salticus; species Salticus scenicus. Next base: position 323,539,427 of record OZ005651.1, on the reverse strand, counting down.
GGTGAAAACAATTAAAAATTAAAAACGATTGAAATGACTAATGCGACTTGGGTTCGAACCCGGCATTTCTCGTGTTCCAAAAGGTATGTATAATACCATTTTTTTTAATTGCGATTATAGTAACGAAAAAATCCTGATGTACGTTACTGAACGAAATTTTTAAAAATTATATATAGATATAATTAAATTTATTTTTGTTTAATAAATTACAGGAAAATGCTTTTTCGTACGGCAGGACTATTTCTTTAAATCTGCGATTTTGCATTATCGCCGATTTTGTGTTCCACCACATATATATGCCAGGATATCTGCCAATATCTAATTTTACCACTTAATTTTCTAAACTATCTTAAAACTAGTATGTTGTGGCTACCACATGACTTTATTCTATATTTTCCTATACAAATTCACTCAGTAAAAATAATTTATTAAAATTATTATTTAAAAAAAATTATCTTCCATGATAGTGCAGACGATTTCCATACTATAGAAGTAGTATAACACTAAATATCCAAAAAAAAAAAGTCAATTTTATTGTCAATATTACAATTTAAAAAACTTTTTTTTTTTTTTTTTTTTTTTTTTTTTTAATAAAAATGAAAAAAATCGATAACTTTATTTTAAATTATAGCAGATCGGTGGTTCAACCATTTGTTTTGCAGGTATTGACGAGCTCTTTTGAAAGATACCCATCATGAAAATTTACTCCCCTCGAGGGGGAGGGGGAGGCTCCTACACATACAAAATTTTTTTTTCCAGTTGACTATCTCTATTATAAATAATTCTTCAAATAATGATTAATAAATAAAATTGTGTAATAAATTTGATAATGATTACTAAAAAATAATTCTCTTTATGCACATTTATACAAAATTTTGTCCTATATCACCATGCTAAAAATTTAGAAAAAGCGGGATAGCAACGCAACCTGTAAGACAATTTTTACCAAAAGTTGATAGGCACTAATTTATGTCAATGTGCAACTACATACCAATTTGTATGAAATTCTGTGCAGTATTTTCTGAGAAACAGTTACCACAAAATTTTGTCACACACACACACAGACAGACAGACAGACATTTTCTAAAAATGGTCAAGTCGTGCTCTACAGCTCTCAAAACGTGTAATTCCATCAAAAACCCGAGTTCTAAAATTTTTACGAATCCAATACTGTCTTCGATTGAATATAGAAGGAAGTATTTTCCTATACAAATTCACTCAGTAAAAATAATTTATTAAAATCATTATTTAAAAAAATTATCTTCCATGATAATGCAGACGATTCCCACACTAGAGAAGTAGTATAACACTAAATATCCATAAAAAGTCAATTTTACTGTCACTATTACAATTAAAAAATATATATATAACTTTATTTTAAATTATCGCAGATCGATGGTTCGATCATTCGTTTTAAAGGTATTGGCGAGCTCTTTTGAAAGATAACCATCATAAAAATTTACTCCCCTCGAGGGGGGACTTCCTGCCCAGGGGGGGGGGGTGGCAAGGCTCCTACACATACAACATTTTTTTACCAGTTGACTATCTCTATTATAATTAATTCTTGTAAATTTCATAATTACTAAAAAATAATTCTCTTTATGCACATTTATACAAAATTTTGTCCTATATCATCATGCTAAAAATTTAGAAAAAGCTGGATGGCAACGGAACCTGTAAGACAATTTTTACCCAAAGTTGAAAAGCACTAATTTATGTCAAGGTGCAACTACATACCAATTTGTATGAAATTCTGTGCAGTACTTCCTGAGATACAGTTGCCACAAAATTTTGTCACACACACACACGCACAGACAGACATTTTCTAAAAATGGTCAAATGGTGTTCTACAGCCCTCAAAACGTGTAAATCCATCAAAAACCCGAGGTCGAAAATTTTTACGAATCCAATACTTTCTTCTATTAAATATAGAAGAAAGTAATATTATGTCAAATCGGTAAAAATTTTGACATTTTATAAATAAATATAATTATCAATAACATTATTTAAATATATTACATTATACAGTATATTACCATTATATAATATATTATTTTATATAAATAAGTACTTAATACATTTTTTATCTAAAATAGAAAAGAAAAAAAGAAAGAAAAATAATTTAAACGTACAAACATTTTTTTTTTCTCTAGTACTTTGTGGTGTTTGCTTACTTTTTTTTTTTTTTTTAATCTGTCAACTGTTTAATCATCACCCGTTATATGCTGAAAGAAAGTTATTATTATATATTTTTTTTTTTTTTTTTTTTTTTGTGTGTGTGTGTGTGTGTGTGTGTGTGTGTGTGTGGAGGGGGGGGGGCTTAGAAGTTAATTGATTACACGAGGATTCTAGGCCTGAATAATGTGCCCTCCGTGAAAGTCTTTTTGACCCTACGTCCCTACGTCAGGCGCATCCTTAGGACGAACAAAATCGGGCGCACCCAGCCTGAGAGGCCAGGTAAATACTTTATATTGTTAAAATACTTGTACTACAATCAATAAATTCGTACTTATGCATCAAATTTTCGTTTATTACTTTCTATTCACTCCTAATAAGGTCACCATATGGGTGTTTTTGAATTAAAAATCATGTGTAGGATATTTAGAGAAGAAAAACCAGAACGGGCCTCTCAGGCAGGGTGCGCCCGACGGAGGGTTAAGGTCTCCAAGCCTGTGTATTTGTGCGAGTTTCAGAGAAAACCACGGAAAACTCCGATCGGCCAAATTGACGAGCGCGATCTTGACGAACGCACTTTCGGTCTACTAGCTTCGAGATAGCAGAATCTCTCCACCACAGGTATGGCAAGAATTTAAAAGTAAAGGGGAAACGACGTAAAAAATTTTCTTTTGCAATTTTTAAAATGTAATCTCTGAAAATTTTATTTGATTAAAATCAAATTTAATTCACGATTTTTTTTTCCCCATTTTTTTTTTTTTTCTTTCTTTCTTTTCCTTTTTTTTCTTTCTTTTTTTAAATGCATTACCAAGTGATCTGCACTTTTGAATAATAATAACTTATCATTGAGCTTAAAATCATTAGCAAATTCTATGAAGAAAATAAGTGAGAGAAAGATATAAATGATCTTAAAATAAATGTCGCAAGTTTTATTATTATTATTTCTTTCATTGTCATGGCTTTCAATGTTACAAGAAAAGACATAAATTAAAAAATCTTTTTAATCTAATTTAAGATAACATATTTTTGATGAAAGAAAGAAAATGTAAACAATTTTGAAAAATATTTATTGATTTATTATCCAGTTTCACACATTACGAAAAATTCCGATACTGTATGAGCATTTATTAATATAATATATATGTTACCGTTAAAGCTCGAAATCCGTTAATGTGCAGATTACCTAGCTAATCTGCAGATTAACTAAAATGACCCGTTAAAGTGTGGAATCATGAGTTTTCCGCATTTTAACTAGGTAATCTGCAGATTAGCGGCTTCTGTGTCGTTAAAGTTCAAATGTTTGTTTCGAGCCTTAGTTTTTTTACATTCACCATGACGTCAAACAGTCATGTGATACAGATACGCGAATGACCTTCAAACACAAACCAAAACTTTCATCCTTTCCGCTCCGCTTCCGCTATGATAATTATTGGTAAACGCATAACTTGGAGCTTGGAGCATCGAAGACATGGTTATTATAGGTTTCTTATCATGGCCAACACAAAACTTAAAGTAACAAGTAAGTTACAATTGTTTTAATTTTGATTTTATTTCTTCTCTTTTTTAATTCTGTCAATATGAGTTTGATAAGGGTCTGCACTGCATTTTATTATTGAAATCTAATCTTAATCTAAACGCTCTATCTCCTGAAACTTCATTTTGAATTATGAATATTAAAATTTACAACACAGTAATTATTTCCTCCCGAAATAAAACTATTAAAACACAACTTTTTAAAACTAATTTATTTAAAAATTGATTTAAATTACTATTACTTACTGAAAAAAAAAAGTTTTAATTTTTAACTCTGAAAAATATAGCATTCAATATTGTGGCTTTCTTTAATAAATACTTAATATGAAATTTTTATGCATTTTTTAGCATTTCATTATATTTTGTTGTTGTTTCTTTCAATTTCAAGTTTCCTTTATATATTTTATATATCATGATTACATTTTTATTTTTATTTTGTTCGCTTTTTCAGATAATTTCGTTGTAGTTTATCACATAAAATGTGTTAATAAAGTTTTTTTTTTTTTTTTTTTTTTTTTTTTTAAATTAATGTATTTTCTAAACTTGTACTTGTTGTTGTAATATGTATGCTGCATAATATAGTTTAATAAAGCATTGAAAAACAGTCATTTTAATTTTCCTGCGGTCTAAAAATTATTAAAGCAGTTTTAATTATTTGAAGTACTTCTTAAATAATGCTTCTGAATTGTCTAATTTAATATTTCTTTATCGAATTAAAAATTGGTGCATAACTTAAAAAAGAAAATAGTAATAGCAATGTAAGTTGTTAATAAAACTTTTTTTTTTTTTTTTTTTTTTTTTTTTTTTAATTTAAATGGTTAAATATTTTTATTTTGAAAAGAAATCGTTACTGTATATTAATTCAAACATTCATTTATAAAATAGAATTTATTGAAAGCTATTAAAGTTATTATATTTCATATTAAAAATTCATAACATCTTCAAACTTATATTGACAGAATAAAAAAGATGAAATAAGTAAAAAAATTAAAACAAATATAACTTTAGAAGACATAAAAATTAAAACACATACAGATTAAAATAAGTAAAGAAAGAAAGAAAAGGAAAGAAAACTAATTTTTTTCCCCCCGAATGAAAAAAACAAATACAACACAGCATGCTGTAAAATTACAACACCAGAGATCTTATTTTCACTTTAACGAGTGCCTAGTAGGTAATGTGCAGATTATCTAGGTAATTCGCAGATTACCTAGGTAATTTGAGAAATGAAACAATTTTCCTCACTTTAACGGATCGCCCTAGTTAATGTGCAGATTACCTAGCTAATCTGCAGATTAACTGATTTCTGCACTTTAGCGGTAACATATATATAAGAGTTTGGAAAAAAATCCTTAAGTCAAATACAGCAAGAATTAAAATAATAATAATCCAAATACAGGAAGAATTAAAATGAAAGAAAGTTGCAGATGCTTAAAACCAACACAACAAGAAAAAAAAAAAAAAAAACTTTATTTTGAATTTTTATGGAAAAAGACACAATAAAATTGTGTCGATTAAAATATCTTTTAGTAATAATAATAGTTTATTTTGCAGCAAAAGCAGTCGGAAACCGAAAATTCCTGTCAAGGAAAACCGGGAGAAAGTAGACTACAGCGCCCTCAATATTTGTAAAAATATCGTCTTCCACTTTCAAAGGCTGGGCACCATTGGACTTTCCCCTCCTATTCTTTCTACTCCGTGCCCTGAAAAATGAATTCCCACGTCACTCCTGGGAAGCCTTAACGCATGATATTCTTTAAATTTTTCGAATGCTTCACTTTTATATTTCAATAGATAAGTAAACGTATATCGACTATAATCATCAATGAATGTTAAGAAGTAATTTTTACCACCTACGGTCGACGTTTGAAAAGGTCCGCATATATCCGAGTGGACTAGATCTAGGGGTCTGTTTGCTCGGTAATTAGCCTTTTTTGGATATGAGTCGTCTTCTAGTTTTGAAACTATACATATTTCACATTCCTTATTATTTTTAATCTTATTTAAATTTATTCCTGTTACCATGTTCTTCTCGGTGAGCTCCCTGATCTGTTGATAATTTTTGTGACCTAACCGCTGATGCCATATTCTAATACAATTTTTATCATTGCATGTTTCTGCAATGTTTATACTTTCCGATAAATTTTTATGTGTTTTTATCTCATATAAATTATCGGTTAAGTTAGCCTCAATGTATGTTTTGTTGTTGTATTTAATTTGACATTTTTTGTCTTTGAATATGGCAACGCAGCCATTCTCAGTTGCTTTCTTTATGGAGATCAAATTAGTAGCCATGTCAGGTATATATAATACATCCTTTAATGTAATACTGTTCGTTTCTCTATCGGAGTTAACTACATCTATATTTATGTCCCCATGTCCCTGAGAAACTACGGTCTGTCCGTTTGCTAACATCACATTTAATTTTTCGTCGCTTTTTAAACATGTAAATTTACGTAAATCGTTGCAGACATGCGCACTGCTTCCACTATCGACAACGAAACTATCATTTTCAGTTTTGTCTATAATAAAAGTTAAATTTTTCAGTTTATTTTCTGTTTCTTTAATTAACTGTGTTTTTTGTTTACCTCTATATTTAGTACTGTTCCCACTACTGTTATTGAAATTATTGTTATTGCTGTGTGGGTTACCTCCTCTGGGCTTTAAGTGCCAACACTCATTTCGGGTATGTGTGGATTTTTTGCAGTAAGTGCAATATTTGCCAATCTGTGTTTTGTTTTTAACCTGCATTTTGTATGCGTTTTCTCCCTGAGTGTTTTTATTTTGTGATCTTTTAATATATTCGTCCGTTAATTTGTTTCGTATAAATTCGGCTGTCAATTCCTGTTCATTTCTGCTCTCAATAGCAGTTATAAATGTATCGTATGAGGGGGGGAGAGAACATAGCATGAGTGCCGCCAAATGTTGGTCGTTTATCTCTTCACCTATTGCTAATAATTTATCTCGGATTTGATAAATGTTGGTAATGTGGTCAATGAGGTTCCCATTCTCAGCCAATTTAGCTGAGTATAATTTACGTAATAAGAATAATTTGTTTGTTAAATTCGCTCTTTGATGAATATTCTGGAGTGTTTCCCAGGTTGCTTTAGCGGTAGTCAAATGACGCACGTTTATTATTTGGCTATCATCAATCGATAGATTTATTAATGCTCTTGCCTTTTTGTCCTTTGCCTGCCACTCAGCAGTCAGAGGTTCTGGGGGTTGATCAGTAATAACATTGTATAATTCCTCTTTTATGAGGACCATTTCAATCTTAAAACACCATAGATCATAATTGTTCGCGTTCAGTTTTTCAACTAATGTTATGCCTTTTATTGACGATGCCATTTTTACTTTTATTTGTATTATTTTGCTTTTCACAACTGAAGTTTAATTTATTTATTTATATTCAAAAATATGTGTGCATATATTTAATCATTATAGATGACTGTTAAACAGATATATTTTTTGTATTTCTATATATATATTTTATGATACCTTTATAATATTATAACACACCAAACACACCAATTATATATATATATATATATATATCATTACTACACACACTTTCTTTATTTTCATTTCTTCTTTTGTAACCATATATTTTTTTGTTTATATTTTCATATAATTCAGCTCTCTTTTTTTTTGTTCAAATTGCCCATAGGGCTATTTACTGAATAAAACTGAGACAGTCAGTCTCATACATCTTTTATAAATAATCTATTTTTAATAGATTAGATTGCGCATAGCGCTCTCAGGTTTAATTCAGTTATATAAATAATATTTATTAATGTTCTGATTTACTAGAGAGCTGAACAGTTTATAAAGAAGTTTAAAAGTTATTAATCATAAAGAGTTTATAAGAAGGCAAGATTTGTACTCACCTTCTCACCAGTCCATGATGTAGTATCCAGAGACAGTAAGAACCATCTTCGATCGGTATCTGAAAATAAACTGGGTGTGTGGAGAAAAATATTAATCTATGTTAAATGTGTTGTTATTTTGTATTTTAGATCCATCATTAAATTAGCTTCTTGTTGACACAACTATTTATTCTGGATTAGATATATTATATGATATATAACTATAGATGAATAATAAAAAATATTCCGGAGCATTTAACAGAGCTCCGATCATTACGTTTACATTTTGATAAGTGAATACATATACATTATAGATGTTCACGCGCGAGAGAAACATTTGGAAAAACGATGATTAAACAGCTTGAAAGCTAGGAGTGGTACATTCTTCTTAGCTACCCGTACATTAATGAAGATTGTCTCTAGTCGAAAAAGTTTTATTCGAATAAGAGTTTTTTTCTTTAATAGCGAAATACTAAAACACAAATTATTTGAGTTTTTCTTACACTTTTACGACACCCTACTTGTTTTATATTTCGCTGTAATCTAGTAAGTTCAGATTCTTTCTGAGTTTAAGTAGACTTGTCTTTGGTAATGGTTTCGTCATGATGTCGGCAGTCATGTTACTGCTATCAACATATTGCAATTTTATTATCTTATTTTCGTATAGTTCTTTTATGAAATGGTATTTTAAGTCCACATGCTTTGATCGTAATTGGTATTTGTTGCATTCAATTAATTTGATGCATGCTTGATTGTCTTCGAAAATTACAACAGGTTTTTCTTGTTTCATGTCTAAATCATTTAGTCGTCGCAATAGCCACACAGTTTCTTGAGCTGCATTGCTGGCAGAGACGTATTCTACCTCAGCGGTAGATAATGTGATATTATTTTGTTTCTTCGAAACCCAGTATATAGGGTTCTCTCCAATGAAGAAAATGTTACCTGTGACAGATTTTCTGTCACCTGGATCATTTGCATAGTCTGTGTCAGCATATACTGTTAAAACTGGTGCTGCGTTTTTATTATACGCTAACTTTAGATTTATTGTTGATTTGAGATACCTCATGACCTTTTTTACAGCTTCCCAGTCGCACTTTCTGGGATTTTCATTATGTCTAGACAGAAAGTTGACAGCCGCACTTATATCTGGTCTACATGTTGTGGAAATGTACAATAATGCCCCTACTGCTTTTCTATAGTCTGTATTGTTTGGCAAAAAATTATCGTTATTATTATTTTTTAAATAATTTGTATCCATTGGGATATTAGTAGGTTTTGAATCTGTTAAATTAAACTTGTCTATTAATTGTTTAATTTTATTGGTTTGATCTAATAACAATGTATTTTTATCCGGTCTAGTAATGTTTATGCCTAGATAATTAACTACATTCCCTAGGTTAGTAATTTTATATTCGCGGCTGAGTTTTTCAGTAATTTATTTTATGTCGTTCTTAGTTCCAGCGATTAAAATATCATCTACGTACACTAGCACGTAGACTTTTCTACCGTTAATATTTCTTTTATATAGACATTTGTCAGCTTGACTTTGTGTAAAATTTAGATTAATTAATGTCTCATTTATTTTCAAGTTCCAGGCTCTGGCTGCCTGCTTGAGACCATAGATTGCCTTTTTTAATCTACAGACCTTTTTCTCATCCCCGGGATTTATAAATCCTTCTGGTTGCGACATGTAAATTGTTTCTTCCAATTCCCCATGCAAAAACGCGGTTTTTACATCTAAATGATTTAATTCTAGATTATTGTATAGTGCCATGACTAAAAATGATCTGATAGTTGTGTGAGACGCCACTGGGGCAAATGTCTCATCGTAATCCACTCCGTATTTTTGGCTAAATCCTTTCGCCACTAACCTCGCTTTATATTTTTGAATTTCTCCCATATGATTGTATTTGGCTTTGAACGCCCATTTAGAACCTACTATATGTGCGTTGGGTGGAGGGTCTACTAATGTCCATGTATTATTCTCTTTGAGTGAATTAATCTCATCTTTGGCTGCTTTTAGCCAATTTTCTTTTTCTACAGGGTTCTGCAATTCTAATATTTCACGAAAGGTTTTAGGTTCGACTACATTTAAGGTATCTGTTAACAAAGCGAATCTATCAGGTGGAACGCCTTTGTTGGCTCTTTCTGATCTTCTGGGAATATTTTGATCTGAAATTTTCTCATTCTGTAAATTTGGTTCCTCAATGTGATCTAATTCCTGATTCTGTTCAGTTAAAACTACCGGAAAGGATGATTTACTATTTATTTCACCAGTACCGGCTTCATTCTCATTTTCATTTATTAGTAACGGATTATCGTCATTGTTATTGCTTATTTCACGCATTTGATCTGTTTCGATAAATTTTACCGTTCTACATATTTTTACATTATCATCTATGTAAATTCTATATCCCTTACTTCTGAGGTCATATCCCACAAATGTACCCAATTTAGCCTTGCTGTCTAGTTTCCTTCTATTTATTTTATGAGTATATGTGTATGCTTTACAACCAAAAGTTTTAATATTTGAAAGATCTGGTTTGTTTCCTGTCCATCTTTCATACGGTGTTACGTCGCAAGCTCTTGTGGGTAATCTGTTTTGCAGATAAGTTGCAGTCATGACAGCTTCGCCCCAAAATTTATTTGGTAATCCGCTCTGTTTTAGTCAACTAAGGTTCTGTTTTTTCTTTCTGCGACGGCATTTTGAGGTGAACAGTGAGGTACAATAAGTTGATGTTCTATTCCCTCATTGGTGAGAAATTCTTCGAATTCTTTACTTGTATATTCCCCACCATTGTCAGTGCGGAGTATTTTTATTTTCCTTCCAAACCTATTCGCAGTTAACGCATGATATTCTTTAAATTTTTCGAATGCTTCACTTTTCCTGTTTTTTCTTTCTGCGACGGCATTTTGAGGTGAACAGTGAGGTACAATAAGTTGATGTTCTATTCCCTCATTGGTGAGAAATTCTTCGAATTCTTTACTTGTATATTCCCCACCATTGTCAGTGCGGAGTATTTTTATTTTCCTTCCAAACCTATTCGCAGTTAACGCATGATATTCTTTAAATTTTTCGAATGCTTCACTGTTATATTTCAATAGATAAGTAAACGTATATCGACTATAATCGTCAATGAATGTTAAGAAGTAATTTTTACCACCTACGGTCGACGTTTGAAAAGGTCCGCATATATCCGAGTGGACTAGATCTAGGGGTCTGTTTGCTCGGTAATTAGCCTTTTTTGGATATGAGTCGTCTTCTAGTTTTGAAACTATACATATTTCACATTCCTTATTATTTTTAATCTTATTTAAATTTATTCCTGTTACCATGTTCTTCTCGGTGAGCTCCCTGATCTGTTGATAATTTTTGTGACCTAACCGCTGATGCCATATTCTAATACAATTTTTATCATTGCATGTTTCTGCAATGTTTATACTTTCCGATAAATTTTTATGTGTTTTTATCTCATATAAATTATCGGTTAAGTTAGCCTCAATGTATGTTTTGTTGTTGTATTTAATTTGACATTTTTTGTCTTTGAATATGGCAACGCAGCCATTCTCAGTTGCTTTCTTTATGGAGATCAAATTAGTAGCCATGTCAGGTATATATAATACATCCTTTAATGTAATACTGTTCGTTTCTCTATCGGAGTTAACTACATCTATATTTATGTCCCCATGTCCCTGAGAAACTACGGTCTGTCCGTTTGCTAACATCACATTTAATTTTTCGTCGCTTTTTAAACATGTAAATTCAGGGCCCGACTTAGACTACCTGGAGCCCCGGGGCAAGCTTATTCTGGGGGGCCCCCTTGCCAGGCATAAGAGGTCTTTAGGTTGCAATATTTCTGCTTATGCCTGTTGGGGGGCCCCTTCAAAAAGGGGGGCCCAGGGCAACTGCCCCGCATGCCCTGGTGTTAATCAGGGCCTGTGTAAATTTACGTAAATCGTTGCAGACATGCGCACTGCTTCCACTATCGACAACGAAACTATCATTTTCAGTTTTGTCTATAATAAAAGTTAAATTTTTCAGTTTATTTTCTGTTTCTTTAATTAACTGTGTTTTTTGTTTACCTCTATATTTAGTACTGTTCCCACTACTGTTATTGAAATTATTGTTATTGCTGTGTGGGTTACCTCCTCTGGGCTTTAAGTGCCAACACTCATTTCGGGTATGTGTGGATTTTTTGCAGTAAGTGCAATATTTGCCAATCTGTGTTTTGTTTTTAACCTGCATTTTGTATGCGTTTTCTCCCTGAGTGTTTTTATTTTGTGATCTTTTAATATATTCGTCCGTTAATTTGTTTCGTATAAATTCGGCTGTCAATTCCTGTTCATTTCTGCTCTCAATAGCAGTTATAAATGTATCGTATGAGGGGGGGAGAGAACATAGCATGAGTGCCGCCAAATGTTGGTCGTTTATCTCTTCACCTATTGCTAATAATTTATCTCGGATTTGATAAATGTTGGTAATGTGGTCAATGAGGTTCCCATTCTCAGCCAATTTAGCTGAGTATAATTTACGTAATAAGAATAATTTGTTTGTTAAATTCGCTCTTTGATGAATATTCTGGAGTGTTTCCCAGGTTGCTTTAGCGGTAGTCAAATGACGCACGTTTATTATTTGGCTATCATCAATCGATAGATTTATTAATGCTCTTGCCTTTTTGTCCTTTGCCTGCCACTCAGCAGTCAGAGGTTCTGGGGGTTGATCAGTAATAACATTGTATAATTCCTCTTTTATGAGGACCATTTCAATCTTAAAACACCATAGATCATAATTGTTCGCGTTCAGTTTTTCAACTAATGTTATGCCTTTTATTGACGATGCCATTTTTACTTTTATTTGTATTATTTTGCTTTTCACAACTGAAGTTTAATTTATTTATTTATATTCAAAAATATGTGTGCATATATTTAATCATTATAGATGACTGTTAAACAGATATATTTTTTGTATTTCTATATATATATATTTTATGATACCTTTATAATATTAAAACACACCAATTATATATATATATATATATATATCATTACTACACACACTTTCTTTATTTTCATTTCTTCTTTTGTAACCATATATTTTTTTGTTTATATTTTCATATAATTCAGCTCTCTTTTTTTTTTTGTTCAAATTGCCCATAGGGCTATTTACTGAATAAAACTGAGACAGTGAGTCTCATACACCTTTTATAAATAATCTATTTTTAATAGATTAGATTGCGCATAGCGCTCTCAGGTTTAATTCAGTTATATAAATAATATTTATTAATGTTCTGATTTACTAGAGAGCTGAACAGTTTATAAAGAAGTTTAAAAGTTATTAATCATAAAGAGTTTATAAGAAGGCAAGATTTGTACTCACCTTCTCACCAGTCCATGATGTAGTATCCAGAGACAGTAAGAACCATCTTCGATCGGTATCTGAAAATAAACTGGGTGTGTGGAGAAAAATATTAATCTATGTTAAATGTGTTGTTATTTTGTATTTTAGATCCATCATTAAATTAGCTTCTTGTTGACACAACTATTTATTCTGGATTAGATATATTATATGATATATAACTATAGATGAATAATAAAAAATATTCCGGAGCATTTAACAGAGCTCCGATCATTACGTTTACATTTTGATAAGTGAATACATATACATTATAGATGTTCACGCGCGAGAGAAACATTTGGAAAAACGATGATTAAACAGCTTGAAAGCTAGGAGTGGTACATTCTTCTTAGCTACCCGTACATTAATGAAGATTGTCTCTAGTCGAAAAAGTTTTATTCGAATAAGAGATCTTTCTTTAATAGCGAAATATTAAAACACAAATTATTTGAGTTTTTCTTACACTTTTACGACAGTACCTAGGGCCATCATGTACCTAGGGCCACCCCACTTTATTTGAATAATATTTAACCTTAAGTTTTAATACTCAATTGGGCAAGTAACAACACCAACTGCTACTTTTACAACTACTTTGGAATTTTTTGGGAAAAAGTTTTGACAAGTTACACGTAGAAAACGAATTTACATTGTTTGAAGTAAAATTTTGCAGCTCATCTCTTTTGCTATTTTACAAAAGCAAGTCAAATATTATCCTTTCATTTCTAGTGTATAATTTTGCTTTTTATATTGAGCAATAAATGAGATGTTTAATTAGTCATCTTTGCCAGTGGAATTTTTAGTGGACAGCATTTTGAATGAAGTTACCAAAACTTGCACCTAGGGCCACATAGCTGCCTTGTACCTAGGGCCAGTGTGTTTGGACCTTTTAACACTTTCGCAACCGCATGTTTTTGTCTTTTTGACAGTAACGTCCGCCTGTGGGCGTTTTTCTCATAAGTTACAATTTTTCAAAACAAAATTTTCCGTATTCACATTTATATTACAAATGGATATGCATTATAATAATACTCTCTCTAATCAAAGTATTTGCATCCATAGTATAATGATTGTACAAATATGAATATTGTGTATATTTTTTAGAAACAAATGCCATACAAATTGCAAAAGAAGCGCCTACTGGTTGAGTTTTATATTTTTAAATGACGTGAATCTACGTCAGCGGTCACGAAAGTGTTAAGAAACACAGTACAGTCTATAGTAATTGGATGCTGGCAAACCCTGGTAAACCAATCACTGTATATGACGTTTCTGAAAATGTTAGCAAGTCCTATCCGTCGGCCTTTATTCCTGTAAACATTCTATCAGGCTTTCGTGTATACGGCATATGGCCAATGAATCAAAACACATTCACTGAGAATGAATATTTAAGTTGAAATGTGACTGAAAAACAAGATCCCTACATTAAAAAAAAAAAAAAAAAAAAAAAAAAAAAAAGATTTTCCAGGAAGAAAGTGAACCAACAATGATAGAACTGGATGTCTCTGTTTCGTGTCCTGTTGAAATTTCGAAATCTTCAACATCTAACATCTTTTCGTGTGTCATGCTTTAACAGGTACGAACCTAAGCAAAACCTTTACCTAAAGCAAAACCTCCCACATCAAAGAAAAGATGTGACCGAAAACCAGAGAGATCTAGAAATCTAAGAGAAACACAAAAATAAATAAATAAATAAATAAATTGAAAGAAAAAACAAATTCTGTTAGAATATCCCAAAGAAGAAGAAAAAAGAATTAAAAAAAAAAAACTGAAAAATTTCGTGTTTCAAATTAAGGCAACAACATGATAATTATTATATGATAAATAAATATATTACTTGATATTGTTTCTTTTATGAAATACATGTTTATATGATTATTTTCTATTCATTACAAAGTGAAATCTAAATTTTAGAGAATGGCCCTAGGTACAATGTGGTCTGGCCCCAGGTACAATGAGGGTGTTGTACCTAGGGCCACGAGTGAAGTTTTTTTAAAAACCTTCTATTTGTCGGAATTTACTATTTTAGGTAATTATATTAATTCCAATTGGAAGTAATTAGTCCTAAAGATATGTAAATATCAGTTTGATAATTTTAAACAGGTCAAGGGCTCTGCTTTTGGGCATTGAAAAAAAGCGGCCCTAGGTACACGGGTCTCCCCTAATGATTATTTGGTAAATGTACAGGAAAAAGTTGTGGTTTAGAATATTGAAACAATAAATAATACAAAATTACAGATTAATGAAAAAGAGAATTAACAAAATTGCTAAAAATAGATTAAATAAATTGAATATAAATATATTTAGATGATGATAATATATAGTAATGTGTGATTGAATTTTAAATAAGTAGCATGTAATTTTAGATTGTAATTTTAATTTTTTAATTCTTTTATGTATATTCTAAAAGCAAAATAGTTTTATTTTTGTAGGAAATCAAGGTATAAAAAATGTTGTTATAAATGATAAACGAATTATAATTAACAGTACAATGGCAAACAATTCTATGAACCTTGGACTCGTAGCGCCATCTGAAGGGCGCAGAATAAATACCGAAATAAATAAAGCAAAGAATACTGTCTCCGTTTCTTGTCTCCGAATATTGTCTCCGGTTGAAAACTTGCACTGCTGTTTCCTGTTTCGTAACCGTGGGTTACAAAACAGCAGTGTTCTGTTTTCCCCTCGGAGTAGATTCCTTCCTCCGAGAGGGAATCCTTCTATCCTTCCTCCAAGGTTTCCCCCTCCCTTCCGTGTAAACACAGTCACGTGCTCGATCAGAGGAGGAGGATTTAGCGCTGCTGCTGCTGCTTCGCCGGTCGCCGCAGCCGCAGCGTAGTTGGAGGAGAATTTTTGCCCTCCTCCTTCTATGTAAACCAGTCACGCGCATCGCGGCTCGCCGTTTTCGCAAGCTATCAAGCCAAGCTACCGTGAAATTAGATGACGTAAGAAAGAGGAGAAGAAATGATTCAGATTCAAGCAAAGCAAGAAAGAAGGGCTTTGCACTTTGGATTGGTTCATTTGAATCAAACTTAAAAACAACTCAATGCCTATGCCTTTAAATCTTATAAAGTCTCCGGCGATTAAAAAATAATTGACTTGATATTAATATTTTTTTAATAAACTGCAAGAACATTAAATTAGCTTTATTTATTATTTTCACTTAATTTAAAACCATCTTTTGTAATATTCGTTCCCAACTAACTGCATGAATTCATCCCGGAGTTCTTCAATTTTATTTTCATAGCTTAGCCGAAAGAAGTCATTTATTTTATTTTAACTTTTATCATAAATTATGGTGATTTTCTATATAGAATGCGCGTAATTACCTTGCCCTACAAAGAGTCAAGCCCCGAGCCCGTATAATTTTACTTTAACTTATATTTCTTCTTCTTTTAACAGTTCCCGCCGCTTATTAAAATCGCATTCGTTCTGAGCCAAAGTGATTTTATTAAGCGGCTGATTTTTATATCCGGCGGACGTTCCTGCACTTAAAGAAAGGGTATTACTTCCCTGAATTTGGAAAGAAACTTCAAAAGGTAACGAATAAGGGAATTAGTAAACAATATTAATTAATTTTTGATAGACAAATACTAATTAATTGTTTCTTCGATATAAGTAAATTAAACGCATTCTAAGTTCCCATGCACTTTCGTTTGAGGAAAATCACCATTACTTTACCAAAAGTTCACGCTGTTCTTATAAATTTAAAACCTTTCCGATTAAACCTCATGAATTATAGTAATTTTAAAATAAGAACTAGAAATTGCCTTTCCTTGAAATTTTTATGGAGATCAAGTTATGGGGCATTTAATTTCTAACTGTGCTGCAAGTGTAAAATCTTTGACAATGAGCGATAACGGAGGGTTTCATGTGCTTTAATTCCCTTTTCTATATTAAAAAAAAAAAAAAAAAAAAAAAATCACAATGTAAATAAAAAAAAATTAGTGTGCATAAATGATATTTTTAGTTGCTGAGATAGTTTTGAGTTTATTAACCGGCGATGCTGATTTTATTAAGCGGCGACTTTAAAAGTAGTTTGTATTGATTTAATTCCGGTCCTAGCAATTTGATCAGATTAAGCGGCTGATTTTATTAACTAGTGAATTTATTAAGCGGCGGTTACTGTATATATATAAATTGAAGAATTTAATACCGTTATAAAATTTAGCAGTATATATATATATGTATATATATATATTAATTCCTTTCTTAAATATTTGTAAAAGTTTTAGCATTTTGAAGATCGGGAATTCTTGAAAAAATGTAGACTGAGAAAACGCAATTTAAAGATGTCAAATTTGTAAAAATTATATCAAAAACCATGAGACTTGTGACCTGAATCTCTATTTTATTGAACAAACCTAATGTAGTTCAATTTATAAACATTAAATGAAAATACAAGCTTTTATATGAAATCTTCAGAGGTGCCAAGTCATAGGTGCCAGATCCCTTAAAAAATAACAATAAATAAATAAATAAAAATAACTAATTTCAGAATTATTAAAAAATATTTTAAAGTAAAGCTGCTGTTGAACGATTAAGGCTTATGTATATAAATCTAACAAAATCAATTTCTCTGAAGTTTATAATGACATAACTCAATAATAAATGTTTCTTTTAAAAATTCCTAATAAAAATAATACTTAGAACGATAAAAAGTTCATTTCCTCGATGTATACGTATTACATTACATTCATTTGCAGACAATAAAAGTAAAATAAAAATTTGAATCTCATTTACTTTGGCTTAAAGGTGATAAAATTATATAATAAATATATTAGAATATCTGATTAAATAATAATATTGAAATAAATAAATAAAAATAAAAGTATTTAAAATGGACGGCAAGTACAGTATAGTCTTGATTATCCGCGAAGTAGAGTGGCTCGGGTTCCGCGGATAATGTAAATCGCAGATAAGCCATAAAAAGACAGGAAATGAGAGGGAAAAAATATTTTAGCTAAAAAACGCAATTGTATTCTGTATAAAACATAATACACACAGTAAAAATATTCACAATATAGTAAAAATATTTGTATTTCACATATTAAAGGATGTAAAAATAATAAACAAAACAGTGCATTTACGATGAGGCCAAGGTACGATGAGGCCAAGGTACGATCTGTAAGCTATTTTATGCACTAAATTAACACAGTACCGCCGACATGACAATATTTTAATTTATTCCGGAGCATTGTGAATACCCGCCCTTTTTCACACCACTTTATTTGTAGAGTAATTTTCTCCAATATGTAGTTAAATTAGAAGAAAATACCCTTTAAAATAAGTGGTATGAAAAAAATAATGAAAAAAGGTGGGTACCAACAACGCTCTAGGAATAAATTAAAATGTTGGCATCATATCTGGTACCCTACTATACCATACTGTACAAAAAATAAAAAAAATCAACATAGTTTGTTATATATATACTATATATATATATATATATGATGAGTATACACTTTCTCTTGATCCGTCTCTTTTCCTGCGCCCGCGGATAATCCGCTCACTGATAATCGGCTGTTTACTGTATTTAAAATTGCGATAAAACAAACAAATCACATTGAGCTGGTGAGAATAAAAAGAACAGACTGTTTTCCACTAAAAGCTTAACGAACAAGATTTTTTCCTCTTTATATATAAAGATATATTAATATTTATGCAATGTATCAGCTTTCCTAATATTGAGTCCTTGAATTCTGAACGTTTTATATTTATTATTCTTTTTTAATTGATAAATTAAGATGAATTTGTCAATCATTGGTCCTTCTTTTGTATTACAAAAAATTTCAACGTTAAAAAAAATTGAATTAATGTAATTTTAAAGTCAAACTTACTCCAAATTAAAGGAGGAAATAAAGTTTTTTAGACTGAGTAGATCAAACATGCTTATATTAAAATATACATTTAAGTATTAGAATTATCTTGTATTCTCTTGGAATATGATAATTGAGAAGGAATGCCGAATTATTAAATTAGAGCAAGAAATATTTTTTTGAATATTCAATATAGGGTAGGTGCTCTAGTAATTAGCATGCTCCAGTAATTGACATCTATCCTGAAATAATTAATGAATAAGAAAAATAATAAAATCACATATTTTACATATAAGAATTTTAACATTTTATGTCAAACACTGGAGCATAGGGTGCTAATAACTGGTAAAATGAATAACTAGCAGTATCAAACAGTGGAACATAGGGGGCCAATTACAGATAAAATGAAAAACTGGCAGTGTCAATTACTGGAACATTGAGTGGGTGTCAAATAAAAATTCATATATATATAAAAAAAATAATTGTTATCAAGTGTATATTTTTAACACATATGTGGTTCTGAATGTCTTTCATCCCATATGTACTAACTTAAGATTTCAAAAAATATTTTCTGATGACTAGAACATTAAAAACATCAGAGATGCCTCTAAAAGTGTCAATCACTGAAGCACTTACACTATGTTCAATAGATGTTTTTATTGACATAATAAATATCATGCCAATTAAAGACTCATCCTCCTATCAGAAATTTAATAAATAAAAATTAAAATGAAACAGAAATGAAGCTCAACTTCCCTTATCTTTAGATTAAGCTAATACACTTATAAAAAGTTTTATTCGGTATATTAATGTATATTGTACAAAATTTTATAGTTTTTTACGAGCACTTGCAGGTTTGCCCAAGTACTTATATATATTTGTTTCATAAACAGACCAGCATATGAATTATTATAAAATAATATCAGATAAATTAAATCAAATACACCCTCCTCTCCTCTGCCTTCCATAAAATGAGTTATCATTTATTTATATTTTTTTCATTTACACAATATTACCTTTTACAGTTCAAATTATAAAATAAGCTTTAGAAGGAAATATAAACTGTTTACTCCCCCCCCCCAGTTTAAATTAAACAAATATACTTAAGGTATTTTATTAAATTAATGTACAAAAGTTTATATTATAAATAATTTTATAACTTTTTCTGAACACCTGCAGATTTGCTCAACCACTTATAGTTCATCCTTACTAAGGCATACACACTATAAAATGAGATTATTTATTTATTATTTTTAACAATATTGTTCTTCACATTTCAATTTAGAAGAGAAGCTTTCGAATGAAATATAAATTAATCTCCCCGCCCCTTCCCAGATTTAGGTTATACTTCATAAATGAATTTATTAAGAAAATACAATAATGTTCTTAAAAACAAAAACAAAAACAAAAAAAAAACATCGATTTCATAATTTTATAGCTTTAACTCTCAACTGAGCACTTGCAAATTTCTCCGATACTGTACTGAATTCTTTAGAAATCCTTCAGTAAAGACTGAAGACAGTTTACTGAAGGATTTCTAAATTCTTAAACATCTAGCGCCATCTATCGACAATATATGAAACTAAATAACATTTCAGGAGTTTTTCGATATGCGAAGTGAAAATGCAAAATAATAGGAATGACAGTGACGCAAAGACAAAAATAATAGAAATGAAGCATTTGTGATAAGCAAATTAAATACATGATACAACAGTCAATATTATATCAATAGTTTACAAAAATTCCATATATTTTTAAAAATATATTTTGAAATATCTTTTTTTAATGTGTATTTTATTTAATTTGGGCACGATCCAAAGAACGTCCTAGTTGTTTCAATGCTGGATTGTGATAGCTGAATTTTTCTCCATAGCATTCATTTTCAGCAAAGAATTTAAAGGACTTTCTGATTATATCCGTTCGGTTCCGAAAAACATTTGGATAAGGGGCAGAATAAACGTTCTCCGATGTCGAAAGACGGGCAAATTTTAGTTTTTGAAATGACCTGGATGTTTAATTGTTTGCAGTTCGTACGGTGCAACTGGCACCAAAAGAAATTAGAATCTAGGTTACGATGCCAGTTGACATGAACCATAAGAAAAATAATTTTAAGATCAGAAAATCATAAATATAAATTTCTATAAATATATAATAAAAATCGCATTTAGCTTGCAGGGAGGGAAACATATGAAAAAACAAACAAATTGGTTTAAATTATTTTCTTTAATAAAAAGAAGTTTAATTTGGATGGTCATGATGGTATATATTCATACTGGTATAAGCTCCACCCCCCCCCTTCCGAAAAAAAAGGGACTTATTTTCCAAGCGTCAAAAATGAACATTCGTTTTTATGATTTGATCAGTTTTTTTTACTGTAAATTAGCAGAATATTGCTTTTGTAAAAAATTCACAAAATATAGAAATATGTATATTAATTTGTTAGAAAGCATTTTTCGATCAAGGATGAAAAAAAAAAAAAAAAAAAAAAAGAGAGTTTCGATTATAATTTTCAAGAAAATAAATGCATCAACACACTGCAAAAAAACATAAATAAATAAATAAATAAATAAAATGAGGAAAATAAAATTATCATACTCGATTGTCTAGCTAATAATCCGGACATAAATTTGATGGAAAACATTTGTGATGTCATAAGGAGCAATATTGCCATTTGTGAGGCATGTAATGTTTTATCACCTGAGGAGGATTGAAACCTTTTGTACTCTAGGGCCGCAGCCCTTTATAGAAATTCTTAAACATAAAGACGGATAACTATTTTTAACAAATCTACTAAAATTTAGAAAATTTGTGCCGCTCTTATCATTTTGCTGCAATCAGTGTTGGTTGCCAGATCTGGCGGATTTTTTATTCAACAGTCACTAATAATTTTTAATTGTAACATTTGCCTAATCACTTTGAAGATTGATAGTCTAGTGTGCATATCAAATATCGCTTTTCAAAATGATTGGTAATTATTGAATAAAAAATCCGCCAGATCTGGCTGCAATGGCACAGCATTTATCTATACATATAAAAGAGTACTTCCACTCACTCACTCACTGACTCATCAACGCACAGCAAAATCTACTGGAGCTACTGACTCGAAACTGGGTCAGATTATAGAACATGTAGGCACCCGCTAAGAAGCGATTTTGCAAAATTCGCCCCCCAAGGGGGAGTAGGGGTCAAAATGTCATTTTAGAAAAACCTTCATATCTCAAAGAAAAAAATAGATATCCGTAAAATTTTTGCTTTAAAATATAGCTAAAACAAATATCTAAAAACCAGTTTCTGGAATTTTAGAAATTCGCTCCCCAAGGGGGAAAAGGGGGCAAAAAGTGATTTAACATGGGCAAAACGTGGTTTCACATACTCCTACATATCTCAAACAAAAAAACAGATATTCGTGAAATTTTTGCTCTAATACATAGCTAATACAAATACCTAAAAACTAATTTCTGGAATTTTAGAAATTCAGCCCCCAAGAGGGGGGAAAGGGGGCAAAATTATTTGAAAAAATCCTTCATATCGCAAACAGAAAAAAAGATATATGTGAGATTTTTGCTCTAAAATATAGCTCCCACAAATACATAAAAACTAATTCCTTTGATTTTAGAAATTCGTCCCAGGTGGGACGTGAAAGGGAGAGGGAGGCTATGGGGCAAAAAAATAAAAATACAGTCGGACCGTTTAAAATTGGTACAGATAGGTTTTAGAGTCCTGCAAGTCGAATGAGGGAATTTTCGAAATTGTAAATTTGTTAATAGGGTAAAAAAAAGAGGGGTGGATTGGGGCAGAGGGGCAAAATATATATATATATATATATACATATATATCTTTCTTCTATACATATAAAAGAGTACTTCCACTCACTCACTCACTGACTCATCAACGCACAGCAAAATCTACTGGACCCACTGACTCGAAACTTGGTCAGATTATAGAACATGTAGTGTAAGCGCCCCCTAAGAAGCGATTTTGCGAAATTTGCCCCCCCCCAAGGGAGAGTAGGGGGCAAAACATGATTTCACAAAATTCTTCATATCTCAAACAAAAAAATAGATATCCGGAAAACTTTTGCTTTAAAATATAGCTAAGGCAAATATCTAAAAACCAATTTCTGGAATTTTCGAAATTCAGCCCCCAAGAGGGGAGGAGAGGGGGCAAAACGTGATTTCAAATAATCCTTTATATTCCAAACAGAAAAAAATATATGTGTAAGATATTTTTACTCTAAAATATAGCTCCCATAAATACATAAAAACTAATTTCTTTAATTTTAGAAATTCGTCCCAGGTGGGGCGGGAAAGGGGGGCAATGGGGTAAAAAAATAGAAATATAGTTAGATCGTTCAAAATTGGTACATATATGTTTTAGAGATCTGCAAGTCAAATGAGGATATTTCTGAAAATGTAAAATTATTAGGTGGAAAGGTGTGTGTGTGTTTGTGGGGGGGGGGGGGGGGGGGGCGGAGGGGCAAAAAAAGTAAAAATAGTGTTAGAACGTTCAAAATTGGTACATAAAGGTTTTTGATACCTACAAATCGATTGCGGATATCTTCGAATTTGTAAAGTTATTAGGAGGGGCGGGAGGAGGGGACGGAGGGGAAAAAAATAAAAATAGAGTTAGGTCGTTCAAAATTGGTACATACAGGTTTTTGATACTTACAAATCGATAGCGGATATTTTCGAATTTTTAAAGTTATTAAATTGGTACATGGAGGTTTTTGATACCTACAAATCTATTGCGTATGTTTTCAAATTTGTAAAATTATTAGGATAGACGGGAAGGGGGGGGGTGAAAGGGCAAAAATATATAAATAAGAGCAAGAGCGCTGAAAATTAGTGTTGTTAGGTTTTGAGGCCCGATAAATCGATT
Organism: Salticus scenicus; assembly: GCA_963930645.1. Taxonomy (NCBI): domain Eukaryota; kingdom Metazoa; phylum Arthropoda; class Arachnida; order Araneae; family Salticidae; genus Salticus; species Salticus scenicus. The sequence goes on along the minus strand of OZ005651.1, from coordinate 323,515,767 downwards.
GCGGATATTTTCGAAAGTACAGAATTATTATGAAGGGCGGGAAGGGATCGGGCGCAGGGCTCAAAACAAAAAAAATCAGATAAAATGTTGGAAATTAGTATTATTAGGTTTAAAAGCCCGAAATAACGACTGCGAGTATTTTTTAAAGTCTAAAATAATTAGGAGGGGTGGAATGGCAGGTGAAGGAGCATGCGAGCCTTGCGCTCCTGTATGCGCTGCCGCAGGCAGTGGTGTCCCGAACCGATTATTCCACTGATGGGAGAATTTTTTTTTATTTATGTTTTTCCCTTACGGTAATATAGTGATTCATTAAGAGTGTTGAACATAAATGTGCGCGCGCAGCGCACAATTGCCTGCGCTGCCAAGAGAAGTGGGGACCCGTTACGACATTTTTTCAAATCACATTTTTTTTTTCTTTTTTTTTTTTTTTTCGCATGATAAAACTTGATGTAATTTTGAGAATTCATTAACTATAGAGATTCATTTAAAAATAGTGGCCAGCGAAGCGGGCATAGCCTGCTAGTTGAATATGAAATTCATTATATTGCAACAATATAAATTGTATACTAATCTTTTTCACACGTTTATATTGTCTATTTAGTTTCATATAATATATTCGGATGGTTAGGTTTTACGCCGCACTTGTGCTGTGCAGATGGGCAATTGCGACGGTCCGGAGACATGCCATCACAATTTTGATCCTCCACGGAAGGGATGGCTCTCCCGTTTCGGTGACTCCCAGAGGTATAATTTTTGATGGGAACATGGCGGCCACGACAGATTTTATGTGCACCAGCCACCATTAGTGTACACGGCGGTCTTTGGCCGGCTCGAGTACCGAACCCGCAATCTTTCAATTACGAGGCCTGCGCTTTACCGACTGGGCTACCGCGGCCCTATAATATATTTGGTTTAAATGTGAATCAATGATAATAAGTACATGCATTTTTTTAATTAAAAAAAGAAGAAGAAAAAAAAAAAAAAGATTGTCTCTATCATTTTGTACCCCGCTATATTTGTTAATGCATTGACAGTTTTTTTTTTTTTTTTTTTTTTTTTTTTTACATTTGAAATCCATTATGTGAAACTCATATGCATCAGCGAAGGAAAAATGATCTATTATTGTATCTAAAATGGCAAGATTAAACTTCGGAACAAAAAAATGTTTTTTGGTCTTGCGTAATACTTTTGTTAATAGATGTGATATTTATATTTTCGAAAATGCGTTGTGCAGTAGACTCAAAGCATCACATTATGAGAATAGTATACCTTGTTAATAAAATAAAGTTGATCTTCAAAATCAGCACATAAAATTCAAAATCTCTCCACAATTAAATGAGAAAGAGAGAAAAAAAAATGTTATACAGGTAATTTTTTTTTTTTTTTTTTAATTCTTGATAATCTGAATAATCGAACATGTAATATACTAATAAATATTTTATCCTTTTATTTTTCCCTTTAATTTTTACAGCATATAAAGACTTATCAGTGGCATACCCATAGGTTTTCATATAGAGGAGGACTGAGTTATAGTCCATTTCCCCAGCAGAGGCACTTCAAAGCCACGGAATGCGGAGAGGGAGATCATGTGCCTCAGATCACGTGCTCAGTTCCATCCAGTGAGATGTCGTTGTTTCTTCAGTAACCTAGCAACGGACGGGGAAAGTGAAATCACAGTTCATCTGAGCGTGGCCTTGAGGCGACTACCTAAAGGAAATAGAGTATAGCACATTACTCTTAATCTTTATTTTTTTTTTAATTTTCTACAAAATTTCAGGAGGGGCTGCAGCACTCAGGCCCCCCTTCCCCTTCCTCTGCATACGTACTGGATTTATTGTATAATTTCTATATTATAGAAAGCTTTTTCCACATTATAGTTTCTGTACTGCAGAAACTTTTTTCGTTCATCCCGATACCATATAGTTATTATCCCATCAATCAAATTCATTTTCTTTTCCATAAAAAGAATTAGATTATCCAAAGCCTCCTCCACAGTGGCGGATTTAAGGGGGGGGGGCAGCCCCCCCCCCCGAAAAAAAAAAGTACTGACATTCACAATTGACTATTGCAATTGTAAACTTTTCTTTGATCTGGAATAACACCTTGAAAAATCTTAGCCCCCCCCCCCCTCTCGAAAAGTTAAGATCTGGATTCGCCACTGCTCCTCCATGAAGGGCATTCCACTCAATTCTAGGACCTTCAAATGGACAGTAGGTACAGGCAAGGGCGTAGCAATTTAAAAATCATGGCTTAAATATTTTTATTTAAAAATGTCTTAAAAAATTTTTCAAGAAAATTAATTAATAATTAAATGTTAATTAATATTCACTTATTATTAATTACAGAAAAGTCCTAATAATGGCCATCTATAAGATTTTAATTTTGTTTTTAAAAAGGGGATTATTTCATTTGACATAAAAAGGAAATTTTGTGATATTTAGTGGGGAGGGGGCATCCTGAGCCCCTCCCTTTCCTACGTCTCTGGGCCCAGAACTCAACATAAATAACTACAGAAAGAATACAGTGCACTCAAAGAAAAGTTTTGGTCAACCAACGAAAATTTCTGTTTAACCCTCTACGTACGGTTGATTTTGACACAATCCAATCCTAAAATACGGGACTTTTTATTTTATTTATTTACTTTTATTTTTTTAATCTCTCTCTCTATATATATATAATTACTATTCACATCTATTTAAGGGGGCAGACTACTTTTAAAAATAAGAAAATAAAGAAAATTTTCGATCAACTTGAAGAAAAAAAAAAAAAAAAATGAATGCATGTATAAACAATATATATATATATATATATATATATATATATTTGTGTGTGTGTGTGTGTAACTAGTATGACATTACTTTATTGATTAAAAATATTATTTTGGTTTATTTTAAAATAAAAAATTTTTACTGCAGATTATTTTTTAAAAATTCAAGGGTACTTTTTCACTGCGCGCATGATACTTCAAAAAGTATTTGAGATATGAACTTAAAAATTTTCTCAATAATACATTTTGACATAATGAATAAAATGAACTAAAGATAAGAAGTTCTGTTCAACAGGGGGGGGGGGGGGATTATGATTGTGGAAATATAAAAACTTTAATCGTAATTTCCCATATTTCAAATTTAATTATTAATTAAACTCCATATTATTAAAATAATTAAAACCTTTTCGTTCAGATTCTTAATTTGAATGTTAATGATATTGTAATTCAGATACCTTCGCGCAGTGTAAAAGCATGCTTGAATTAAAAAAAAAAAAAAAATCTGCCATAAAAATAATTTTCTATTTTTTAAGTAAACCAAAATATTATTTTTAATGAAAAAAAAAAAAAAAAAAAAAAAAAAAAAAAATGCTTGTACATGCATTTATTTTTATTTATTTATTTATTTTAAATTCTGAATGTTGATCGAAAATTTTCTTCATTTTATAATTTTATAAAAGTAGTCTGTCACCTTAAAAATTCTAATATAATACAGGTTTTTTTTTTTTCTCTTTTAAATATGGCTCACGCGAACTTCAGCGCGAAAAGAATAAAAATATAAAATACACAGGATATTTCTTATTTAGATAGATGTACGTGCTAACTCCTTAAACATATATAAAGAAGTTTGCAATAAATAATAATAATAATAACAATAGATAACATAAAATTTTGTAAAAAATATTTTTTGCCTTATAATACTGGATGAAAAAGAGAATGACAATCTAATAGACCCGTAGCGCCATCTATTTGCAAAATGATACAATGATTACTAAAAATTTTTTTTAAAAGATCTGTACTGAAAATAAGGGAAATAAACACAAGCACGCTATTTTCACGAGACCCATATTAGAAGAAGGAAAGGATTTCGTATTCCGTTGAAAATCAGTGGCGGAGGGTTAAATGTGCACCAATGGAATTTTTCTTTAAATTAACAAAATAATTTTTCTTACAATTTTAGCAAAATATTTTATTTTTTTCTTACAAAAAATTATTTTTTACTTACATATATACAAAACTTAATACAAAATTAAACATAATATTTTGTTAATATTAAGTAAATACAAAGAAATTTTGTAAATTTATTAAAAATATATTTTGTGTTGCCGCAACAAAATTGACTCTTTTAGTTCTAGTGAAAATTTGAATAATAATAAAAAAAATATATAATAATAAAAAATAACCTCAACAAATCACATTTTGTAGAATCAAACCCCTTTCGTTGGGTGTATGAGGGTTAAGCAGTGGCGGATCTAAGGGGGGAACTAGGGGGCTGAACACCCCCCCCCCCCCAAAAAAAAAAAAAAAAAAAAAAAAAAAGAGTACTGACACTCACAATTGAATATTACAGTTGTAAACTTTTCATTGATCTGTAATAACATCTTGAAAAATATTAGATAACAGAAGCACCACCTATCGCTGATGGTGATTTTTTAAATTTTTATTTATTTATTTTTTAAAGGCCTACGTTGAGGAATTTTAATTATTTTTTAAACATGATTTATAACAACACTTCGCGCAATATACACATAAATTAAAAATGGCGTAGTTATGCACATAAGATTTTGATATATATAGCTTTTTCATAAACAAGGGAAATTATAGTATAACAGCGCCAGCTGGCCGATATACACACAAATTTTAAACTTGAGTAAGAAAAAGAGTGAGGGATAAATTTTGTTAAGGCTGTAATGTTCAATAGATACTGAGATACAGCCTCTACCTAAACAATGGAATATGTAGCGCTACTCCCAAGCGATATTCACCCAAATACACTCAAAATTAGTTTATTTTATAAGCACAAAGTTTAAACAGTTGCTGATTATTATTATTATTATGGTCTTAAAATAAAATTACACAAGATTAAATTATTTCAGCGGAGCCTAACTGCGCCACCTAGCGGCCAATACGCACAAAGTTTAAGCTGTTGCTGATTAAATATTTTTGTCTTAAAATAAAATTATACACACGGGTAATTTAGTTTTTATTATCAAAGCCTAAAATTATTAGGGGGTAGATTCATAGATATAGTAATATATATAGATCTATCATCCGCATGTCAACGTGCAAAGATTTTTGATGCTGAAGAAGTTTTTTGGCATCAGCCATGAGAGAGTATAAAACTCGGAAACAATAATGGAATAGAATGTTGATATATATTGAAAATGCCGAAATACTGGGCGGCTTTTAATTGTACAAATACATTTATGAAAGGAAGTGAAATAAGTTTTCATACGTAAGTTTGAAAAATATGATTTTTATAATCAGTTGCTTTGTTATTATTATGGTTTAAATACTGTTTTGATTTTTAATGGAATACATTTTTAAAATTTTAATATTTTTTTAAGTTTTTGTATTAGTAAGTACTGTCGAATTTCCAAAATTCTTTTAAATGTAGTTAGCAGCGGCAGAGGTAAAGCGCGCTTGTTTTAATATATTATAACTAGTATTACCACGAGACTTTCTTCTATATATAATCTTATACAAATTTACGCAATACAAATTATTTATTAAGTTATAATTTATTAAAGATATTTTCCAGGATGAATGCAGACGATTTTTTTCTTAAAGTAGTATAACAACAAATGCTGAAAAAAAATCATTTTTGTGCAGACATGAAAAGACATACAGTCGAACCTCGTTAACGTGAATCTCAAGGGGGATCAAAAATCTGTTCATGTTATCAGTAGTTCATGCTATCAGTAACTGATCGTCATATAACTAAAGTAATCTTCATTTTTACGGGGATTGTGGTAACAGTTCATGTTAAAAGTAATTCACTTTAACGAGGTTCGACTGTGTATATATTTATGTCTCTCTCTCTCTCTCTCTCTCTCTCTCTCTATATATATATATATATATATATATATATTTAACATTAAAAATAAAAGAAATCGGTAGTTTAGTTTTAAATTAATACAGATCTACGGTTCAACCATTCGTTTTAGAAATATTGACGAGTTCTTTCTAAAATATCCACATTGAAAATTTAGTCAGGCCCCGGGGGAAGGGCACTTCCCCCCCAGGAGGAGAGCAATGCTCCTACATGTGCACATTTTTTTTTTCAAGTTTATTACTACTATTATCAATAATTCATATAAATTTTACATTCATGCGTTAAAAATAACTCACATTATGTACATTTATATGTAATTTTATCCTATACTGTCATGTTAAGTACTTAGAAAAAAAAATAGGATGGCAGCACCACCTGTTGAGCGATTGATTCCCAAATCTAATCAGCACCAGTTTAGGTCAAGGTCCAACTGAATACAAGTTTGGTCGAATTTCGTTCATATTAGGGGCTATAATTCGAAATTGCTAGAATTGCATTTTTAGTTGTTTTAAGCGTTTCTTACAGTTTCGAACAAGGTTTATTATGACAAAAATATTATGACATTAATTAGTTTTTCTGCCTGTCTGCTTGCCCACCTGTCCGCGCTCCATTTCCGAGTAAACCCAATTTCTGTTATATGTTGTGACTGGCCGTTAAAGGGTTAACGCAAATTTTCTTGAAGATGAAGATATGTCCAATCGTTTTAGCTCTATAAAAAAACACTTAACCCCAAAATTTAATCAAAATCATTACATTTATTTCCGAGTAAACCTAATTTCTATTATATGTTGCGATTGGCAGTTAAAGGGTTAATGTAAAATTTCCTGAAGATGAGAATATGTGCAATTGTTTTAGCTCTCTCTTCAAAAAAAAAAAAAAAAAACACTTAACCCCAAAATTTAATCAAAATCGTCACATTCACTTCCGAGTAAACCCATTTTATGCTATAATTTGAGACTGGCCATTAAAGGGTTAACGCGATTTTTCTTGAAGATGACGATATGTCCATTCGTTTTAGCTCTCCAAAGAATACTTAACCCCAAACTTTTATAAAAATCGTTATATCCATTTCCGAGTAAACCTAATTTCTATTATATGTTGTGACTGGCCGTTAAAGGGTTAACGCGAATTTTACTGAAGATGAGGATATGTCCATACGTTTTAGCTCTCTAAAGAACACTTAATCCCAAACTTTTATAAAAATCGTTATATCCATTTCCGAGTAAACCTAATTTCTATTATATGTTGCGACTGACCGGTAAAGGGTTAACGCGAATTTTCCTGATGATGAAGATATGTCCAATCGTTTTAGCTCTCTAAGGAACACTTAACCCCAAACTTTTATAAAAATCGTTAAATCCATTTTCGAGTAAAACCAATTTCTATTATATGTTGCGATTGTCAGTTAAAGGGTTAACGCAAATTTTCCTGAAGATGAGGATATGTCTAAACGTTTTAGATCTGTAAAAAAAGAGACTTAACTTTAAACTTTAATCAAAATCGTTGTATCCATTTCTGAGTAAACTCAATTTCTACTACATGTTGCGATTGGCAGTTAAAGGGTTAACACTAATTTTCTTGAAGCTAAGGATGTTCCAATTGTTTTAGGTCTCTAAAAAGCACTTATTCCAAAGTTTTATTAATATCGTTATAACCATTTCCGAGTAAACATAAATTTCTACTTTATATTGCGATTGGCAGTTAAAGGGTTAACTCGAATTTCTCAAACGATAAGGCTAAGTCCAATCGTTTTTTCGACCCAAAAAACAGACAGAAGTAGTAGATGGAAAGTAGACAGAAATAGTAGATAGTAAATCTGGAGTTTTTTAATTCATCATTAGTACATAAATTACTCATAAATTTTATTTGCTAAATTATCTGTGTGTATTCCCGTGAATATTCACTCGGGGAAAGACATCCAAAAGAGTATAATGGCCGTCTTTCCCCGAGTAAAAAAGGCATCACTTTTTCGCCCTCGCTGATCAATCTATGTCTTATAACTATATCTATGGGTAGATTAGAGGACTGCAGTCGCCACCAGGTGGGAGTTTGCCACGGGCGATCAGAATTTCCAAAGGTCGTTTTCGCGGTGAGCGAACAGGCTATTTCAAGGAGAGAAGGCAGACGAAGGTGGCGCAGGCATCACCATGCCGGGGTTTGTTACGGTCAGAACTTTCAAAAATCGTTTGTACGATGAGTGAATACAGCGACCGACTTACAGAAGTAGGGGCCCGGAGCAAAATCATTAATTGGTATCCTCCTTCTATAATAACGAGCTCAAAGTGAATTTTGTATACATGTAAAATGCCTTTAATTTCAAAATGCAGATGATTTGGGGGCCTGAGTGCTTACCCCTCTTGCTCCTTGGGAAACCAGGCTCTGAGTGAATACGCTGTTTCATATATCATGAAAGGGAAGAGGGCGCTGTAGTTGCTTCCGAGCAGAAATCTGTTACATTTCAATTTTCAAAGGTATATGAACTTGAACTACGAGCGAACAAGCTGTTGAAGGCTCTGAAACGGGAAGAACGCGCCGTAGGCACCACCCACAGGAAGTTTAATACGGTCAGATTTTTCAAGGACCACGCACCAGGTGTTACCGAAAGCGGCTAGTTTTAAAATAAAAGCATGGTTTTAATTTTTTTAAATTTATGAATTATTTATGGTTAATTCGAGGGGTCAGTGAAGCGATGTTTACGAGAACTGACTAATTACAATAAATTTATTTCGTAAAATTGGCCTCACCAATTAATCTCCTGCTCCTCTCATATCTGACAGACGGTAGGTGACGGGTTTAACAACTAGGTCACGGCTGATGCCAAGCTGCTTAGAGTATTTCGTGATTTTCTCCAAAAAATCACATGAATACAGACTACTACGCCTTAGAAAGACTTCCACAAGGGGCACAAACTCTTCCCAGGTGTTTGTCCTTCGAGTAAGCAATTAACCCTAAACAACTAGAAGTTTTTTTTTTTTTTCTTCTCTTTCTTCAAATCTAATTCACATTTATTTTTCTAATTTAATTTTAGATAACAGTATTTAGCACACCATACTGAATGTAAAATAAATAAAACATTTGCGATCAACGTACATCTGATCTACACGGAAATTAAGTCCGTTTAGCTGTCCAATTTAGAAGAATTTACTTCATAAAAAGAGACCTTTTTCAAAAAATCGTTAAATAAAAACGATCCCTTAAAAATAAATAAATAAATAAAATTTGCTCTAACTCCGTTTGGAAAATGGAGTTCGAACCCGCACCTATTTTTCTTTTTTCTTTCTTTTTTTTTTTTTTTTTCTTTCCTGTTACACCAAATTACTGCATATACGTAATAAATTCAATGAAAATTATTAGTTTGGTTTTATCTTAATATACGAATTATAAAGTGACTGATAAAATCGAACGTTTTACTTTTTTTTTTTTTTTTTACAAAAAATATTTATTTCTCCCCAAAAATATAAACTATAAAAAAAAATCGGAAACTTAATAGACTCTCAACTTAATAAACTCTGATTAAATTTCATAAATAAAGCATTCAAAGCTAAAATAAATTAAAAAAAAATGTTTCGAAAGAATAAGAGGACATAATCGCAGGACGTAATAAAAGCGGTGAATTCGAATAAATTTTGTCAGTTGCGAGTCAACAGGTGTCTCCGCAAATCACAAAAAAAAAATCACTTTGAAAATTTCTTTTCTTCTTGCAATTTAAAATTTGCTTGTTTCACAATATTGTCGTCGTAAATCATACTAATCGTTATATATCAATAATAAAGGACAAGATGCGTAAAGAAAAGTAAGAATTTTACATTTAGTAGAATACATATAATTTAAATCATTTATCATAGATATTAATTAGGGAAGGGAATAAGAATTAATAATGCAGATTATTATTAATGGCGACTTTTGTTGTTATAATATTAAATTAAGAGATATGGGGATACATCTCTGGATTATATGCTGACCCAGAGATGTATTAAGGTAATAAAGAATAAATCAGAATGTTTATTTTAACTTGAATGTAAATACTTAATCTAAATTTTACATTCGCAAGAATTTAAAAAAAAAAAAAAAAAAAAAAAAAGATATGGCCGATGTAACGGCTTTGATCAGATGTAACGTATTTTAATCAAATGAAAATACGTATAGTCGGCTAAGGAAATGATTCGACAAGGATTTATTTAATAAAACAGCATAAAGTGTACTTCATACAGGAATTTTTGATAGGGCTCTGATCATTTTGCTGCCGCTGCAGATTTTGTGTGTGCAATTTGGTAGATTTAGCGATTTACAAAGCGTTCGTTTTAGTTTGTGTTTTGACTGTAGAATACATATTAATTTAAAAAATGTATTACAGATATTAATTAGGGAAGGGAGTAAGAATTAATAATGCAGAATATTATTAATTTAATACTATAATAACAAAAGTCGCCATTAAGAGATATGGGGATATCAATAATATGCTGACAGAGATGTATCAGTAAATTTATTAAGAGTATTGGTAAATTTACTCAGTTTGAGTTTATGATATGTTTCTGTTTGACGAATTTCTTTTACGGTCCTCAATAAACTGCCAAATTATGTTCAAAATAATTATCTAAATTAGAGGAAGGGAAAATAATAATAATAATAAATCTGAATGGCAAATAATATTATAATAATAATATAAATGATAAATCCAAATGGAATAAATTTATTAATAACTGATTTATATATATATATATATATATATATATTTATTATTTATCATTAAAAACCAATAAATGTAAAAAAAAAAATAAATAAGTGTCAATTGGGCGACTTTCTTTTTTTTTAAGGCCCCATCCTTTCTTTTTTTAGTGCAATAATTTACAAATATTTTTCCTTGTTTTAATCGTTTTTTTTTAAACTTTTATTCCTTCTCTGTTGGGTAAATAGCAGCACTATTCCAAAATTTAACAAATGAGGTTTCATAGGAAGCCATATGAAGTCACTTTAAATTTTTTAGTCAGCGTGCTGCTTTGATGATGTATTTGTGCCTAGTTCTTTCACCTGATGAAGAGCCGTGCTATTATTTTGACCTGAAACAACTGTTGCGAGTTTTTTCCAGTTAGTGTTTATTTAAAAATTTATTTATTTATTATTACTTAAATTTAACAAAGGAGGTATTCAGTGGTGGATTTAAGGGGTTGCTAGGGGGCTGAAGCCCCCCCCCCCCCAAAAAAAAAATAAATAAATAAATAAATAAATAAATAAATAAACACTGACATTCACAATTGAATACTCCAATTGTAAATTTTTTATTGGTCTAGAATAACACTTTGAAAAATCTTATCCCCCCCCCCCCACCAAAAAAAAAAGTCAAGTTCTGGATTCGCCACTGGAGGTATTTTACAATATAGATGTTTCAAAACAAATATTTCGCAAAAATTAAATACGCTTTTTAACACTTTCCAACAAGGTTGAAAAGTGTTTATGACTTGGGTTTGTCTGTCTGTCTGTCCGCGCTCTAACTCCCGTAAATATTTATGGAATTTCTTGAAACTGATATATGTTAGTCAAGTTCACTATCAGATGTTCCCTATTGAAAATGGAGTTTATACCTCTACTGGTTTGTGTACAGGGACCCCCGAAAATATTCCAACGCATTGTGTTCTATGAGAGGCATTTCTATAAACCGTATTTTCATACCTTTACTGTACAAAAATCTTAATGAGATTGAAATATGTTATACAAGTTCACTATCGGATGTTCCCTATTGAAAATGGAGTTTATACCTCTACTGGTTCGTGTACAGGGACCTCCTAAAATATTTCAAAGCATTGTGTTCTATGAGAGGCATTTCTATAAACCATATTTCCATACCCTTACTGCACACAAATCTTAATAAAATTGAAATATGTTATTCAAGTTCACTATCGGATGTTTCCTGTATAAAATGGAGTAAATACCACCACTGATTTGTGTACAGGGACACACAAAAGTATTTCAAAGCATTGTGTTCTATGAGAGGCATTTCTATAAACCATATTTCCATACCCTTCCTGTACACTAATCTTAATGAAATTGAAATATGTTATTCAAGTTCACTACCGGATGTTTCCTGTATAAAATGGAGCAAATACCACCACTGATTTGTGTACAGGGACACACAAAAGTATTCCAAAGCATTGCGTTTTATGAGAGATATTTCTATAAACTAAATTTTAATAACTTTACTTTGCACGAAGATTTATGAAATTGAAATATGTTATTTATAAGCACAAAAGAAAATGCTTTGCATAGAATATAGCATGATTAGCATTGGATTTACAGGGTGACACAAAAATATTCAGTTATATAAAGAGCTATTTATAAATATTTGCTAAAAGTGTACTTTCGTTTACATTAAGCGTTTTTAACAATTTCTAACATTTTTAACACTTCCCAACAAGGTTGAAAAGTGCTAATAACTTCGGTTTGTCTATCTCTCTGTCCGTCTGTCTGTATCTCCGTGCTCTAATTTCTGTAAATATTTGTGGAATTTTTTGAAACTGATATGTTATTCCAGTTCACTATCGGATGTTCCCTGTTGAAAATGGAGTTTAAACCTTAACTGCTTTGTGTACAGCGGCACCCGAAAGTATTTCAAAGCATTGTGTTCTATGAGAGGTATTTCTATAAATCATATTTTCATATCTTTACTGTACACATATCTTAATGAAATTGAAATATGTTATTCATGTTCACTATTGGATTTTTCCTGTATAAAATGGATTAAATACCAACTCTGCTTTATATAAAAGGTCACTCAAAATTATTCTAACGCATTGCGTTCTATGAGAGAGATTTTTATAAATCAAATTTTAATAACTTTACTTTCCACGAAGTTTTAAGAATTTGAAATATGTTATTTATATGCACAAAAGAATGCTTTACATAGAATATAGCATGATTAGCATTAGATTTACATGGTGACACAAAAATATTCTGTATATTAAGATCATATTAAGAGCTATTATTAAAAATTTGCTAGAATTCTACTATTGTTTACATTAAGCAGGGCCGGCTTTAGGCGGTAGGCAAGGTAAGCAACTGCCTACGGCGGCAAAATTTAGGGGCGGCAAAACCAGCTGAACTACAAAAAATAAATAAATAAAATACTTCTATTATTGAATGAAGAAAATAAATAAATAGAAAAAAAAAGAAGTAAATAAATACAACAAGAATTTACAGGCTTCTCTGCCCATTCCTATAATTTGAAATGCAGACAAGAATAAACAAATTTTTCAATTCTGTACAGTATGTACAGATATTATTTATGCAGCCGCAACGCGAAGGGAGAAATGCACACTCGCTGATTTAACAAGCTCTTTTTGTTCTCTAATTAAAGAAAGTCAAGAGTTTGCCAATTGTAGGCACTTTTAGCAGTGTTCTTCAGCATGTAGGAACTATTTGGAGGTACCATTTCTCCCCAGGACATTATCAGTATATCCTAAGCATGAAAGAACGTCCTAAGACATCTTCAGCCATAAGATAGGGACATTTTGAGTTGTCCGTAAAAACACGGCAAAATTTGAGTTGGAATTGGCAACAGTGATGTCAGATTTAAAACAATGCTTTATTTATGCAATAATGTCCATCAAATTCATTAGATGGAGGGGGGGGGGGGCGATAAATTTTTGGTTAAGGCATGCTTCCATTGGCCAATCAGAATTTCAATGCAAATTCAATGAACATTTTTAAGGTTTTCTTCCTGTTGAAAGAACTACTGGTAAGGAACTGCATAAAGTTTTATTAAAAGAGATGGGGAAAAAATTGGGTTAAAATTATAAAATATGAGAGTCAAGGTTATAAAAATTGCTCAGATATGAGAGGCGACAAATTCGGAGTACAATCAAGGATTAAAACTTTAAATTCCAGAGCATTTCACGTACACTGCAGCAGCCATTTATTAAATTTAGTAGTTAATGAATGACTGCGAAGTTGGAAAAGTCGTATAGATTCCCCAATATCTTTATTTCTTAAAATAGAAAATATTCATGATGCTTTATTAAGCCATTTATAAAAATGTAGAGATAGATTATATGATTAAAAATGAGGCAGTTGCTTATTGATTACAGTCGGCAGCAAAATAATTGAAGCACTTAGTAATAATTCCTACTTAAAAGATGCGCACATAATACTGTTTTATTAAGAAAATATTTGTCGAGTGATGATCTTAGTCTTATACTGTTTATGAAAAAGTAAGTTGATGATAAAAAGAAGCGATCAAACTAAGAAAATATATATAATATATGAAAAATGCGGATGTGTGCTTCAATAACTTTGCTGCCGACTGTATAATAAAACAATTAAAGTTTTATGTTTGATCGTCATTTGATACAAAATTTTGAATCATATTAATCCGATTAAATAAGCTACGTGAAACAAAAGTTTTTGATTTATACCAAGCCACTGATTTATTAAATAGCTCATTATTATTATTATTATTATTATTTTTTTTTAAAGAATTAAGATCAGTTGAATACTTTATCTTAAAAGCTGAAAAATTAGCTAATGTAATAGACATAGAAAAAAAAAAAAAACTTTGAATTGACTAAATCACGCCATCATGTTCAATCTTAAAGATGAAATTTTTCTTATGAAAGTGTAGATGAATCTATAGAAAATTCAAAAGGGAAATATAAAATAGATTTTCTTTTTTGCATTTCAGCGATCAGTGCACTGAAGCTGAGATTAAATTTATTGAATAATCATAATCATTCTAATGAATTTTTATGCAATGTCCACAAACTTAAAGACACGTGCAAAAATGAATCACTACCACACTGTAAAGATCTGGGAAAGGACTTAACAGATGGTGATTCCTCTGATCTTAACATTTTAAAATTGGCTGGCAAAATATACTTTATTTTCTTCACTTTTGAAAAAAAAGAATGTCCAGTTGACGTCCTTAAATTCATTACCTTCCTTAACATTGGGCCGAATTTAAGCATTTATTTAAAAATTTTGTTAACCTTGCCCATAACTTTTGCTAACGGAGAAAGATTTTTTTAAAAACTAAAAATGATAAAAAAAATACTTTAAAACCATGTCTAGTCAAAATCGACTCAATGGGCTAGCAATGTTGGCCATTGAACATGAATCGAGTAACAAATTAGATATGCAAGAAGTTATTCGAAATTTGTTCGAATAAGATTATTTTATTAAGGTTTAAATTTTGTATATTGTACTAGCATTCTTTATTCTTTGCTGTTTAGAAAATATTGTCTGTACTAGTATTAGTTCCAAAGGTTTTGTGTTTTTTACTTAAAAAAAAAAAAAAAAAAAAAAAAAGAAATAGTAGTAAATATTATATGAGTATTATTTACTTAGCTCAATTCTATTAGACCGTTTTTACGATTTTTTTTTTTTTGAATATATATATATATATATATATATATATAAATGTATTTTTTTTTTTAAGTTTTTAAAGCTTGAAGGGGGGAGGGGGGCTGCACTTTTATGGTTTGCCTACGGCGGCAAAAACGTTAGAGCCGGCACTGCATTAAGCGTTTTTAGCACTTCCTAAAAACTTTTTAAGTGTGAATATGATATCAATTTGTGTATCTGTCAGTCTGCCTGTCTGCCCGCGCTCTAACTCCCGTAAATATTTATGGAATTTTTTGAAACTGATATATGTTATTCAGGTTTACTGTCGGATGTTTCCTATTGAAAATGGAGTTTATACCTCTACTGGTTTGTGTACAGGGACACCCGAAAGTATTTGAAAGTATTGTGTTTTATGAGAGGTATTTTTGTAAACCATATTTTCATACCTTTACTGTACAATATCTTCAGGAAATTGAAATGTTATTCAAGTTCACTATTGGACGTTTCCTATATAAAATAGATTACATACCACCACTAGTTTATGTACAGGGAAACTCAAAAGTACTCCAAAGCATTGCATTCTTTTTGAGATATTTCTATAAATCAAATTTTAATAACTTTATTTTCCACAAAGTTTTAGGAAATTGAAATATGTTATTTATATGCACAAAAGAATGCTTTGCGTAGAATGTAGCATGGTTACCATTAGATTTACAGGGTGACACAAAAATATTCAGTTATATTAAGAGGTATTAATAAAAAATTGCTAGAATTGTACTTTCGTTTACATTAAGCGTTTTTGACACTTTCTATGATTTTTTAGTGTGAATATAATTTCAATTTGTGTATATGTCTGACTGTTCTCCTGTCTGTTTTTCTGCGCTCTAATTCCCGTAAATATTTATGGAATTTCTTTAAACTGATATATTTTATTGAAGTTCACTATTGGATGTTTCCTATTGGAAATAGAATGGATACCTCTTCTGGTTTGTGTACAGGGACACCCAAAATATTCGAAAGCATTGTATTCTATGAGAGGAGTTTCTATAAATCACATTTTAATACCTTTAATGTATAGAAACTTTAATGAAATTTTAATATGTTATTCAATTCCCTATCGGATGTTTCCTATGTAAAATAGAGTACATTTCTAACTGGTTTGTGTACAAGGGCACTTGAAAGTACTCCAAAGCATTTTGTTGTACGAGAGTTTTTTTTATAAACCAAATTTTAATAATTTTATTTTCCACAAAGCTTAATGCAATTGAAATATATTATTCGTATGCACAAAAAAAGTGTGCCTTCTATGTAATATAGTATGGTCAGCATTAGATTTACAGGGCCACACAAAAATTGTCAGTTACATTAAGAGGTATTAATAAAAATTTGCTGGAATTGCACTTTTGTTTACATGAGCATTTTAACACTTTCTTATAATTTTAGTGTAGAATATGATTTCAATTTGTGCATCTGTCTGTCCGATTACCTACCTTTCTATCAGTTTGTCTTCGGCTCCTATCATCCGTGAATATTTTGAGAATTTTTTTTAAAATGATACACTCAAGTTCCCTATGGAATGTTCCCTGTTTAAAATGTCATTAATAGGTCCTGTACAACTAGTTATTTTACAAGAACAACAACAATAAAAAAAAGCCAATGTATTACGCTTTAGGACAAAATTTTTTAAATTTATATTTAAAAAACTTTCTGCTACAAAAATCTTAAAAACATTGACATGTATTATTAATATTCTAAAATATTGTTTTGTATAAAATATGATATGATTAATTTTCAGATTTACAGGGCTACAGTAAAATATTCAGAGAGTTTAAAAGCTGTAATTATAATCTAACGGCTGCATTTTCTTTTGCGTTAAGCCTCTTTAACACTTTCCAAAATGCCTAAGAGTAATTTTAAAATTAAATTAGTCTATCTGTATGTTTTTCAGTCCTTCTGTCTGTTGTGCGATAACGTAGGCAAAAAATATTAATAGTTATTCGATACAACAATTGCGTACAGTTGTAAAGTGTTACTAATTAATGCGTACTGCATGATTTTTCTTTCTTGTTTTTTTTTTTTCTTTTTACATATTTATGATCATAGCTATGTCTCTAATATCCATTTTTGAAGTTAGTGTAGAAATTTTCTACAGAAAATATGTAGTGAGTATTAAAATGTTAAAAATAAGTAATTATTAGAAATACTTTATTCTTCACTAAGAGTAATATAATCTTTTGTTGACATTTAATATTACTTTTACTGAAATTTTTTATAGTTTGACGTTTAAAAAAAAATTTTTATTGCTTTTTCAGTTATATTTATTTTTTCAGTATTTTATTGCTTTTTCTTTTACATTCTTTTACCTATATATATACAGTAGAAAGTCAAAAATCCGCACAGCTTGGGACCAGAGGTTGTGCGGATTTTAGGATTTGGTGGATTTCGGGACTAATAAAAAAATGATTTTCACTTTGAATAATAAAACAGAATATTATTCAAACTAAACACATACTAGTGAATAATAACACTCAACATTAAATTACTAGGTACAGAAGAATAATAATGAACATTAATAAAAATATATAATGAAAACAATAAATAAAAATGGAAAAAAAATATATGTCGAACTTGGATAAAATCTGTTCACATATACTTTTAGGTTGGCGGATTTCTGGCTCTCTACTGTATATATAGGGGAATGTGGTGCACCTTGGACCTATGCCATTTCTAGCTGTATTTATTTAGATATATATACAATATCACATGCAGTTAAAACATTTAATGTTAGGAATCTCATTGATGTAATTTTGAGGGGGGAAAAAAACTCAATTTTTTTTTTTTTTTTTTTTTTTTTTTTGGGGGGGGGGGGTTACTTTTTAATAAATGGTCCAAGGTCTATCAGTGGTGTATCTTGGACCTAATTGCACTTTATTTTTATTTTTTAAAAATAAAATTGATATCATTTTAATAAAATTTTGGAATAAATATATGTTTGTATATAATACCATACAGTATTTAAAAAAGCTATTTGTGTTTAGTTTTAGGGAATAATTACAAAATTAAAATAGAAAAAGTCAAAATAGGTCCAAGGTACCCCACCTTCCTTTATGATAGAAAATGTAGTTTTTGGGTCAAATTTCAAAGTTGAGTTTTTGTTATAGTTACACGTTTTGAGGTTCCCTGAACATTTTTTTAGCACTTGGTAATCAGTGTTGGGTTTTTGACGTCAAAAAGTATTTTTGACATGACAAGGGTTTAAACCATCAAAAACCTCTATCGTTTTATCAAAAATTTTTTATTTTTTTATTATTGATTATATAAATATTTATGCCTATTCACAGCTTGAACTAAAAAATTTAAAAGAAATCTGTTCAAGTAAATATTAAATAATTTATAATTGTCCAGAAAGCAATTATATTTCTCATCTCACAATAATTATGAGAATTTAAGAAGCAATTCAATTTCTCTAGTTCTTTGATAAGATTGTGAATGACACAAACTGGTTACAAAAAAATTTCCTGAATAAATGTTTAAAGTTTTTCTCAACTAATTTTAACATAATATATTAAACTTAATTATAAATTAATTTCTGAATAACATAAAAGTATCTTTTTTTTTTTTTTTTAAATACACATAAAAATTAATACTTCATAATGAATTTTTAAAAATCTAAAGTTTTGTTTTTACATTAATCAAAATGTTATAATAATGTTTCTCCAAAAACTTTAATCTGTTTACTTTTTAAAATGTACTTAGGTACTTATAAATACATACTTGCCAAACATCTCATTATGAACCGTACAATTTTTAGTACCCGCCTTCTTTTTCACACCAATAATTTTTAAGAGTAATTTTAGTCTTATTTAATCGTAACAACATTTGGAGGAAATTTCTCTAAAAATATAGTGGTGTGAGAAAAGGGGCGTTTTTTCAGAGGGCGTTAACAATTGTACGGTTATTAATGAGATGGTTGGCAAGCATGTTAATAATATCTTATTAAAAATAGCTAAATTTTTAAAGTATCAGTAATTATAAAGTTTAAAACATACTGTAGTAACCCTTTGAGTACTGAATTATTTGAGGATTTTTATGCCCATGGGATGGATTTAATTTGTCGCTGTATGGAATAACACTTTCGCAACCGCATGATTTTGAATTTTGACAGTAAGGTCTGCCTGTGGGCGTTATTGTCTTATGTTACAATATTTCAGAATAAAATTTTCTGTATTCACATTTATATTACAAATAGATATACATTATAATTTTATTCTTTCGAATCAAAGTATTTGTATCCATAGTACATTTCATTGTAAAATTGTGAATATTGATTATATAGTTTAGAAAAAAATAGCAAACAAATTGCAAAAAAACGCCCACTGGTGGAGTTACAGATTTTCAAATGGTGTGAATCTACGTCAGCGGTTGCAAAAATGTTAATACATAAAAGTAATACATTTTATTTGGAATATACTTATATTGATGATATAAGTATGGTTGTAAGATATCATAAAAAATGCCAGGAAAGTGTTTGTGATCAATGCCCGCTGGCGGGGGTGCCGCACAAGGGCGTATCCAGAAAAAAATTTCGGAGGGGGCCCAACATTCACTAAGATGTTGTTCATGCACCCGCACATGTGCACACCAAGAGTGTGTGCGCTAAAGTTTGCTCCCCCCCCCCCAATCACCTTTACTTTAAAAATATATATAAATTATTACTTTAAGCTTCTTATCTAGGCATAGTAAAATGGTTATGCGCTATAAATAAGATCAGTTACAACGCCGCATGTCGGTAAACAATGGAATTAATGTTCCTAAAATCGGAAATGGCAAGAAAATATTTAATGATAATAATAATTCTAAAAAGTGCATTGGGCCTAAAACTGGTGGAACTAGTCCTTTCAAATGCACAAGTCTCTACTAGAGAGTTCTTTAATCCGTGATGTTGTAAACCACTGACAAACGGAGAATATCACCAAAAACTGGACTCACGGTAGTCCGGTTAATAAGGAGTCGAGCTCGTGATTGAAGGATTGAGTGATCGATACTGGAGCCATACAAATACTGTCATGTAGATTAATGGTATCAGTTGCACGTAAAATCCGTTGTGTCCTCCATGTTTTGTAAATGTAATAGCTCGGGTATACTGAAATTGAGGAAACATTTTCTCCGTGGAGGTTTTAAATTGTGATGGTACGATTCCGGATTACCCTAGAAATGAATTCTAGACCGTTGCTATGCTGTCGGTCTAGCTTTAGTGCAATGTTAAGTTCATTCAAATTTAATATACCAAAAACTGGCTGACGTCATAATTCAGTGGTACGGCGCAAGATTTATGTGCCATGCACAACCATGTTTCAAATACTTTTTTTTTTTTTTTTTAGATACAGCTTCTTTTTAACCCTTTGCGGCGCAAGACAATTTGGATCATTTAAATGATACTACCACCGGAATTCATGAACTAAATTAAACTTAAAGAAATTTTAAAATTTAAGGTTAAAAAAACCGGCCTTTTCTGATATGTTATAAACGTAAATTTTTGCTAAAAAATTTCCGGGATGAATTTTTGCAGCTGGATCTTAAATTTTGCGTCCTCGCAGCGAGGACAGCGTGCGTTAAGGGGTTAATACAGCCGAGATGTATCTTTTCCATAAAAAGGGAAATCTAGTGCAACTACGCTATCTGCTGGCGATATACCCAAAAATCTAATCAAAAAATTTATATCTGAGTGTCCAAAAAATAGTCTTATGGTGTTCAATGCATCTAAAAACATGTAAATACATTGAAAACTGGAAATCTAAAAGTTTCCGATTCCAATACTTTTTTCTCTTGTTTTTGTGTGTAGAAGAAAATAATATATATATGTGGTTTTCTAATTAGATAATATTGCTTGCTTTAGGTCATATAATTGGAAACATGAGGACCTGTGTGCTAGCGTCCACTAAACCTAGACATTTTACATGTCTATGTTTAGCGAACACATTGAGGTCTTCTTATATGGTTTACCGTTTATTGTGTCTTCTACAGACCCTGGGGCCATGGTTATACGCATTGTAGTTGCTAAAAATCTTCTGGCATGGCGTACATATCGAACTATCTAGCGTTTCTATATGTACCCACGGTGTGTATCAACCAGGTGTCTCATGTGACACAGCGTATCTTCAACTGTGGCTGCACGTCATTATTGGTTATCGTTTGAAAAGTGAACGGTGAAGCGATGGCACATCATCGCGTTCTACATCAGACTCAGATATGTCTGCTTTGTGACGATCGTAACAAAAATGTTTACATAACATGTTGGTTTTTTAAGGCCTGCCAGGCAGTAGATAGCACAGCCACTAATTTTACTTGCATCGCAGCTCACACCCACTTTTGTTTTACAACCGTCTTAGATCTCTTCAGATGTTTGTCGAACTCAGGGAGCCTTAGCTCCAATATTATGTACATATATATATACAATATATATATAAATATATATATATATATTTAAGTTTTCCCTCTTCCCTTTCACTTGACCTAGAGTGCGAACTGTGGTTTATACCAATGTAGGTACAATACCTTACTTCTTCTTTCGAACGCAGGGAACTACAATTACTTTTCTGAAATTTTGTTGACCAATAATTGTTGTATTGCTTGGGGCTGTACAATCTCATGCGATTGATTTTTCTCCCTGAGAGATTCGTTGTGGTAATCCTTCTGATTCCTTATGCGAATGTATTTAGTTATAGGTGCATGGCGACAGATGACGGTAGTGGTGTGATAGTTTGAACGATGCTGATGACGCATGGCAACAGATGGTGGCTTTTTCTGCAAGTGGATTTAACACTTCGGTTTCCTTTTGGAAAACAAGGAAAACTGATACCGAATTTCTTTGACAGAACCTGTGGACCCACTAGAGTCTGGTCCAGTCAAAGCTCAGTCTGGTTTGGGAATCTGAACATTCGTCTGAAATTCTGCCTCTCTACAAATATGATACTGAATGCTGTACTCTATGATGTGATTACTGGCAATTTTGCTTTCAGTAGGATTAGATAGTACTATCTTTCAGCTAATGTCTTTCTGTAAAGTAGAGTTTATATTGGCTGTTTTCTGTTAGAAAGGAAGGAAGAAAGGTATACTACGGAATGGAAGGTATTCTATGTGCATAACTGACAAAACCATAAGTTCCATATGCAACTGTGATCTTTGTTAATGACGAATCTTTTGTCTCACAAGGAATTAAAACTTTATTTCTGGCAAGAGAAGTGTTTAAAAGAAAGGAGACACATTACAGTGTTCAACAATAAGTACCATAAAGTTCTCTTTTTAGTGTTTTTTACAAAATGCTAATATGCATTTCGGTAATTTGGACTTTACAAGACAGAAAATTGCTGATCAATAAGGTTTCACAAGCAAACAAATTAACAACAAGAAAAAGATATTGTGGAGAAAAAATTCATTTTTTTACATTTTTTTTTCTGGTCAGTAGAACATGAAAAAAATTAACTCAGAAAATTTCGGGGGGGGGGGGGGGGGGGCTCGAGCCCCCAGAGCCCCCCCTCTGGATACGTCCCTGGTGCCGCAAACATCAACGCCTACTTCTTAAATTCAGATGACAAGTCAGACTCATCCACCGTAACTTCGCCCAAGTAAGCAGATGACGAGTCTCACTTGTCAAATGTACCCAAAGGATTAAGCATAGTTATAAATAAATTTCAAAGTAATATATGAAAGTATCACGGCATATTTTGAATGAACATGACCATAATTCATAATGAAATTTTCCCAGTAGCAGAAACTGAGTGCAGCATGACAAGTGCTGCAGATTAATTTTATACCATGTGATGTGTACATAACTTTCAGAAGATATAAAGGGCTGCCAATATTTATGCCACAGCATTCTTTTTTTTTGTTGTTGTTAATGAAAGGGCTTTACAAAGGGCTATTTTAAAATGGCTATGAAAGGGCTATTTTAAAATGTCCAGGAAAGCTGCTCAGGAATTGAAATTAACTCCTCATAGCCATATGGTAAATGATATATTTTTTTAAGCTAAATATTCGTCACTTGGTTATTTGTATATTTACACGTTTTGAGGCTTTCTGAATACAAGTCAAGTTTTTAACGTTATATTTAAGTACATAGTATATGTGGTGCGTGCATAACTTATCAAAAAACTACAGCACTACCAATAATTAAGCAATTTTTTTTTTTTTTTGAATGCAATGGGTGGAAGTGCTTTACTATATTTTACCATGTCCAGGAAAACTGCTCAGCAATGAAAAATTCCTCACACCTATATATTAAATAAATTTATAACAATTAAGAATTATAAAAGAAATTTAATCGCAAAAAAGCTAATGTTGGCCGAAAAAACTATTCAAAATGTCTTGATTGTAAAGAAAGATGCAAGAAGACATCCGTTATAATTGTAAACATTAACAGCTTCCAGTAATGCACAATTTAAAAAAATAAAATTTTCATCTGTATTCATACTAAGTATTATGCGAGGGAATTTTAGCGAATACCTTTTGCAACAATGTGTTAAATATTGAGCTTGTCTACCTGTAACATTTAAAAGCTGTTCACACAAGTCCAAAATGATTATTTTATGACACATTTCAGTATCTTCACTATAATATGTTTTATTTAATAATATATATATATAATAATAGTATAATATGTTTTATTTAAATTTGAATTCCTATTCGCATACAGTAAAATTAAATAGCATTTATTGTTTTTTCTTTTTTTCAATATAAACAAATTTCCCTCCCCCCCTTAATTGATATAGACTTAAAAAAAATAAATAAATAAATAAATAAAAACTAGAAATAATTAATTTTATAACTAGTCAGTTTAATACAAATCACATATTGAAATAAAGATATGAATATCTAATTTATTTTTTGCAATTCCATAATTAAGTTATCCACAAAAAAAAAAAAAAAAAAAAAACTCATAAAATTGCACATATTCATTTAAAATTAGATAGTATGATTTTAGTTCTAGAAGAAAAAGAAACAGTGTTGCCATCTATGCATAATATAAAAAAGAAAGTAAATATTATAAATTAAGCGACCAGATTTTCAAAACATTACGAATAAAAATACATCTAAATAGGGAACTAAATGAAGGTACTGAAAAGACCCTAAATAAGAAATGCGGTTAAGTATAAAAGTATATTCTAGTGACTAAAACTGGAAATAATAATAATAATAAAATTAAATTATTTTAAATTACAAATTAAAGCAAATTTTAAAGTGGATTTTTTTTTTTTTTTTTTTTTAAATAATAATAATTAAAAAAAAAAAGAATAAAATGAAAAAATTAAATGAACTAAGAAATGAAGAATAAAAACTTTTAATATAAAACCAACCACCAGATTCCAATCTACCAGATTTTTTTTTTTTTTTTTTTGTTATGTATACACTTCAATATGGATAAGCATGAATTAAAAGGAAGATTTAAAAATAGAATTTACTAGAAATACACACACATATACATATAAGAGTTTCAGACCTGTCCAATTACTCTCCCCCCCCCCCCCCCCCCTCACAACCCTCCAAATAATAATAATAATAAAATAAATAAAACCCACTCTCAAGAGTTTTTTTTTTTTTTTTGTTTTTTTAGTAATTAATATATATATATATATATATATATATATTTTCATATAAGAAAAAAAAAATAATAATTTCAATTTTCAACGTAAGAAAAATTCCTTTCATTTCAACCATCTATCTGCAATACCTCTTTTGAAAAATCAGAAAGATGAGAATAAATGAAAAAAAAATTGCAAGTCATTTTTGTATTTGTAAATCATGAAAAAAAAAAATTTTGCCTAAAAATCTAAGGATTTAACAACAAATGTTAAACATAACTAACAAGGGTAATATACTAGCTGCCTTTGGTGACCAGCTTGTTTGTAATCCTTGAATGATGGATATATTTGTTTTCAATTTTGAAATGTGTTTTTCAGGTTGATCAAACTTGTACATTATGTGTAGAGTCTTTTTTTTTTATTTTTAATACACCACAACACAAAAATGTTTATAACCCTTGAAAGTATTTCATTTTGTACAAACATGATTTTAAGTTCTTGCTTACTTACTTATTTTTTATTTTTACAAACTCATCTGGTTATCCAGTCACCTATTGAAACCAACAAAGCTTAAATTAAAGAGCATGGTCAAAAACATAGGGCAAAGTGCAAATTTTGTACAATGACTCAGCCATGGACTAAGAAAATTTAGCCCCTTTTATTAAAATCAACGAAACAGAATTGGCGGGCAAGAAAGCGTGGCACAGTGCCAGATGTGTTTCATTTGAGATAAGAAAGTCTTCAGTTCAATCCTTGTCTCGGTTGAATTTTGAATTTTTTTTTTTTTTTTTCAAACATACCAATATTTGGTTCAATATAAAATTATCAAATCATGGTAAAAAGTTAACCATTGGGTAGTTACATTTACTTCAGTACCAAGTTTTGGTTCAAACTAACACTAAATTTTTAACAGTGTACATACTTAAGATCCCACTACTGAAGTGAAATTTTTATAACGATATGTATAGTATAATTTTAAAGTATTTCTGTGCATTATACGTAATAGAAAACAATGTTTTCAATTGCTTTTAAATGGCTCTGCATATATCATATGCATTCTATATGAGACTTACAGTGAACTAAGACTTGGTGAATAATTAAAAAAAAAAATAAAACAACTTAAAATGCACTTTCAATTCTTTCGCTACCGTGTATGCAATACACACATACACACACATATCTATATATATTTCTTTTTTGAGATATTCTTTTGAATCTTAGTTATTGAATTGCTTGCCTTGACAAAAAAAAAAGATTTTTTTTTTCCCCACATAAATAAATGTAACGCTGAATCATGTAAAATTATTTTAGCAAATGTTCAGATGTAAATTCACTCTGAAGGAAACAATGCAAGCAGTGCAACTAAACAATATTTTACGGACAAAATTGTTACAGCGCTTTTAGATATTTGTTCAAATAATTATTATATTTGTTGCTATTTGTCAATTAACAGCTAAATAAAAATACTTCTGAAATCATATACTGTTGTATATATATATTTATTTGAGGTCGTATTGTACTATTAGGCTAATAAAACAATTTCATCAGAAGTTTTACCAGTTCAGTTTTCCCAGAAGTTTTTCACATGTGCAAGTTTAACTTTTCATAAATCTGAATTCTAATTTTCTTATTCACCAAGAAAAAGAAAAAAAAAAAAATGTTCATGATTTTTTTGTATAAATAAATCTAACACTATGCGTAACATTATCTGCACCTCGCACTACAAATCACAAACGTGTAGCTGAAAGAAAATAGCTTTAAACATGGATATTTACGTGTTTTGTCTCATAAAAAAGCAAAGCTAAGCACAAAATTATTTCAGCAAGGAATCTGAGGAATTCACCCTGGGAAACAAAAAAACAATAATAAATGTATGCAATGTGCCTAAAGAAGTTTGCAATAAAAAGAAAAGAAATAAGTAAAAAGTGTTTTAGCTAAGTTTACAGGACTTTACTCAGTAGTTCCTCTCACCTTTGTGACAGCTTAAAACTCCAGGCATAACACACACACATCTATATATACATCTCTTTTAAATCTAATCGTGTAATAAATACAAAGTGAATAATTAGTTTCAGAGGAAAAGGCCTTGTAAAAATTTTTGCACTGGGCCTCGCTCTTGCTAGGGATGGCTCTGTCGGCCATCTTTTATACCCCTTTAGTGAACCCAGAAAAATCCAGAAATTGCTAGTATCTCGTTAACCAATCACGTTAGAGCATCCATCTTTGGTATATCGATAAGGATTTTCTCGCCAAAAGTCCCAAAAAAGTCACCATGAGGTAAGAAGTTGCCAAATTTGGCACCAAATCCATTACCTGCCTTATTGGAGCTTTTTAATGCGTTTTTAAGAGAAAATTAGCTATTTTAACACTACAACAAACTAGAAAGGCAGAAAATTAACATTTTATCAACTTACTAAGCCTCTTTGAAAGAATTTCTAGGGATGAGATTAGCAAAAATACAAAAAAGCTGAAACTGTACACAAAGACAAGACATTAAAATGAAATACTAGAATTTTTATGACAAAATCTATTATATTAGAATAATACATATTTATTTTAACCTTCAATGTATAAAAAATCAACAAATACACATCAGAAACATAAAAAAAAAAAAAAAAAAAACAGCTGAAAGCTACTTTACAAATTTACAAAAAAGCTGAAATCAGCTGAAAAATCTCATCCCTTATTTCTACAAAAATTAAATAGAATTATTTACAAATTTGTAACACTGCCCCCCACTCCCAAGGACTGCACATCCCAGATAGTACAACCCTTTGTCAGGAGGTGAAACTAAACAGACTAAACAATCTAAAATACAAACACTAAGTTGCATATAACAATAAAATAAAAATACAGATTACAAAATCAAGTGTGAAATATTTACAAAATTTACAAATAAGTACAAATATTTATATACAAATATTTACATTACACATGCACAAATTTAACAAATATTTACATTTCAAATTTGAACATTACCATTAAGTATAGTATGTGGCTAGCCTATCGTAATGGACCACCTTCAGTTTTGATGAAGGTATTTTTGCAAATCTTAGTACTACGTCATTCAGTCTTTTTAAGACTGTATGGGCACCGTCCCACTTACACTGTAGCTTGGGAGAGAGTTCTTTGCATCTAACAGGATTCCACAACCAAACTTTGTCTCCTTCCTTGAACTCATGTTGTATAGCCTTCAGATCATACCTTGTCTTCATTTTTTCCATTGTCATGTGAATCTGCTCTCCTGAGCAAAGTTGTGTACGTCCTCAAATAGGGCCTGGAGATCTTGGATGTACTTCTCAGGTGATGAGGGTGCATCTGGTGGACAACCAAACAGGAGATCACACGGGAGACGAAGTTTGTATCCAAACAGCATCTGAGCTGAAGTATAGCCGATGGTTTCATGTACAGCACTTCAATAAACCAGCAAGAACAACTGCAATTTCAAGTCCCTATCTTGCTGGTTCCTTGATAGTAGAAGAGAGAGGTTATTCAGAATGGTACAGTTAAACCTCTCGACCATGACATCCAACTGGATGTAAGGGTGTTGCCTGGGTTTTGTCTATGCCGAGTAATTGACACAGTCCTTTTAAAATGGCAGAGGTAAAGTTTATACCCTGGTCGGTATGAAGTTGTAGGTGCGTACCATACCTTGATACCCATTGCTGCACTAGAACCTCTGCGACTGTGCATGCTTCTTGATCGGGAATGGGATATGCCTCAGGCCACTTGGTAAAATAGTCCAATACAAAACGATGTACTTATTTCCACTGGAGGTCTGTGGCAAAGGATCCAAGATGTTGAATGCAATTCGTTCAAATGGTGCTCCTACATTATATCATTGTAGTCTTCCTCAGCTTTGTTTCTTAGGGCCTTTACGTGACGCACAAGCATCACATGATTTACACCATTTCTCCACATCCTCCCTTGCCTTGCACCAGTAGAAGAGTTCTCAAACTTTCTGTAGAGTCTTCATCACTCCAAAATGGCCTCTGGTAGAGCTACTGTGCAGCTGCTATAGAGCGTCTGGAATCTTGGATCTTGGTAGTAAAATCTGCCATCTGAAACTCTTTCTCATTTTCTGTACAATACGCCATTTCTCTCAAGTAGAGAATCCCAGAGTGCCCTTCATAATAGGGCTAAATATGGAGGTGTTCTGCCAGGTAGGTCTGTTGCTGGTCGTCTCCTTCAGTTGTAATATTGGTTTTATGTCAGGATCTTCCAACTGGGCTTTTCCAATTTCTTCGTCACTCCACAGATTTTGTTTTGATGACACTGAGACTGTAGCTTGGCGAATAACTGGCTTGATCCTCTGGTAATTCTCTTCGGCTTTAGAGCTGTACTTGAAATCTTCAGAAGGTGGCTTCTGCGACAAGGCGTCTGGATTTTTATGTAGAGCTCCTTCCTGATGACGTATTTCAGAGGTTTTCTTAATAATTTCCCTAGGCGTTCTTACAGGGCAGCTTCATTGATATGTCTGTCTCCTCCACAGCCCCAGCATTTAGTTGTTGGAGTCTTCACTTCTTTCTTACTCTAAAGAATGCATAATCTTCTAGTAAGATCTGCCAGAATTTTCTTCATCTCTTCAAGATCATCTTGAGAGTCATCCAAATTGACTGCTGTGCTGCTCTGGCAATCTTTACGGGAAGCCAGAGACTCCAACCTTCCAGGAAGTTTGTCAGTAGTCCCTATGTACAGTATACACGACATTTTACGTCGTTCAGTAATATGCGCACCAAATCTTCGCATAAAAAAATGTAGTAGCAAAAGCACTGTAATAAAATTAAACCAACTTAAAATTGAGCAAAAATACTTACTTTTATTATTAAAAAATGGTCTTTTGAATAAAGTAAAAAAATAATAAACTATTTAGACAGGTCTCAAGCAGTTCTAAATAAACACAATAATTTAAGTGATTGAACTAAAAACAAAAATTAGTTATGCAAAAATGTGTTACCTAATTATTCTTAACTAAAAGAAATATACTACCAAATAATTACTCAATGACTAACAAAAATTTATTTTGTTGCTTAAGACAAAGACTATACAAAATAACTTTGAGAGAATAAGCTAAAATGCCCAAAATTGCTTTTTTACATATAAAATATATTTTTAAACAGGGTTTAGTTTAAAAAATTAGTTAACTATGATGCTGGTTACTAAAATATATTTATAAAATTAGTGAGCAACATATATTTTAAAATCAAAATATATGTATTTATCAGTTTGAAAAGGTTAATGAAGAAGTGATTCAATTCAATAACTATGGTATTAAAAAAAAAAAAAAAGATTTCTTATTTTGGTTCAGGTTTATTCATTTACTTTGAATTCACTTTCAGAGTTGCTTGTTTAGTAGCCTTGAATTTTCTGTGGGTAAATTGGAAAAACATCGGAAAAATCAGAACACATTTTTAAAAAATCAGAACAATATTGAATAATAATAATAAAAAGAATTTTTACTCAGAGAAAAAGAAAATAAATGTTTTATAAAAAAAAGAATTAAAACTTAATCAGTTAACTAATAATTAATTTGACATTTCTTGAAAGCCAATCACATAGAAATTTATTTATTTTTTAGTCTTTTATCAATATCAAGGAATCTAGCATTATCGGAAATTATGTTTGCTTTCTAACAAAATTAAGTTTAAAATAAATGAGATAATAAATAAATAAGCTACATTAAAAAAAGAAAAAAAAAATCGACGAGAATTTGGAAGCGCAAGTGTAAACTAAACAAACAGCAAAGAATTTCCTTCTCTCACGGGCTGCCTGCCGGTTAGAATGCGGTATGTATGATGATCTCCCTAATGATTCACCCTCTCCTCACTCTAGCTTTTCCATTCAAAAGGTTCCCTTCGCATCCAAGCAGGGCGTGATGCGCAACAAATAGCGAGCGCCGATTAAAAACCTCCCGTGATTAAAGAAAGAGAAAACTGACTGCTTCTTTTTCCTCCCCCTCCTGTCAAGCTGCGGCCGCGAAAGCCCAGACTTTGGAATGAGCGAAAACAGAACCACTGTTCTTATCAGTTGTGTTCGTTTCCGGCTTAGAAGCGCAGACAAACGGCGTTCGCTAATAATGTATTGCACAAATAGAAAACAAAACTGAATAGTAGGCAAATTTTTTGCGATTGCCGTCCGCAAAAAATTTTCCGTGAACGCCGTTCGCGCTGGCGGCATTCCGGGAGGCGAAATCTGCAGTAAAAAATGCTGAGAATCGGTAAAAAAAATTAAAAAGCTTTTTCGAAAAGTTTTCCGTAATTTTCGGAATAGTTTCCGTAATCCGTAGTTGAACATCAAAATCCGTAGAAACTACGGAGAATCCGTAGTACTTGGAGTCTCTGGGAAGCTTGTTGGGCTGCCTCGATTTTCAGGGCATACACTAAACCTGATTCCACATCCTTGACGTTGGAGAGAGTGCTTTTTGAATCTCTGGATCTCCCACAGTATCGATGAAGTATTCTAGGGCCAAATCATTGCGAGTTTCAGGATGACAGTCCAAAAAAGCTAAGTGTGATAGCCTCTGGATATTTGATGCCAGTTCTTGTAAGCTTTCACCTGGTCTCTGATGACGGGACTTTAACTGGAGCTGACTATATTCCTTAGAAAATTTTCCTGCAAAACACCTCTCCAATACTCTGTTCAAAGCTTCAAAATTATTTCACTGTTCCTGCGGAAGGGTCTCTAGGGTATTAGCTGAGTTGCCCCGTAACGATGCTACCAGATGGGCTGTCTTTGTAGTAGAGTCCCACCCATTAGCTTCAGCGACGATGGAAAATTTTGTATCATACACTTGCCAGGAGGAGCTGCCATCATAGGTGGATAGCTAAATAAATTCTCGATTCTGGATTCTTTTAACTCTCCTTTCATTTTCCTGGGGCATGGAGGTTAACTTCCCTTCTACTTTTCTCTCAAGATGTTCCTCTATTTTCTTCATAACTTTCTCTTCAAAATCCTCTTCTATTTTCATAACTTTCTCTTTAAAACTCTTCTATCTTCATAACTTTTTCTTTAATTTCATCCATTCTATTTCTCATCACTGATAATTTGCTCTCTGTCACTTCTTTCACGGTTACCAAGTCATCCCTTACTGATGAGAGTTCTTTTTTCATTTTGTCTTGATTTAATTTAATTTCTTTGGCCAAACTGTCTTTCATATCTTCCTGTACTGCTTTTATTACTTTTATTTCTTCAGTCAATCTGATTTCCATTTTCTCTTCTACTGCTTTCATTTCTTCAGTCAATCTATCTCTCATTTCTCTTTGCCCTTCTGCTTCTTTCATTTCTCTTTGCCCTTCTTTCATTTCACTTATCTGGAGCTTTTAGAAATTTATTCATTTCTTGCTCCATAGCTCTAGTTATCACCATTCACAGACAAATCCCACTCCTGAGACCATAGACATTATATACACAGACCAGCCCTCCCCCCTCATTATCTGTCCCCAACATGAACGACCTTCCCCAGCAAAATTGTCACTGATAAGGACCTAAAGAAAGAGTGAAGAATGATCACTGTATTATTTTTCCATAGGAACGAATTTCAGATTTTTTAATATTTTTATTGTAAGCGCATTTTTTACTTTAGTATTTAGATTTACACATGGATGGAAAGCTAAAATCTCATAGATTAATTATCTATAAAACAAATTATGATAAATCACTTTGCAAGTGAAAAAACTGCATTTGAATTTTTACTTCAGTCAGAAAAGTATGTGGTTATACGATTTTCTTATAGACTTCAGAGGAATCGCCCTAGGACCAGTTCACATGACTTCCGAAGTTCTGAACAAAGAATGAAGGTATCAGATTATACCCTAATGTTGAAGACATTTGCTATAATGGTCAGTCCTATTGGTGGGCCAGCCTAGTATATAAGGTCTATGCCTGACACCAGAAATGTTGTGTACTTGAGAGTTCGAAAGTTGTCCGAGAATGAAAGGCGAAACTTGCAAAAGTTCAGTAGTTTATTTACAGAAAATTCCAGAAGAATAAAGGTCTATAAACCACGTGTCAACTTCAGTTTCACCAGTAAACACAACTTAAATAACAGCTGTCAACAACAAATCCACAGTACAAACTGTATAGCATTAACACATATAGCAATTGACTATAATTCAAAGAGGCTCGAGGGCTTTTTCAGAGGCAATGGAGCATTAAAACTCGAATAAACGACTACGTCAGAAATGGCAAAGAAAAATATTGGAAATGCATACGCGTGTTTCGGCAGCTTTAAGCGTGCCGTCTTCAGTGCAAAAAGGATTCTGAATCTGCAGAAGTGCTCGTATATATAGGAGAGGGGCCGAATTTAGTTCAACCAATAGAATTACGGGAAAGGTGGGGAGAGTGGCCAATAGGAATTTATTAAAGTTAGCTGTGTAAACAGTAGAAAATTTAAGAAAATGTGGACTGAATATAAAATTTCCAACAGTCAGACAAATAGGGAACAGCGAAATCACATTTTACAAGGTTTTTAAAATTTTTATAAATATGAAAAGCTTCAAAGAAATCGAGTTCATGAATGGATTTAGGTCTGCAAATTATTTTAGCTGAATTAAATTTAAAATTATGATTTTCCTCCCAGCAATGTTTAGAAATAGCCGATTTATTGGTTTCTTGTTTGCGGATGTAATTCATATGCTCTTTTAGACGAAATTTAAGACTGCGTTTAGTTTGGCCAATATATGATAAACCACACTGACAGGAAATACTATAAATACCCTAAGAATTATGCGTATCAATGGGATCTTTTAACTAAGAAAAGTTGAGTTTATTGGAAGGTAAAAATATTATTTTAAAATCATATTGTTTGAGAATTTTAGCTATGGTTTGACTGGATTTAGGAAAATAGGGTAAGACAATACTGATATTAGAAGAGACTGACTTAGTAGACGAAATACGAGAGAGTTGTAATTTTTGGATAGCTTTGTCTATAATGGAAGGGCCATAACCTCTGTCAATTGCAATAGCTTTCAGGTATTTAATTTCAGATTTTAATAAACTAGGATTTGAACAAATATTAAGGGCACAGTTTACAAAAGTATAGGAAACCGCCATTTTTTGGTTAGGTGGGTGACATGAACGCGCATGGGGAGGAAGGGAGACAGCAAAATTTTTTCGATAGACGGTGGTTGAAAATCCATTGGTGGAAACTAATCTGAGACTCGCTAACTTAGTGCGTTTGGCCACCTTTTATACCCCTTTATCGAACCCAGAAAAATCTAGAAATTGCTAATATCTTGTTAACCAATCATGTTAAAGATCTTTTGTATATTGATAAGGATTTTCTCACCAAAAGTTCCCAAGGAGGGAAAAAGTCAACAAATTTGGTGCCAAATCCATTACCTGCCTTATTGGAGCTTTTTAATGCCTTTTTAAGGGAAAATTAGCTATTTTAATGCTAAAACAAACTAGAAATGCAGAAAATTAACATTTTATCAACTTACTAAGCCTCTTTGAAAGAATTTCTACAAAAATAAATAGAATTATTTACAAATTCGCAACAATAGCTTATTGCTTGAATTAAATCAGTCGTTCCTAGCAACGAAACTTGACTCACCACATTCATTAGCAATTTCTAAGGACTTCTAAAATATTCCAGGATATAGGAGCATTTTGTGATTGTGCATATTTAATCCATGACAATAGAGCCTTTTCCACATTCTCATAAGGTGACAAGTGCTGCCATTTTCTTTCATGATCATAGATTTGAATATATGAGGAGCAAATTTCGGCTCTGAAATTTTATTTAATGTTGTCCGGGGGTGTCAAATTTACTTTGTTTTTTAAATATTAGAATTTTTTAATCAATTCACTTTTTTTTTTAGCAAATGATAAATTCTTTCTTTTCAAAGCTATATTGAAAAAATGAGCATTCCTATTCGTCACATATAATCCAAATGAAACAAAGTTTTCCTTTACTCTTTTTTGTCTCAATTTTGACATTCTTTTGAACCAGGAAGAAATAAGATCAACCAATAAACAGACAAATGTCCAACTGCTGTACTTGGGGATGAAGAAAATTAAGCGGGTCAGTAATGCAGACTATGTTTCAATGCAAGAAAAGTTGGGGGAGGGGGATGATGTCATTTCCTGCCTCAAGAAATGTAACAATTATTTCTAGTTTAAAAGAAAAAAAAAAAAAGATAGTCTCATTGAAATGATAAAACTAACCTTATAACCGATAACCAGGGAAATAAAATGACTATATAAGCAGTGTGCTTTAACACATGTTGCCCATTAAGTTGGAAGGGACTTTAGGAAACTGACCATATAGACAGTACTGACTGTATATAAAAAAACCTACACACATACAATATTCAACACTTATCAGTCATCACACACATTGATTAAATAATTGTATTCAAATATAGGTGAATTTCTGTATATTTGTAAGCATAAAGTTAAGAAATTACATATTTTAATGCCCGATTCACCTATATGAAAAAACTAAATGAATGAAAATAAGATAAATGTAATAAAAAATTTAAAAGAAATTAAAAAGAAAAAAATATCAATTACTTAAACAAAACTACCATTACTTATAGAAAACAATGTATGAATGCTAAAATCTCTTAATGAAACAAGTAAAAACTGCTTTTAGTAGGAATGGGATCCCATTCCTATTGAAAGCTAATCTGGTGTTTATTTAACCATTTGTTCTCTGTATAATTTAGGTTATATTAATCAAACTAGAAGGCATTTGAAATATACAATAAATGAATATTGTCAGAATGTTCATAATGAAGAGATTTTGAAATCTTCTGTTGCTTCCCACTGCTGGACTCAGTCATTATTTTGATTTTTTTTTTTTTTTAAATAACATCATTTCTTCTCCTATATTGTCTTCCTATTTGGATATCCATGAAGCTCTTTACAAAACAAAAATTTGAATAAGCTTCTTAATGATATTTTGTCCAATTTGTTCTTCTCTGATGCTTGGAAATTACTCACACAACTTCAGTTTTTGCTTAGTTTTGACTTTTTTTTTTAAATATTTTAGATTTTTTTTTTCTCCTCTTTTTATAATTCTGATCACACCAATACTTATATTACATTTGGTTTTATTTGATTTTGTTCATCACTGAAAGTGGTTTTGTGTGTTGCTGCTTTGTATGCAGCACTTGTGCCTACTTTGTTCGCCTAACAAAGGGTCATGCTTTCTTCCAACCTGAAAAAACTGTTATGAGTTCTTGCATGTTACAGTGTTTATGCAAAGTTTTCTACTTATTGCTTATAAACGCCAGCTCTGTGGTGCTTTTTTAAAAAGATAATTGTTTGTTACAAATACTCTTCTTTTGCAGATGAATGATTTATCTTTTATTCATTATAGGATAAAAGACTCGGAAATAGCTGACATACAGATGTCCATAGATGAGTTCATTGAAGAGGACATTATAGAAACAATGGAAGAAGATACAGAATTATATGAAATATTAAAGAACATGACTGAAGAAGATGAAACAGAAATATTGAAACATTTACTGAATTCTGAGGAAATCCCCACAAACAAAAATAGTTGTGGTGAAGAAATTGTTGAAACTGACATAAATTCATCGTCATCCCAATTACATGAAGTTTGTGGAGAAGACCTAATGGAAGAAATTAATTTATCGTCAGCTGAATTTAATGAACTATTGGATGAAGTTCGAGGAGAAGACCACAAAGAAGCTTTTCAAAGCATAAACACAGATGAAAAGTAAAAAAATATTGTTCATTACATTGTTACAATTTAAACAGGGTTCCCACTCTTAAAAAAGAAAAAAATTCAAGGATTTTTCAAGGCCTATTTGAAAATTTTCAAGGACTAGTGGAAAATCGCAGAACACTAGGCATATACACAAAACTTTAGTAACTACTTTCATAAGTAATATTTTTTTTTATAATTAGAATAACTTTGCCTGTTTTCACAATGCATTTTTGATGGATTGACCAAATTAACTTTTACAAGAGTCAAAAAATGATTAGTTCAAGATTTGGAATCATTATAATTATTCCAAAGTTTTAGGTTTGAGTCCTGGTCTAGACACTTTCTGCTCAAAATTAATGACCAGTCCATCAAACAGGTATGAGACTAGCAAAAAAAAAAAAAAAAATAAATAAAAAATAATAATAATAATAATAATAATAAGTTAAAACAATATGCAAAAGCAAGACAATGAAATAAGAATTTTATGACAAAATCATTATATTAGACAATGGCGTGTGCATGTGGAGATGGAGATAGTTTAGCCTTGACAGAATTTGCACTAAGCCTGTCTATTGGAGAGGAAAATTCAAGGATTTTCAAGGACTTTGCACAAAATTCAAGTACTTTCAAGGGCCCTTGAAAAAGAAAATGAAATTCAAGTACTTCTTAAGGACTTTCAAGGACCGTGGGAACCCTGTTAAATCTTTTAACTTCTCCTCTCTTGATTTTGTGTTAATTAATGTTGTCAACGAATTTCATTAAAATTTTTTTTAAACATTAGTTTTATTTTTTAAATGAATTAAAATTTAAATGATTCAAAGAATTGGAAATTTTAAATTTTTTGAATTTTAATAATTTTATTTATTTTATTATTATTTTTTTTTGTCACCACCACTTTATTTTGTTTTGTCACCATATAGTGAGTAAATTAAAAAAAAATTTAACAATGAACCACAATGAATAGAGTAACTATATTTATTTTTATATCTGGACACATTTGTCAGAAACACCACATAGCACACTCATAAATCTTCTAAGGAATAAGAAGCACACTTACTTTTTGAGAATCACTGCAGTAGTAATTGAAAAAGCATCTGTTAAGGGAACTTTTAACCTATTATTGCTAGAAGCCAAAACCTATGTCATTCCATGCATACTTGCCAATCATCTCATTATGAACCATACAATTTTTAGTACCCGCCTTCTTTTTTCACACCAATAACATTTTAGAGTAATTTTAGTTTTATTTAATCGTAACAACATTTGGAGAGAATTACTCTAAAAATATAGTGGTGTGAGAAAAGGGATGTTTTTTTTAGGGGGCATTAACAATTGTACGGTTATTAATGAGATGGTTGGCATGTATGTTCCATGGGGAAATTTGTTACTAGATATTTCTCATTATCTAATTTATTATTTAAAATTTTATTTTTACATTCAGAAAATTCAAAATCGCTAAACTGCTCTCATTTTCCAAATACAGATTTTGCAATTTTTTTATACTTTATTTTGGAGGTAAAAAAAAATTTAAAAATGACCTCAATTTTTTAAACTTTATAACTTTTAAAAAAAACAAATTTTTAAAAGCAAAAACATATTCAATGGTTGGAAATTCTCAGAATGTGGAAATGGAATAAAAAAAAAAAAAAAAAAAAAAAAAAAAAATGGTAATTAGTAATTGTAGAGAGAAATTTAGATGGGATTTGTTAACCAAAGTCTGCAAAATTTTAAGAGGTAGAGAAGAGTCTTAAGAGAAGTGCTTGCTATTTAGGGTTGCTCAGTAAGAGAGTGTACAGTTATAACTTTGATATATATGCATTTTTAGTCATGAGTATATCAGTTATATTTATCACAAACAAATTGTTGCTTATTGCTATAAAGAAGATTTTTAACATGATTTTTCAACTTGATGTAATTTGTTAAAACTAAATTTGATCTGAACCAAACCTGCAGAAAAACAATTTGAATAAATATGACACTCAAGGAAATACAAAAAGAATATGAGTCTCCAGTTAGAGGCTGACATAAGAAGATGAGCAAGAGTAATGAAAAACTGTTCAAATCATAAAAATGTTATAGCAGTACAATTTCTTTATATTAACTTTTAATCATAAATATAGTACATTTTTACTGAATCATTATTTCATAGAAAGATATTAAAACTTCTTCAAACACCATAAATTTTAAGTCAGCACAACTGGTTTCGAAAGGACGAAGCCTTTCTTCATCAGATGCAAACACGTGCTACTGCCTTGGAGGCAAAAGCAAGACTGAAAGCAGGGCAAAATCCAGAGGGGGAGGAGCAACACAAACAACCAATAGGAAGAATCATGCAGGACCAATCAGAGAGGAACAGTGGCAGATCCAGAACTTGACTTTTGTGGGGGGGGGGGTCTAAGATTTTTCAAAGTGTTATTCTAGACCAATAAAAAATTTACAATTGCAATATTCAATTATGAATGTCAGTGTTTTTTGGGGGGAGGGCTTCAGCCCCCCCTAGCCCCCCCCTTAAATCTGCCACTGGAGAGGAACACACATACACACACACAAAAAAAAAAGGGAGGGAAGGAGTAATCAATTAAATTAATTTATTTAAATAAATAATAATTTAAATAAATATAATTATTAAATAAATAAATTAATTTAATTGATTACTCCTTCCCTCCCTCCCTCCCTTTTTTTTTTTTTGGTATGTGTGTTCCTCTCTGATTGGTCCTGCATGATGCTTCCTAATGGTTGTTTGTGTTGCTCTTCCGCCTCTGGATTTTGCCCTGCTTTCAGTCTTGCTTTTGTCTCCAAGGCAGTAGCATGTGTTTGCACCTGATGAAGAAAGGCCACGTCCTTTCGAAATTGGTTGTGCTGACTTAAAATTTATGGTGTGTAAAGAAGTTTTAATATCTTTCTATTGATTGTACGCCAGTTTTTGGAATTCATTATTTCATAATATAAAATCTATTTTTTAAAACGAATTCAATAATTAAAACTTAAGGTTTTTCATCCAGCATTCTCCCTTCTCGATCAGAGTTCTTAGCATTCTCTGCAACCCCTCATGGTAGAGTTTTTTAAAAAGTTAAAATAAATAAAAAATGACTACCAGTGGGAAGTACCTACATGGGAGCATCCACCATATAATTGACTGGGAGAGAAATATATCAGCATATTATCTAGCATCAGCTTCATTTAAAAAATGACACTACTCTTCTGACCTTCTAGGTGATATCCATTGAGCTTCTGCATAATACTTGAATTCTTTGTTCATCTTCTAGCAGTTTCCTCCTCAATGTGCTCTTGTAACATGACTTATGCATATTCTTTAGCTTCTTACCTCCTAGCTGCTTTCTGTTGAGCAAATCCATAATATAACTATTTGCACTGAATGTGCAAACTTAAACAGTCACAAATAAACAATAAATAACATGCAAAATTTTTAATTTTAATGTAAAAAACATGTTATTTAAGTAAAAATTTCATATTAGCTTTAAAATTATTATATATAATATCAAGATGAAGCCATAAATAAAAGTTTATTACTATTTTATTTATATTTTGACATAAAAAGAAATATATTTATTTACATGTGTAATAAAATTGAAATAAATATTTGTTAGTACCTATATCCCTTTCATTCCCAACTTTTTCCCTCCATAAAACAATAAATCTTATATTTAGTCATAACTTTATTTCAAAGGTAATATATATAAATATTTTTTAAAATAGGAGTAATAGCAGAGTACGAATTAATATAGCTAACAAAGCAACTGATAGATGTTTATTTATGATTAATATAATCACTGATGCCATTAAAAATCATCACTTTTCAATAAATAAAAATATCAAAATTTTGGAAGAAATACATATTGCAATTAATTAAAATACATGTTATAAACATCAAAGAATAAAATAAAAAATATTTCAAACAGTTAATTTACTTAAATTGCCCAAAACAGGAAACTGATTCTGATATTATTATCAGAATAGCGTAAAATATACTTTCAATTATCAACAAAGATAGTGAAATCATCTAAAATAGGTATTTTTTGGTAGGAAAATGTATATAGATTTTAATATTGTTCATTTTGAATCAGCGGGAGTGTTAGATGGTAAGGAAGAAAATTTGAAATGTTATGATTCCAATTGGAATCACAGGGAAGGAAAGGGATATATACAGTGGATGATCAAATTATAGATTTTTTTTTTTTTTTTTTTTTTTTTTAACATTTTTTTGATTTTCTAAAAAAATACTTGCCAAAATGATTTGGGACTTCAGACATGTAAAGCACATTTTAAAAATCACATTTTCTTCTACTGATTTAGTCCACAGTGCAATTAGGGGACCAACCACAAACAGAAGATGAGTAAAAATACTTTGAATCACCCTGTATCATAAAAGCTATAAATTACTTGTAACTTTATTACATTATTGTACATACTATGTATAATATATGTTTTGTTGCAGAAATTGTGCAATAAGGCAGATATAAATTTTTCTTTTATAACTAGAACGGATTTCCATAAAACTTTACAATACTTACAGAAAAGAATTCACAAAATGTTAGAGAACCATAATTATGAAACAAACTTTCCATGTGTAATATTCACTTAGATAGAAGCTATTATATTATTTATTAGTCAATATTATTTTATATTAGTCAATATTATGCAAGCACGAAAGATAGAAAAAGCTTATTGCATAGCTTGAAAGCTAGATGTATTAGGCAATTTTATCAAAAGTTCATTGGAATCTATTAAAAATTAAGCATATTGCCGGCACAAGAATGAGCTAGATTTTAAATATTTTCAAGTGTTGAAATTTCCTAAGGGTTTTTTTTCACATTGCTGCATATTTAATTTGAAGATCCAATTTTTTCAACCATATTCAAAAAGTTTTTTTTTCTGAATAACCCCTTGTAGGCTTGTAACTCTAACATATTTTTATTTTAAAACTTTTAAAAACACTAAAATCCCATTAAAAATTACCTTCAACTAGCGCTTTCAGCTGTTCCATGCAGCCTTCTTCAGGTATTTACGCTACTGTGAACCATCGTTGCTCGGCGGTTATGTATTCTCTCTTCTCCTCTTCTCTCCAGGATATCGTGCCACCTTGCGTCAATCTCCATTTGGTCGGTATTGTATGAGTCTCTATTCGCTGAAATTTCAATGGCTTCACGTTTCACGGCATAAAAATAATTATTATAGTTAGCTAACTTATTGTAATTTTTAAAATCTATTTCTATTTTTTCTTCCTGATTTATTTTGGTTAAGGCTGTTGTTATATGATTATGTCTTATATCATTTTCGTGCTCTTTTATTCGCGTTTTTATTTTTCGTTTCGTCATTCCGATGTAACAACCAGTTTTTTGGTCTTCTTTAGTAAAGTCTATTTTGTAGATACCTGCAGTTTCGGAAAAATGTATTTTATCTTTATCGTTTCTGATTCTTTGGAAAATATTTCTGCAGGTATCTACAAAATAGACTTTACTAAAGAAGTCCAAAAATCAGTTGTTACATCGGAATGACGAAACAAAAAATAAAAACGCGAATAAAAGAGCACGAAAATGATATAAAACATAATCATATAACAACAGCCTTAACCAAAATAAATCAGGAAGAAAAAATAGAAATAGATTTTAAAAATTACAATAAGTTAGCTAACTATAATAATTATTTTTATGCCGCGAAACGCGAAGCCATCAAAATTTTAGCGAATAGGGACTCATGCAATACCGACCAAATGGAGATCGACGCAAGATGGTGCGATATCCTGGAGAGAAGAGGAGAAGAGAGAATACATAACCGCCGAGCAACGATGGTTCACAGAAGAGCAAATACCTGAAGAAAGCTGCGTGGAGCAGCTGAAAGCACTAGTTGAAGGTAATTTTTAATGGGTTTTTAGTGTTTTTAAAAGTTTTAAAATGTTTTTACCTTTTTTAAATCGTTTTAAATATTTTTATTTATTTACTAAGATTTGCGAGTTCATAGGTTTTTCACAAAAAAAACTTTTGCAATGCAGATAAAAAAAATTAAATCTTCAAATTAAATATGTGGCATGTGAAAAACCCTTTATGAAATTTTAACTCTGAAAAATGCCTAAAATCTAGCTTGTTCTGGTGCTTTTGACAAAAGTTGCCCAATATATCTAGCTTTGAACCTATGTAATGAAATTTTTTCTATCTTTTACACAGGCACAGTAAAATAATATTTACTAATATAAAATATAAATGCTCATATCTCAACAAATATTACACACAGGAATTTTATGCTTCAGAATAATGTTTCTGTAGTGTTTTGTCAATTTTATAAAGTTTTGTGGAAATTTGTTCTAGTTATAAGCAAAAAAAAAAAAAAAACTTTTCAAAAAAATTATTATTATTTTTTTATTTATTATATCTGCTTAAATAAAAGTGCAATTTCTACAATAAAACATATAAATATTATACATAGTATGTGCAACAATGTGTTAAAGTTACAAGTAATTTAAAGTTTTTTATGATACAGGGTGATCAAAAGTATTTGCACTCTTCTTCAATTTGTAGTTCATCCCCTAATTGCACTCTGAACTAAATCAATAATGAAACATGCGAGTTTTTTAATGTTCTTTACATGTCTGAAGTCCCAGGTCATTTTGTCCAGTACTTTTTTTTTTTTTTTTTTTAGAAAATCTAAAAAATAAAATCTTCTAATAATCTGATCACCCACTGTATATATAATTGGAAAGCTGTAATAACATACATTTCGCCGGAAACAGGAGCAAGTATAATTTTTGGTAAAGGTTTATTTCAATTTTACTAGTCATGTGTAAATAAATATATTTCTTTTCATATCAGAAAAAATGAATGAGTAAGTTTTTTTTTCTTCCCTCATTAGTTTAGCATTTCTATTCATTAATTTTAAAGTTAATATGAGGTTTTTGATTAATATTTTTTGAACAAATTATCTGAATTAAAAAAAGTGAAGTATATGGTGTTAGATTTGTCTTGATTAATAAGTATACCAATCTAGCCAGTATTTCCCCCAAAACTTATGTATTATTAAAAATTGAAATATGCATTAACATTAAGTACTAAATTTATGATGTAAATAATACTATTTGTTTTATAATTGTTCATTATAAAAATATTTAAAAATCTTAATTAAATCTTAAAATCTTACATATATACTAATTACAATAAGAATGATTGTATATACATT
This sequence comes from Salticus scenicus, assembly GCA_963930645.1. NCBI lineage: Eukaryota > Metazoa > Arthropoda > Arachnida > Araneae > Salticidae > Salticus > Salticus scenicus. The sequence continues at coordinate 323,472,166 of OZ005651.1, read as the reverse complement.
CAAACAATTTATTTATTTATTTATTATTATTAAATTATACTTCAAGTATTCTTTTGAGAAAAAAATATTTTAAAGAGGTTTTTGCTCATTTTTCCCTTTAAAAATTTTAACTAACTATATAGCTAAAAAAATAAAATAAATAAAAATAATTCTCATTTAACCCTCTGTCGGGCGCACCCTGCCTGAGAAGCCTGTTCCGGTTTTTATTCTTTAAATATCCTATATATGATTTTTAATTCAAAAACACCCATATGGTGACCTTATTAAGAGTGAATAGAAAGTAATAAACGAAAATTTGATGCATAAGTACAAATTTATTGAGTGTAGTACAAGTATTTTAACAATAAAGTATTTACCTGGCCTCTCAGGCAGGGTGCGCCCGATTCTGTTCGTCTTATGGGTGTGCCTGACGTAGGGTTAAATAAAAATTTGTCAATCAGTTACTTGATATTAGTTATAAAATACAGAAGGTAAAGGCATTTTTAAAATGTATTATTGATAAATTTAAAAAAAAGAAAAAATCTTTTAAAACAGTCACATTTAAAATATTTATGAACTTAATAATCTGTAAAAAAAAAAAAAAAAAAAAAAAAAAAAAAATTATCAAAAAGGTTGAAAAAACCAAAAATTAATAAAATAAGCAATATAAAAACCCAGAATTTATGTATTAAATGTACAATAAAATGCAGCAATTATAAAATATGTAAACCTAAATAAAAATTAAATAACGTTAAACAGAAAAATAACAATAAAACAAGAAAGATAATTAACTCAAAAAGCACTGAGGCTATCATCAGTGAAATCCCCTTAAATGCAGGGTGGAGAAAGAACAGCAAGGTTTATTTTATTTTTTTTTTTTCCCAAGAGATATTAGCAAAAGTTACAAGAATCTTGGTCTATGTAATGACCTAAGAACAAAAGTACGAGTAAAACAGGTAAAGAAAAAAAGAAGTTTGGGGGGGGGGGGGGGCTTAAATAAATTTTTTTTAATGAAGAATCTTAAAAAAATGTGGAAATGCAGCTATGTTAAACTTACAATCCAAAACATAATTGACAAGGATAAAAAAAAAAAAAAAAAAAAAAAAAAAAGGTAAAATAAACCTAAGTAAACCTTTTGATATTATCATTCAAAAGGGGAAAGTGAGGAAACTATAACACAGACCATTTGAAAAACAAATTATGAACTGCCATGATGAGGTGCCCCCAGGACTATTTATTTTAATGCCCCAAATATTACACAATAGTATAATAATTGTTCAGCTTCCATAACTCTCTGAAACAATTGAAACTAAACTATTTGGTGTGCATGACACTAAGTACTTGATAGCATTCCGCAAATAATAATTAGAACAAGTATAAGCTTAATTCAAAGAAATAAGTTTTACAATATGACTTTCCAAGTAATCAATAACTGATTATACCACATCATAAGACGATCAGAAAGGTACATAGTCCATTCAAGATAAAGTGATACCAGAAGTAAACAAACGGGTTACCAAGGTATTCCATTTTTGTATCTTTCCTGCAAAAATTGCGACTTTTGTTATCCATGAAAAAAAAAGTGTTAAGATGTGCCCTTAGCCAACAGTCCTCCAAACAATAAAGAGCTCATTAAAAGATAAAACTTTCCCACCACCAGTTCTTTTTGTGCTTTGGTGTTTATGACAAATACTTGTACCTTACAAAACATACAAGAATGAAAGATCCATTAAAGTAAGAGAAAAACATCAAGGTAACAAATGAAGAGGTGGAAAAATTCTAACAAAAGAAGGGGAGAAATGGGTGACCTTGGCTAGCGCCAACAGTGACATTATCCATGTCGCCAAACAACATGTGGTTTTGTTTACTTTTGGTATCAGTTTAAGTTGAACAGATTATAGATAAATGAGCAGAAATAGCTTTACTATTAGGCCATATAGTTAACTCTTGCAAGTTGTACAAGTGCTGGCAATGATTTACAAAACTTTCTTTTGGTACTGTTCACACTTAATCCAAAATCCAATGTCAAGATAGTAAATGATACATTTAATCTAAGTTTCTTTAGAATTGTATATGTGTTGTTAATAGGCAGAGGTAATTATTAAGATATCAATTTAAATATAAAGGAGCTACTTGGAGGCAAACCTCCAAAAAAACTTCAGGGATTTTTTCAATCAACATTAAAGTGCCAACTATTATATGATTTTTATATTTTTCTGCAGAAAAATATTTAAGAGACATCATACATCTGAGTTCGAGAAGCATTATGGTTATTGGGGGGGGGGGCCCTAATTCCAGAATAATACCCCTCCCTGCCCATTCTCTCACTTACTGGTCTATCTATAAAGACAGTACTATGCATATGTATACATCACATTCATTGCAGGAGCTAAGAATATCTTTCCCATAAAATCAGATTAACATGCACATAGTGCTTTTTTTTTTTTTTTTTTTTTTTTTTTTACAGATGAAGCAGGAACAGAACCGAGGCCTAGAGCCCAAAGACTTAATCAGGGGCCACAGATACTCATCAATGCAAAGGTAAATAAGACAATTTGCTCTGGACTCCTACTTTCAAAGGGCCACTGAAGTAAAAATAATAATAATAAATGTTAACTTATGCACATCAGTCAAATTCCACCTTTTTTCCTTCTCATGTTATTCTATGAAATTTTCGTTGCTTCATTTTATAAGTATATCTGATTCAAAGAGGAAGTTTTTCAAATTTTGTTTTAAATTTAGAGTCCTAAATTCATTTAATGAAATAAAATATTTAATTAATTTTTCAAAAAATTGCTCACTAAGCTTAAAGGTAATATATTCAAATAGCAATTTGAAAAACTTCATTTTTGAATGAGATGTCCTTATGAAATGAAACAACGTAAATCCCATTCGATAAAAAGGGAAGAAAGAAAGAATGAAGGAATCTGATTGATTACTGCCTTAAACTTCAAAATTCAGTAGTCGTCTTTAAATCCTTCTCACTCAGATTCGCCAATGATTAGGAATTTCTGCAATAAAAAACACCAAATGTTATTATATTGAAATAGTGGTATTAAAAATACAAGAAATGTACATGTATAGAAATTTTAATCTTTGAGATTAAGAAAAGAAAAAAAAAAAAAAAAACCCACCTATGATAAATTAATAATGCATTTGAAGAATAAATTAAAAAATTTAAAATGCATTAAGCATTATTCAGGCATGTAATACACAAATAATACGTGTAAAATGGTTCTTTGGGTATAATTTTAAATTATATAAAGCCTATTGAAAAAAAAAAAACTTTTTAAAATATTTATTCAACTTAAGGTAGACTTTGTGACACAATTTATAAAACTGATATATGCCAGAATTCAACAGATAATACATAGCAAAAAGAAAAACCTAATAGAAAGATAACTTTAAAGAGATAAGGTTAAAAAAAAGTATTAATTTTTTCTTTTTTTTTTTTTTTTTTTTTTTTTTAATTACTAGGGGGCTCTGCCCCCTGCTCGCTCCACTCACCAACCCCCAAAGGAGGCTTCGCCTCCTCCCTGACTCACTTTACTTATTAACACATCCAGAACTCTACCCGCCTATTCGCTGCTTTCTTTCACTGAAAAGGAATATTAATAGTGCATATTACAAGTCAAAAGCAGAAAATTATTACGGAAATCCTTATATTCAATGTCAAATTCAAATATATATATATATATATTAATAGAAAGAAAATCATAATATATAGACCATTTTGCATTACAGCTTTAGTATATGACACTTTTTATTTCATTTTTACAACCTTAAATCCAGACCATGGTAACCCAGTCGGTAGAGCACCGAGCTCGTAATTGGAAAATTGCGGGTTTGGTTCTCAAGCCGACCAAAGACCGTTGTGTACACTAATGGTGGCTGGTGCATGTAAAATATGTTATGGCCACAATATCCTCAGTGTTCCCATCAAAATTATACCTCTGGGGGGACACCTAAGCTGGGGAGCTATCCCCTTTGTGCAGGACCAAAACTGTGGTGGCATGTCTCCTGAACATCCATAGGGGTGCGTCCCAGACCATTGCCAATTATTCATAGCGCAGTAATGGTGCAACGTCAATCACAACCCACCTAATTATCTACCTACCTACAACCATGGATTATATTTTATTTTCTTGTGTAAGAAGATTAATTTTCTAAAAGTAGAGAAAAGAAGTTGATATTTACAATAGAGAGTCAAAAATCCGCACAGCTCGGGACCAGAGGTTGTGCGGTATTTAGGATTTGGCGGATTTCAGGGCCCTTAAAAAATGATTATCACTTTTAATAATAAAAGCAGAATATTTTTCAAACTAGTGAATAATAACACAATTTCACTTGAATATTAAATTATTAGGTACATAGGAATAACACTGAACATTAAAAAAATTTACATAATGGAAATAATAAAGAAAAATGAAATTTGTCAAATTTTGATAGAAACTGTTCACATGTAGTTGTTTTCAAAACTACACTTGTACATGCATACATACATCATTGAGATTTTTTTTTTTTTTTTTGTAAATAGTCACCTATTCTTATTTTGTAACACAAATTTGTTTTAAGAATGTAAGTTAGTTCTTTCATAGGGTTATGTCTTCATCAGATAACATTTAAAAAAATTATTTTGTTATTGTATACCTCATTGATGAATTCAATATACTGTTAGTAATTTCATTATCAGTAACTTGGTTCTGATAATCTTTTATGTTACTATTTAATATATATGGGTCATTCTCTGAAAAGTGGGCTTTTTTTTTTAAAAAAAAAAAAAGGTAGCTCAAATAAAATTGCTCCAACTTTTTTTTTAATTTTGTGCATATACATGTTAATAAAAATAATAAAAAATACATACACAGTTAATAAAAAATAATATTAACCAAGCTGTATCTGATAATTTTTGAAATAGTAATTATTTTTATTAATTAGAAAAATGAGGGAATGATTGTGAGGGAATGACAAATTCCTTCTAGAAACTACTTTATAAAAATATTATTAAGTTTAGTTATATTTTCAAACACTAAATATTTATTAAAACATATTTTTATTAATATAATAGCATGAACAAGCAAATATGATTTCTTTTAGTTAACTTTTTAATGAGTGAGGGAATGACATATAATAAAAATACTGTATTTCAATCTAACGTTTGAGAGCCATATGCTATTCATTGTAAAATGTTTCCAACAGAACACAAAATGTTTTCTTTACTTTGCTTCTATATAAATTAAATTTGACTTATATAAAGTACGTGCTGCCATTATTGGAGTAAGTAGAGGTATAATTACAGTTTGATGAGGGAATGATATCTATTACCAGGGACAACAATAATAAGTGTTCTAATTTCTTTCATTGCATAATATATAAATGTAGTATAATGGATAAATATTTATTAAGGTGTGTTTAATAAATTTTCACTTCAAATAATCTAAATATAGATGCTTTAATACCATAGAAACCATTTTATTTACTTACATGTGGGAATTGTGAGGGAATGATATTTTGCATTTTAAAAAATATTTTAAAATTATATTTGAATTCCAATAACCAAAGAATGACAGTTTACATGCAAAACCAATTAATGCTGATAGTTTGGACTGCTTTTTGTTTTTGTGCTTTTAAAAATAGGCCCTCAAGACTACTGGGACATGAAATGACCACTTTTCAGAGAATTACTTATATATATATATATATATATATATAATCATAAAATGAAAGTGCAGAATCTACATTCAAGATTGTTTTAAAAAATTCTGATTTCCAGTTTGTAATTTATTAATAGTAAATTTTATTGTTTATATCTGACAAGCTGCGCGGATTTCGGAGGATTTCTGGCTCTCTACTGTATTTTCTTTGTTTTTTACATCCATAGGTTCGGGCCGTGGTACCCCAGTTGGTAAAGTGCTGAGCACGTAACTGGAAGATTGCCGATTCGATACTTGAGCCGGCCAAAGACCGTCGTGTACACTAATGGTGGCTGGTGCACATAAAATCTGTCGTGGTTGTAAAGTCCCATCCCCACTATACCTTTGGGGATCACCAAAGTGGAAGGGGATCCCCTCCGTGAAGGTTCAAAATTGTGATGAGATGTTTCCGGAACATCTCTAGGGGTGCGTCCAAGACCGTCACCAATTACCCATAGTGCAGTATTGGTGCGATGTTAAATCCAACCAACCAACCTACCTACATACAACAATGGATCATATTTTAATTTTCTTGTGTAAAATTACTTCATGATAGAAAACAACGTCACTGGGAGAAACTTTTTTCAAAATGGCGCATAGAATACCTTCATAAACTTGTCGTTTGTAGTTAACTTCTTTAATTAAAATGATAGAAATTTCTAAGCAGCTGAAATGTCTTCCTTAGAGTATTCAGAACACATTCATACCTCTCATGATGCAAAGGACCCTGCCCTCCATTAGGAGACAAACTGTTGCAGACAAAAAAAATTTGACGCCAGTAACAGTAACTTTTTTTTTAATATGTAGAGAAACTTTAAATGTTGATATATCTAAATTTGTCTGAATTCCAATACAAGTTGAATTCCTCCTCCTTTTCTTTTCTTTTTTTTTTTTTTTTTTTTTTTTTTTTTTTTTGGGGGGGGGGGGTTGCTAAAGTTTTAATTTGTTTAAAAACTTACAACTTACTTCTACATTAAACAGGAGGTACTGTTAAAAGAAATAAAGAACAGAAATAATTAATTCTTTTATCATAAAAATAGAATGTTTTATATCTTATGTTTCAGAAAAGAAAATATATTTTGTGAAAGCACTATTATAGAATTAAATTTCAAAAATCCACTCACTTAGATTATTATTAGATTTTTCACAGTTAATATATCATTTATTAGATATTAGTTAATTTAATCATATTTATAACTAAAAACTTACTTCAAAATACACTAATTACAACATGAATAGAGCTTACAATATTTGCTGAAATAAGAGCATTTGTAGTAAATATATATATATATTTTTTTTTATTATGTATGCACAAAAGACAGAAACTTTTCTTACATAGGTTTAAAGCTAGATATATTGGGCAACTTATGTCAAAAGTTCATTTGAATGGAGTAAAAATTAAGCAAACTGTTTGTAAAAGGATTAGTTAGATTTTAAATATTTGCCAGAGTTGAAATTTCATAAGGGGTTTTCCCACATGCCACGAATTTATTTTGGAGATCCAATTTTTTTATGCATGTTGCAAAAGTCCTTTTTTGGGAAAAATCCTTTATTAACTTATAAATCTAAGTAAATAAATAAAAAATTGTTAAGAGTTTTAAGTCCATAAGTGCCCCCCCCCCCCCCCACAAAAAGTTTTGCAACACTTTACATAATTGAATCTCCAAATTAAATATGCAGCATGTTAAAAATTCCTTATGAAACTTCAACACTTGAAAATATCTAAAATCTAGCTCATTCTTTTGCCGATAATTTGCTTGATTTTGACTATTTAAATTAACTAATGACATAATTTGCCTTATATACCTAGCTTTCAACCTATGCATTCTGTCTTACACACACATGCAGTAAAAAAATATTTACTAAAAATCCTCATATCTCAACAATTATTAAATGTGCAAATTTTATATTTCAAAAATCTTTCTCTAATGTTTTGTCTTTTTTTTTTTTTTTTTAAATGAAATTTTATAAAATTTTGTTATAATCATTCTTGTTATAAGTAAAAAAAACTTGCCAAAAAAAAATTAATCTTTGAAAAGAAAAAATATCTTAAAACTTTAAAAACACTAAAAACCCATTAAAAATTACCTTCAACTAGCGCTTTCAGCTGCTCCATGCAGCGTGCGTGGAGCAGCTGAACGCGCTAGTTGAAGGTAATTTTTAATGGGTTTTTAGTGTTTTTAAAGTTTTAAGATGTTTTTAGCTTTTTTAAATCGTTTTTAAATAGAAAAAATATCTGCCTAATTAAATGTGTAATTAAAAAAAAAAAAAAATTGCATAGTAAATGCTACAATGTGTTAAAGTTACAAGCTATTTGCAGTTTTTTAATGACAGATCAAGATGATCTAACACAGTAATTGTGCTTTTCTTTAAATTAGTGGTTGGTCCCCTTATTTCACTCATGTGGAAAACTATAGTGAGTTTACAAACGTTCTTTGCATGTCTGAAGTTAAAAACCATTTTTGTTCAATATTATTTTTAGAAAATAGAAAAAAAAAAAATTAATAATAAAAAAAATATATTTTCTAATAATTTCATCACCCACTGCCAGAGTTGCCAATCTCATGACTAAAAATTTAGGAGCCAGAGACTTAAAAAATCGGAGCAATTATTATGATACAAAAGTTTTAAATAAGGTTTCCATACGTTTCCATTTCCAGTCTTAATATAGATTTCTTTAAATCAATCGGCGGGGGAGGGGGGGATACATTATTGAGAAGTACTTTACTTCTTTATAGGTTTTTAAGTCTAATAAAGCAAGTCAGAAATGAATACTGACATTTATTTTGTGATGGGAGAAAGATTGGGTAACAAATGGCTTCTGCAAAGTATTTATTGCTAATCACTAGTTGGAAATAAGGAAAGGGAGGGGGTAAAAATAATTATATGAGCAAGTAATATTGAATAACTATATTTCTTTATACATTCTAGAACCTCATAAAGTAAGTTTAAAATGAATATTAACATTTATGTCGTGGGTGGAAAAAAATTGGGAATCAGAAGGCTTTCGTGAAGCGATTGATTCCCAATAGTTAATGGAGTTTTTATTAGTAACAAATGATATTCACGACTTTTTCACAAAAAGGAAGAATTCGAATTAATATCAGAAGTTGGAAGATTAACTTAAAAGTCGGAAAACTTCTGCTAAAAACAGAGAAGTTAGCAGCTATGAATAAAAGTGAAAATAACCAATAAAGAAATGTCAAGTTTGAAAAATAGGCGTTTTTCGATAATTTTCAGATTAATGGAGCACGCCGATAAAAATCTGAGTACTTGGAAGCTATGCCCATTGCATATCATAATTCTCATTAGATTTTGATTTTGTACTATATAGAATAAACACTATTAGACTTCTTTGAAGAGCTGTTATTCAAAATGATGACATATATTCTTTAACCACATTTGTTGCGACCATGGAAGCCTCTGCGCAAGTGCGGATTGAACGAGTCCAGTGTTAAAATAGGGGTGACTGAGAGAAAACAAGCGATAAGGGAACACAGAATAACTGGATGTTTGCCAAATAACTATCTCTCGGCCAATTTTGCATCCCTCAAAACTTTTGGACTCGGCCTCACTGCTAGTCGTAGGAAACGTGGTAGCACTATATTTAAATAAATATATATATATAAAAAAAAGCATGAAAAGATACAACAAGGATATTACCCCCCCCCCCCCCAAAAAAAAAAAAAAAAAAAAATCAGGGATTAATCCAGGTTTTAATTTTTAGGGCCATTTTTGTGGAAAATAAATAATTTTGTAATATATATATATAAATAAAACTTTTTATTTTGGTAGTCATTCTGCATAATATTTATTGCCAGATAAATAGTGTTTCTTTGAACCAAGGATATTGATCAGTGTATGTTTGCTTAATTTAACAATACATGACAAAACAATTCATGTAACAAATTATTTTTATTGGCATGTTGATTTTCAAATATTTAATAATATTTAATACACTCAGTACAAATATTTTAACAACAATGTAAAAACTTAAAAAGGTTATTGTGCACAATACATCATGTAAAGTAATATGAACACAGAACAAAACTTCTTTTATTATTATTGTTCTAGGTGTTTATTAGCCCTTTCATATCAAGAATTTTCGAGCAACATATGGAAGTATTTTACAATACCAAAAATATACAAGTAACAAGAATATATGATACACTGCTTTTTAATGCAGTTTTCAAATAAGCATTTATGATGATCAGTTTGTCACAAACTCTTAACAAATAAATACCCTAATTGCACCCATCAATTTAAGAATTGAGAACTTTATGAGATATCTTTTGACACCGAAAGTAAATTTAGACTGAATTAATTTAGAAAGACAATTGTTTTCTGGTTTATGCCCCATCCATAGGTAAAGATATAAGAAACATAAAAGAATTAATATGAAAATATTCCTTCAAAATCCCTTTTCTATATAAATATCATTAGCTACATAATTACTGCTTTAAATGATAAATATGCTTTTTCCTGATTCAAGCTAAAAGATGGGGAAAAAAAAAAAAAAAAAAAGCTTTAAAATACTTAATAAAACGTCATATCCCTTAAAAAAGCATATATATTGAAATTAAAAGAAAGAGAATAAATTAAGAATATGACAAACTATAGACTTGCTTAAAATTACTGGTGTCATGAAAGGGCTAATTAGTAAGAATATATTAATATCTTAAAAAGAAAAAAAAAAACTTCCAAGATAAACAATATTTTATTTTTTAAAGGTGAATATACAAAAATGTAATCAATATGAAATAGCAAAAAAGAAAAAGTATATATGATTTTTTTTTTTTTTTTTTTTTAAATTTAAGAAAAATAAGCAATGAATACAAAATGAGTAAATACAGCTAATGTTTAAAAAAAAAGGGGGGGAAGGGTTAGTTTAGAAATACCCAAACTTTTATAAGAAATTTATAATTTTAGTAAATACAATTAATATGAAAAATAAAAATATGTGTAATTTCTTGTAGATTTTCTATAGATTTCCTGTTAAAAATCACTTGAAGAGAAGAAAAAAAATAGTTGTAAATAATATGATATCGAGCTCTATAACCTCTCAAGAGCTAAACTAGTTTTATGCTCCTGAAACGTTGAAATGTAAATAATTTTACTTTCATAATTTAGTACTATTGGATAGAAAGTACTAAAGTACTTTGCCCAAAAATGTTTGGGCCCGGGCAAGGGAAGTGGTTTGTTGTGCCACTAGGGAATGCAACTTTAAAATTTTTAATGGGAAGGCCTGTCTTGTGATACATCCCAGGAAACATCTCTTCAAGACAATGAATTTAATATAAATAGTTTTGTCTTGCAGTGATTATTAAAGGGGATACATAAGTATAAATTCCACATTTAGAGTCTAAAAACTTATGTATCTTCTTTAATAATCATCATAGAGTGAAATTATTTATATCAAATTCATTGTCTTGAAGAGACGTTTCCAGGGATATCACAAGATATACATTTCTATTTGAAACTTTCTCTCACAGCGGCCCCATCCCCAAAAATTTTTCACCAAAAGAGGTCCCTCTCAAATTCATTAAATACGTGTTTTGCCATTTTTCAAAATTTCGACTCATTTTCGAGTTAGGAGGGGGGGGGGACTTTTGGAACATCCTGTATATATGAGAAATGGAGATTCACAATTATTCAAAAATAAACAACTTAAGATTATTTGAAAAAAAAAATTAAAGGAAATACAGTACCTGCCACTTAATAAAATCACATTTGCTCTAAATCAAAGTGATTTTACTAAGCAGCTAATTTTTATAACTGGCGAACAACTTTCCTGAACACAAAAGAATACACATTTCCTGAAATTGAAAGAAAATTTAAAATTTTAATAATTAATGAGATTTATAAACAAGATTAATTATTTTTTAAGATAATTTATTCAAAATTAAATTTACTAAACATATACGTTTTCATAAAATTAATAAATATATGCAGCATATAAAATTATTTTATATTTATATGTTACTAAAATCAGACAAGCCAACATTTTAATTTATTGTGAAGCATTGCTAGTATCAGTCTTATTCTTAGTACTTTTACTGATAAGTATTTTTCTTCATATTAAATCATAATTTCACAACAAGTAAATCAGCAAATACTTGATATGCCCTGCTATGATTGACAATTTCATATTTATAAAGAAACTTCCACTCCAAGCTTAAATGTTTTTATACAATACCTTAACATTAACTTTTTTTTGGCTTTAGAATTGGCTCTAAACACACTAGCTACATATGAATATAATAATCGTATTATTAAATGTAGACCCAAGATGGATTCTGACTCACCTCTCTTCTTTAATCTTTCATTTGTCCTTTTCTAATTCTCTCTTTTATTCCAGGCTGTCTTTTATATTTAATTGTTAAAAAAAGAAAAGCATAAAAAACTTTTTAAAAGATGTCAAACTATTCTATCTACTCCTAATCTTTAGTGTTTTAATGCTAGCCTTCTCATTCTTAGTAAATTGTGTTTCCATTTCCTATGAGCTCAAAAAAAGAAAAAAAAAATATTTTCTATTGTATTGTTGTTTAAATTAATTATTTTTATAATCCCCCTTCTGGCAGACAAGTTTGTTCCTATTTTACACAACCTGTTATTTTCTCATGCTATTATAGAGAGGAAAATATGTGGCATTGGTCCCCAGCCACAGATGCTTTGGAGCTCCAAAATATTCACAATCAGTCAAGTGGTGTTAAAAAAAGGGGCAGGTAAGGTATCACTGTCAGAGTAGATATATTCATAAGAGAAAGAAAATTTGAACTATCTTTGAATTTAATTTTTTCGAATGTCCACAAACTGTAATTAGAATGTTTAGGTTCATTTCTTTAAAAAATCTTTCTTTTTTTTCTTCCCCCCCCCCCTTTTTTTTTTTTTTTTGTTGTTGTTGTAAGAGAACTAATGGATCTACAGACTTAGTTTTATTCTTAAATGCAAGCTAATCAAATTTGCTACGACTTCATTAAACACAACTTTTTTCATAGGATGAGCAATTATACAGATATTCAACTCAAAATAACATGTTTTATTATTTTTTAATGGTCAATATTTCAAGTACTATACCTCAAAAAATGTTGGTCGTACAAAGCTTTGGTAGAGCTAAAATTGTTGAATATTTAATGTACCTTAAAAATAGTAGTAGCAATTAACATTAAAAGTCATGACTTATAAGGCAACAATTGAGAAAAAGTCTAAAAACTTTGTATTTTTTGACACATTTCACAACAAGCACAGATTTTTTGAGGCTGTAAACTTAGACTTCCACTCCTTATATATATATATATAACACAATTACATCACACTTAGCAATTTTAGTTTGCTTTTGTGCATGTTTTCACTGACCTATATATTCATAACAAAACTGCATAAAGTAGATTGAGAAATCCTAAGCATCAAAGCTGCTTCCCTTTGGTTACATTTTAGGAAGCATTCATTAATTTGCCAAAGTTTTATACTTCCCTTTTAAACTTAAAAGTTTCACTTTAACATCTTGCATGACAGTAGTTTCAAACTATGAACCACAATTTCTCTTTTAAGAATTAAAAAGAGAAAAAAAAAATTAACTCACATAACTGACCACTCAAAACAAATTTGTAACTTACCAGTGTATGCAGTGGCGTTGCAAGAAAAAATTTCAGGGGGGGGGGATTTTTTTTTTTTTTGGCACAACCTGAAAAAATATTTTTTTAATAAAATTCTGATAGCATAGTTTTAAATTTAAAGAAAAAATGCTTAGTAGAATTTTACAGGGGGTGCCCCCCCCCCTTGCCCCATTCTGCCGACGCCCATGAGTGTATGCATTGCTTGAATTGGTTGTTAAGACAGATGATGAGGGTATTTATCTATTATTATGTAGCATATGTTTTCATAGATTTCAACAAAGAGAGAAAATATGGTAGCTTTCTGTGTTTTCTTTTTTTTTGTTCTCAAAAGTAAAAATTTACAGTAAGAATTAAAATTTATTTTCTAGCTTCCATCCATGCAAACTTTTGCAGTTGGATTTTTTTTCTTTTTTTTTTTTTAAGAGCTTAATAACAGGTGATGTGGATTTTATATAACAGCGGTTTAAAAAATAATTTGTATCGATATGAATCTGGTCTGGACAATTTGACTATATTAAATGGCTGATTTTATTACATGGCAGGTACTGTAATTGAATTTCTTTTAAGAATAAAAAAAAAAATTAATTTTTATAAAATAGTTCACCATACAAAATTAATGCAGAAAATTAATTACACTATACAGGGATGAAACTAATTAACATGCAAAAACCCTGAAAACTGCTACTTGCATATAGAATGCATGACGGCAGGAGACAAATTATATATCATATGGCTATTATTAAATGTGTGCCTGCCACTTAATAAAATCACATTCGTTCTGAACCAAAGTGATTTTATTAAGTGGCTGATTTTTATAACCGGTGAACTATCCTGAACACGAAAAAGTGCTCATCCTCAAACCAGAAAAGAATTTGCAAATGTAACGATTAACATGTTTAACAATAAGCAAGATTATTGATTTTTATTTTTTTTTTTATTTAATTAATTATTCATTCAAAATTAATAAATTAAACACATGTTTAAAAAAAAAAAAACTAATAAATATATACTACAAATAAAATTAATTTGCATGTACACGTTACTTATATGTTGTACATTTTAAAAAACTGATAAAAGGTTCTCTGCTTGGTCGGAGCAATTGGGTGCTCAATATTTCTCGCAAAACATAATATTGGTCATACATTTCCAATTCTACACCACGATCTGCACATCATCTTCTGTATGTGGAGGATCCAGCACCTCATGTAACAAGGAGAACTCACGACATGCAAAATTCATTCGGGGTGAACTTGCACAGAATCTTAGTATACTATGATACAGGATGCCTGTCAATTTTCCTGAACTAACCAACTAATATACAGTGCGTATCGAAATGATAGGTCCACCCGCAATTTTCAAAATTTCGAATCTTAATTGAGAATAAGAATCACTTTTTTGGTAGAGATAATTAATCAGTAACTGTTATAACTATTTATGAAGAAATTTCTTAAAAATAAATAATTCCTTTTTATTTTATGCAAATTTTCATTTTCAGACCGTTTCAAAAAGATAGGTCCGCCTTCAGAAATTCTGCACCAATCACGTTTATTTCCAAAAAATTTGCATAAATATCGTTGCTTAGTCTTACTGCGGGATTATGCTGGCTGCTGTGGAGGTATTTAAACAGATTTGAACATCACGTTGTAATCAAACGAAATGGGTCGCCGTTGCAGTCTTTCGTTGGTTGAGAAGGGGAAAATTGATGCATTTAAAACGTGTGGAAAATCGAATAGAGAAATAGGAAAACTTTTAAACAGATCACATAATGTTTTAAACAATTATTTGCGATTTAGAAATGCTTATGGCAGGGAAAAATCATCTGGCCGCCCATCAAAAGTGACATCCCGACAAAGAAGGACTATCGTAAAGGAGTTAAAATCTGGAAATATGAGCTTATCCACTGTGACCAGACAACAAAACCCTCCAATATCAAAATCTATAGTTCATAGAGTGGTAAAGAAGTTCGGCAATATAGTTTACGGGAAGAGGAAAGCGGCTCAGAAATTGACTAAAAAGCACAAAGAAAAGAGATTGAATTTCTCACATGAAGTGATGTCCTGGAAACAAGATTGGCATCGTGTGATATTCAGTGATGAAAAGAAATTCAACCTGGATGGTCCAGATGGCTGGCAGTACTACTGGCACGATCATGGTAACGATAGACAGATATTCTCGAAGAGGCAAGCTGGTGGTGGTTCCGTTACGGTATGGGACGGATGCGGAGGTGCAGGAAAAACTGATATAGCATTTGTAGACAATCGTTTTAATGCTGCAGGCTACCAACAGCTGCTTGAACAATATTTTCTTCCACAATCAGAGCACATTGGGGGCCCATTCTTCATGTTCCAACAGGACAATGTTCCTGTGCACACTGCAAAGTCCACTTTCGAATGGTTTCTGGATAATGGTATACATGTTATGAATTGGCCACCTTGCAGCCCCGAAATGAATCTAGTAGAAAGCATGTGGGGTATACTCGCAAGAGCGGTGTATGCAGGCGGAAGGCAATACAACAGTACTGCAGACTTGAAAAAGGCTATTTCCTCCGAATGGTCAAAAATAGAGAAAAAGTGTTTGCAAAAACTTGTAGAAACCATACCGAATAGGATTTATGAGCTTATTCTGTAACAAGGTGGAAAAATTATCTTATAAATCTTATTAATTTAACATTAATTTGATGATTGGTTCAGTGGACCTATCTTTTTGAAACAGCTTTTTCATGTAATTTTTGTTTTCCTTATTATTCCTATTATTTGTATATTATTCATGTATTATTTTACATTGAATGAAGTAATGTAGTTTATAAAATAGTACTTTGTACACAATAAAACCTTTTTTACCAACATAACTTTCGTTTTTACTGGTGGACCTATCATTTCGACACGCACTGTATGTGCAAAAGGACATCTAATTATGTATCTATAGCAACTTTGGAAAAAATCGTTTGAGCAGTTTTTAAGATAGGGACTTACGTTACTACTTTCAGTTTTCCAATTTCCACCAAAATTGGAAAACCTGTACAGATTTTCACCCAGACCTATGTCATTTCTGAAGTTTCATCATTTTGTCTTCACCAGTTTCTCAGATATGATGGTCAGAAAGTTTTCCACATACATACACACACTGATCAATTACCGAAAACTACTTTTTTTTTTTTAATTATTCAGGAGACCTTAAAACAAATAAATCAAGTGAAAACTCGATAGCAAACTTTTTGACCAAATACAATACTTCCATTACCTACTGTAGTCGGATAATGGAACTAAAAATCGCTGTGAGAATCAAAAGTCACTGTCTAGTTTATATATATGCATATTTTTGCAGCTGATAATTTTTTTTTTTTTACTTTTGAGTTTATTAACCGGCGATGCTGATTTTATTAAATGGCAGTTTTAAAAGTAGTTTGTATTCATTTGATTCTGGTCCTGGCAATTTGATCAGATTAAGAGGCTGATTTTATTAACCAGTGATTTTATTAAGTGGCAGATACTGTACTTATAAAAAGTAAATATTTGGAGACTTCTTAACACACATAAAACAAATTAAGCATTCAAAATAAGAAATTTAAATAAAAACTAAATAATTTAATATGAAATTCAAAGACCAAAAACCCTGAATTCAGAGGTAACCCCCAAAAAGTTTCATCCCTGAGCTTAGAATTAAGCGAAATTCTGTTAAGTAATTATTGAATTTTTTTTTAAGTTTTATGTTTTTAAGTTACTGAAATATATGTATATTTATATAAAATTATATATAAATACATAACATTTAATATAAATTTTTCCTGAAAATGGGTTGTCAATCTTTTATATCATAAATAATTCTACATAATACCATATATATATATTTTAATTTCTTTTCAATTGTTAGGTTATTTTGTTATATGTTATACTTTTGTGCACATAGTTGATTAGCAATAATAAATAATAATACTTCCTAATGAAATTATTTATTATTATTTGTATTATTATTTTAAGTTTTAGCCAATTATAAAATAAATTAAATCAGTTGCTTAAAAATAAAAAAAGAATGATATAACAGTTTGTTATATCATAAATAATTATTCTACATATTATATATATATATATATATTTATTTCCCAACTGTTATGTTATTTTGTCATATGTTATACTTTTATGCACATAGTTAATTAGAAATACTTGTAAATAATACTTCTTAATGGAAGTTTTACAATATATAAATTAAAATACAAATTTATATACAAATACTACATTACAACACACATAAATATTTTTTGAAAAAAGAAAAAAAGGGTTTCATTGTCATTTCTTCATATTTAAGTTTACAATTCTGTTTTTTAAGGATAAATGTCTACAACTTTTTCAGATAATACGTTACCATGCTCCAAAATGCAGTACATTAGCAGAACACCTAGTCTTTAAAAAATACATGAAAATAAATGAGCATACATAAAGTAAAATATACTAAAGTAAATAAAATCCCTGTGAAATGATTAGTTAAAAGTAGTTTGTATAATAAAATAATTTTTTTTTCATTTATTTACTATTTTTAAAATAAGATTTCATAAATTAATGCTTTTAACGAGTATTATAGATTATTAAGAAATGAAGGACTTGGCTGTACACAAGAGGCAGCTCCAATTTAAGTTTTAAGAAAAGCATAAAAATATTATTTTAAATAATAAAAAAAATAAAAAATTTATACAAAAACATTTTTGATCAATTTTCATAATTATTTTAACATATTAAATATTTCTTCTACATAACATAACTGACACAATATCTATTTATTGGAGCTACCTCTTTTTTGCAGTCAACCCTTCAATTACATTTATAAATGATTTATATTTAAGGGGAAAAAAAAAAAAGACTTAAAAATTTTTCAGAAATGCATAACTTATTAAACAGCAAAGTCAGAAAAGGATATAAATAGTATACAAAAAATAAATGTTCAAAATGAATATATACAAAATGAGGCTTTGTAGGTACATCAATGTAAAGTGATCAATTAAAATATTTTAATTTATTCCTTTGTACATTTTTAAAATGAAATACATAAGACTTTCTATAGTACACACAATTAATATGAAAATGAGTTATGAAGAGTACAAATTAATAACATACCTACTTTTTATTATTATTTATTTAGGAAGAAAAGGCGATTATACACAAAATATTTTGTATCATAAATATAATTGATATGAAATGTCCAGTTCAAAAGAGTCTAGTAACAAATAAAATGTATTGTAGTTAATATAAAACAAATGAGAAACAACTAAGTTTTATCTTAAAAAAAAAAAAAAAAAAGATAGATCTTTTAAAATTGATTCTACCATGATAAGGATATCCAAGTCAAAGTCACGTCATAAAAATTTAGCTGAACATATATATATATATATTTTAAATCTCTTGCTTTAGTAGAAAAAAAAATGGTAATATTTAATTTTCTGGGATTGAAGTTAGACTATTCAGATAAGAATAGAAAACAAGATTAAGACTACAAAAGATATCTTAAAAGGTATCAAAGCAATCAGTTTTGATTTGAAAAAAAGTTTCAACCATATGACCGCCACTGACTGATATATCCAGGCTCTGACCTGTTCCCTTTTCTACAATACGCTTTTAAATTAAAACTATTTATTTATCAATTTTTAACTTGTTTTTCAAGTTTGAAGGTCTTTAAAGATAGTTATGAGTATTACAATCATGTGCATAGTTAAATTTTCAATCTCAAGTTAAAACAAGTATCATTTTAATATATTGAACAAATTGTGCAGTGAAAATAACATTATAATTTTGCTGTTTTGAGGGGGAGGGGGTAAGAGGACTATTAATTTTTGAATAACTAAATATATGTAATAACATAGGTGCCAACTTTCATGCTTTTTGGTAACTATTAGGGGCACCAAAAAGTCATGTTTTTGTGCATGTCGATATTCGATTATTATTTATCAGCTCATTTTGTGCTTGAACTGGTGCCAAAGACATTTCAAGGTTAGAGTGACTTGTTTACACATAAATCATTAAAGCTCGATTTTTTTTTTCCCAATTTATAGTGAAATGGCCAGACAAATAAAAGAAGAGACACATATCCGGCATTGTATGCTTTTTGAGTTTGAAAGGATAATAATACAACAGTTGCTACAAAAATCATTTGTGATGTTTATTCAAGTGCATTAAATCTTTCTGAATGCTAAAGGTGTTTTCATAAGTCCAAATTTAGTAATTTTGATCTTTCTGACTCGTGTTGATCAAGATGAAAAACAATTTTAGACAATGACATGTTATGGGCAGAAATGGAAGCAAATATATGTCAAAAAATCGAGAAACCATCAAACACTCTTAAACAACTTTGGTATATACATATATATACCCTATATATATATATACACACACATACGTTTTTTTTTTTTTTTAAATCAATCTAGCAATTTCCAATAAAATCAAATTTCTGTTGTATTTTTCCTGGATACCAGTGAACACTAATTCTTCTGAAGATGAACATAATTCAGATCAAAATATCATCTTAAAAACATACCCTAAATTTTTATCAAAATCATTCAAGCACTTTTCAAGCAAACAACATTTCTGACATTTTTTCCTAGAGAAACACAGGTTTGAGATCATTAATTGTTCTAAAGCAAAGGGTAATTTAGATTAAATTGTATACTTAAAAAATCCCTAAATCTAAATTTTTTTAAAAATCATTCAAGTAATTTCTAAGAAAATCATGTCTGTGCCATATTTTGCGACAGCAGAATGAAGGTTAACAGTGAACACTAATTTTTTCTTGAAATTATTAGATCTGTTATGGAGAAAACATAGTCTGTAATGGGGAGTGTCGGGGTTGACAGTGAACTCCAATTTTCCTGAAAATAATTCAGGTTTGTCATTTGAAAAAGCTTGTAATTTTAAGTTTTTATCAAATTTGTTAGATTCATTTCCAAAATAAATAAATTTTTTACCGTAATTTGCATGGGCGGAGTAAGGTTTAAATGTGAATATTATGTATCCTTCAGATGAGAAGAATTTAGATCAAATTGTCATCGCAAAAAACCAAAAGCCTTAAATATTTATTGATATCATTCTAGCAGTTTTCAAGAAAACTAAGTTTCTGTCATATTTTGCTATGGGTAAAGTGAGCTTTAAAATCAAATTTTTGTGGTAAACCCCAATTTTTATGAAGATGAGGATAAGTCAGATGGATTTGTCATCTCAAAAAACCCTTCTTCACCTTAAATTTTTATCAGAATCATCCAATCCAAGTCTTAAAAAAAAACATGTTTATGCCATACTTTGCAGTGGGCAGAGTAAGGTTTAATTAACTGTGAACAAAAACTTTCCTGATAAGGATAATTTAGTATGAATTGCTATCTAAAAAAAAAAAAAAAACCAAACCTTAAATATTTATCACAATTGCTCAAGAAGCAGTTTCCAAGAAAACCAAGTTCCTGCATATTTTGTCATGGCATGGCAGAGTATGGGTTAATACAGTAGTGGATGGTATTTTGAGTAAGGATTAGAATAAGAAGGGTTAACCATCTCAAAATATTCTTATTTCTAAGTTTTTATCAAAATTGTTTGAGTCATTCTCAAAAAAAAAAAGTTTCTACCACATTTTTTAATAGGCAAAGTGAGGGTTAACAATAAATGCTAATTTTTCTGACTATCAAGATAAATCAGAAGAATTTGTCGTTTCAAGATACTCTTAACTTTAAGTTTTTACTAAAATCATTAGATCCATATGTAAGAAAATCAGGTTTTTGTTATCTTGCAGTGGGCAAAGTGAGCAGGGATGCCCCTCAAAAAATTCGAAAAAAGAGGAAATCATACATAAAGTAAAATTTCCGATATTTTTTGTATATTTATAGGTGAATTCTTTAAATTAATATAGAATAAAATAATTAAAGTATAATAATATATAAAATATAATTCAAATATAATAATTTTAAAAATAATTATTTTGCAGTTAAAAGGTTGTAATTTAAGTAATATAAAAAAATGGTGCTTTATCACAAATAAAAAGTTATTTAAAAAGTTTCTAAACCTTAGTCTGTATATATGTCTGACTATTCAAAGTCTGTAAGTATGGAAATTAATATTAATTTAACATAATTTAAAACAATATAATTACACATAAGGAAATACTTCTACCTCTTTATAATTATAAGTTATAGAATATAATAAAAGAAGTATCATGTACACTGACACTTATGCTATGGAAGGCGAAATATTGAGAATTTCAGAGCTTCGTCAGGTTCTTTAATGGCTGATCACTAGTTTTAAGAGGGGGTGGGGAAAACAATGTATACATGAGAAACATTGAGCAATCGCATCTTTTTAAAGGTTCTAAAATCCGACAAAGCAAGTTTAATATGCACATTGATAAATACAATTGTGGATGGAGAAAGATTGGAAATTGCATGACTTTGATGGCCTGCTTGATCACCGATTGTTAGTTTGAGGGGAGGAAGACAGAAAAAGTTATAAAAATTGGGAATCTGCCATTCAGCGGAAAAGTGGCATCCCTGAGTGAAGGTTAACAGTGAAAGCTAATTTTCCTAAAGATGAGGAAAATTCCAATTGATTTGTCTTCTCAAAAAACCTTTAACTCTAACTTTCATCAAAATTGTTATATCCATTCTGATTAAACCCAATTTTTGTCATATTTCGCAATCAGCAAATAAAAGGTTAACGGCAAATAAATTTTTCTGAAGATAAGGATTAGCCCAATCTTAATTTTTCACCCCCAAATCTCAAACACAATTAATCCCTAACTTTCATCAAAATTAGAATATTAAAAGGAGACTTGGCACTGGATTATTGAAAGCAAGTAAAAACTACAACATCTAGAATGCCAAAGAGAAAAAATTGGGAAGCAGCTGTTTTGGTGGCATTTACCGTACAGTCTTCAGTTCAAAAAGAAATGAGAAAGGCTTCATCAAAATTATTATATCCACTTCTAAGTAAACCAATTTCTTTCCTAATTTGTAATTGGTGGATAAAGAGTTAACAGCAAATGCAAATTTTCCTGAAGATGAGGATAAGCCCAATTGACTTTTTCACCCCCAAAAGCCCCTAACCCTAAACTTTCATCAAAATTTTTTCTGATTTATACATACATATATAACAAGTCACATGACTAACTTGCTTAATATAAATGAAGGATAAAATTTGATATTAAAATTTTTCAGTAGCCAAAAATCTTAAAAGTTGTTTCCTTACCTTAAACTTTCATCAAAATCATTTCCAAAAACCCCAAGACAAATATTATATATATATATATATATATATATGTGTGTAAAGATTGATGTAGACATACTTCAACTTCTCCTTACATCCAGATAGACACTACTACTTCTATCCACCTAACCATTAGTTTTTGTTGAATGGCAATAATGTTTTAATAGCAACAAGAATTCCGAGGAGGAGAAATAGTAGTTCTTTGCTGTATGCTGAATGGGCCAGACATGATCCTCTATTAGCCATGATGCTATTTGAGCATAAGTGCTTGCAAATTGACGTGATTTTTTATTAGAAGTGAAATTAGCACAGACAGTGCTAAAATGCTAACCTTTTATAACCTCCTTCCATGCTTGTACATAGTTCTTTTTTTTTTTTTTGTAAATCAGTGAACATAATTAAATGTTAATGTATGTTATTATTACAGAGTCATTCTTCAGTGATTCCTGGATTATTTAAATTTATTTAATGATTGATTACTGATTGATTAAGTATGAGAAAATACTCGTCTCACATATATATTTATATATATGTGTGTAACAAGTCACATGATTAAGTAATTTAATATAAGTGAAGGATAAAAATTTCTGTTAAAATTTTATGGCAACCAAAATGCATAAAAGTTATTTTTTCAGCCCAAACAGCCCTTTAGGGTCTTGGTAGTCAGATACCCTCCTTTCTTCTTCCCCACATAATCCAATGGGATATTTGTTGCTTTGTGTTATCACTGTATCTTGTTCAAAAGTAAAGTTTTTTGAATTCTGCTTTTTCAATTTCATTCCATGAACATGTCACCTTTTATATTGGGAAATTAGACCTTCAGGTTTGCTTAATGATATATATATATATATATATATATTAATTGCTCTTTAAGAAAAAAGCAACATGTTCAAAGAGTGGAATAAAAAAAAAAAAAAAAATCTGAAAAACTTATTTTTGAGTGTGATATCCTGATAATACAAAGCAATAAAAATCCCATTGGATTACATTGAGGAGAAATCTGACTACCAAAGACATTTAACCCTAAACTTTCATCAAAATTATTTCTGAAAACCTCAAGACAAATATATATATGTAAGAGAGAGAGAGAGAAAGTTACAAGATTAACTCGTTTAATATAAGTGAAGGATAAAAATTTCTATTAAAATTTTCTGGTAGCCAAAAAGCATAAATGTTGGTAACTATGTAATAATCTAAATTTTTCCCATAAGAGATAGGGTAAAGCAAATAGAATAAAAATTTAAAGATTAATTAAAAAAACATATATTTCAAATACTGCGTATTGCAATATGCGTAAAATATTTCATAGTAAATACAATTTACTACAATGAAAGGTCAATTATGAAAAAAAGAGTAATTACATATCAAATCTTTTGTATTAAAAAAAATGAGAAGAAAAGATCTTTTATATTAAAAACCATAATCAATATTTCAACAGCTTATGATAATATAAAATATTTCACAGATTCTGTATTTATTTTAATTGAGCAAATATGTATACTTTTTACATATGAAAATATTAAATAAATGAAGTGCGTTAAAATTAACAAAATAGGAAAAAAAAAAAAAAAGACATTTAAAACAATTTTTCAAGAATCTCGCAGTCACAAGTCAAAACAAATAAAAATAAAACAACTGTACAAATGAAAATTTATAAACAATGCAAGCATGACAGTCAACAAGATGTTTCATTAAAAAAAAAAAAAAAAAAAATGGATATTTCAAATATTTCTGAAAGAGGAACATAATGGGTATGTTTTATTGGCTATAAAATACTCCAAACAAAATTCATAGTCATACCCATGGGGCATTACTGAACTATACATAGAATAAAATTCTATGTTATGATCTGCACACATGGCAACTTGATATATATAAAATTTTCCAAATAATGCAATCTAGGGCTTTAAATAAAAATTTCTAAACTTCACTTCACTAACATAACAAAAGTATTCACATGAAAGAAGCTAAAAATTTTACATCTACAATCATTTATCAGTCATAAAATTGTACCAACAAATTATGCAATTTTGACATACACATATAATGCTTAGTCCATATCAGTGATTTCTTTAGCCTCAACTTAGTATTTTATAAACACAACATTGGTGACATCACAGTAACATTATAAAAAATCAACTGTATTTATATATTTGTATGATGGATAAAATGTTTACAAAATCAACAATGATTAAAACAAAAATGGCACATATCAATAAATGCAAAACACTGCATTAAAAATTTTCAATATAGCATGCTATAGCACAAAACATCAGGATGAGAACTTGCATTACCTAAAAACTAAGAGATTGATGCAATGGTCCTTGTTTTCGAAACAGTAATGGTGTTGTACTTGCAGAAAATAGATTAAATAAAATTCATAAAATGCAAGCTTTATTTTTCCCTTTTCTCAGGCATCATACTTGTCAATCATAAGAAGGGATAACAGATCCAGCTGTAAAGAACTAAAACATCATGCTACAGGAACTCCAACAGCAGCAGGACAGATATGAAAGACACCATCAAACATGAAAGTCACAGGGGATGTATGGTGGCCCAAAAACCATTAGTGCCTAACATGATCACATTCAGGAATGACTTTTGGCATTTTTTTCTTTTTTTTGTTTGTTTCTTTTGTGTGTGTGTGCTAGAGTTTTACCCTTCAACTAACAGGAGAAGAGAGTTCTTGGCCTGTGGAATTTATACCACTGGAAGCTCCAGATACTGGTAATAATAGCACAGATGAACTAGGTTCTTCCGATAAAGACAACTGAGCATGACTATAGGATGTCTTTGCTTTATTAGGAAGTCTCCTAAATAAATAAAAAAAAGTCTTAAAAACAGTAAGTAACCTATTTTTTAAAAACAGTTCATGAAGATAACATTTTTAAAGGATTTCGCTAAATTTTTTTTAGAAATAGGCATTCTTCTAATACATGATAAAAGCTGAATATGAATAGGCATTGATGACCATAGAGAATGCATAGATTATTCCACTGGCAATCTCTCCATAAACAGGCACAAGTATAGATACAGAGAAAGACAAAAAAGTGTATTCACTGCTTCAAGTTCACCTGCAGAATGATGTATGCAGAGGGGAGGGGGAAACCTCTGAATGTCCTGCATATTGCCAACAACAAAAGGGAAATATTGAAGAAAGAGATTACTAATGAAATATTGATAGCTAACTTAGAGATTTAAAATAAATCTATTTTTTATTATTTAATCTTGAAGATGGAGTTTTTGAAATATTAAATTCATTTAATTGATATATATTTATTGGTTAAATTTATTGTAAATAATTTAATTATTAAATGATGCATTCAAATGCAATTACTGGCTGTAGCATTTTCCCCATAATTGGTATCCAAAATTCACCCTTACACTTCATTTTCTCTAAATATATATACATGACTGATGAATAATATTTTTCAGTTAAATTTAAAAATTATGTGGTCTATGGGAGTTGTGCCAATTGCAGACACTGTGATTTTGCCAACAGATTTTTGTGAGAAGTACTGAGTTGGTTATTAGCCAGGGTGGCTCAGTCGTAGAGCATCAGCATGGTAAGAGGAATGCCCAGTTCGATTCTCGGCTCTGGTATTTCTGACATAGTTGGTATAAAAAACTCAATCTTTTACACTCTAATTTCTCTAAATAAATATTCATGGTTGATAAATAATATTTCTAAGTAAAAAAAAAAAAAAAAATCATCTTTTATATAATATAAACTATGTGTTTTGTAAATATATAAATGGATAAGAAATAAGTTTCAGTTGCTCAGTACCCTATTTTCCTGTGTATAATCTGTGGATTATTTGTTAAAAACATCAAAATTTTTAAGTGCGGATTATCTCCTGAAATTTTTTTTCAAATCGGCTGCCTAACTGCAGATATCGGACATTTATGTCAACAAGATGTAAACAAATACCTTCAGATTGTGTACGACCTTGGCCGATCACAGAGCTGATAGTGATTGGTTCATGTGTAATGTATCTATGCTAATAGGAGTGGCCTCTATTTTTAAGTTATACTTTTCTAGCCTAATGGCAACATGCTTCTGTAAGAAGTAAGTACTTCTCTGAACTCATTAGTATGTAGAAACTATTTTGCTTTTTGACTGTCACTAGATTGCAAATACATTTACATTTAGCAATGCCTAAAAAGAAGCATACAAGTTATACTGCTTAATGTAATTTAAAGCTTAATGTTAAGCTTAATGTAATTTAAAAAGCTGAGGAATTAGGAAACTGTAAAGCTGGTTGTTTTTTCAAATGTGGATGAATGTAACATTAGATTATAGAGAAAAACAAAGAAAAATTTTCCCAATGTGTGCAATCCAGGTGATCTTTTTGTCAAGGCATTGCATCTTGGCCAGATTTGGAGAATGAATAATATTGGTCAATGTCAACATGAGGGCTTTGGAGTACCTGCATATGGTCGCAACCAATGCTTACCTCAGTGGCGCACCCATGGAGGGGGCTTAGGGGGCTCAAGCCCCCTCCAGAACCAGCTGACATGGTAAAAAATTTTAAACATGCATGAAAAAAGTACTATTCAAACACAGATATTGTAAGCAAAAATAAAGTTCATAAATTATACATTAAAAAGTATTAGGAATTTTTGAAATTCTTACTGTCAAACACAAAAACAATGAACTAGTTCATTGTTTTTTAGTTGGAAACATTCCATTGCAGTTTTTAGGCAATGCCTTCTAAGGTCCTAAAGCATATACTGTTTTCATGAAATCGAGGGAGTATCTAAAAAGTCAGGAAGAAGAAGCAATCGGATGTGCAAGTAAGCAGGGATGTATTTGTCAGAAAAATGGGATACCAGGCTCATACAATTTTGTATTTTAATTTTTGAGTATTTATAGCACATTTATGAAAGTTTGTTTTATCCCTGTGCAAAATTAACACATTCGCATTGGCAAATGAAAATGCTCGCTAATATAAAATAAAAATTAGCCCTGCTCGTAGTCGTTCCTCTAAAACAATATTTTAAATTGGAAATGGAATTTGCATATTCGCGTTAAACTCTGTAAATGCCTCTACCACATAAACATGCTAGCGAAATTTCGAATCAATTGCTGAAGACAAAATTTAATTGATTTAATCACAAATACGTAAAATTATTTCTCTAAAAACATAACAATTTAGAGGAATGCCAAAAAGCGTAGTTTACTGTTAAAAATAGAAAAATACCCCGTTAACAATAAGTTATTTTACAGATGCTTGGGAACACTTAATTTTTTTATTACGGTACGTAGAACATTTCATTTTTGCCTCCGATGTTAATGAAATCTAAGCTCCGTTTTTAGATAATGCAATTTTTTCCTGTTATAAAAATTCAAATTCGCTAACTGAACAAAATAAAATTCTAAGTAATATATTACATATTAGAATTAATGTTTTAGAATATTAAGAGGTTCTGCACCCTGCTTGCTGTGTTAACTACACCCACAAAGACTACGTCCGACTTGTTTCTGTTAACCGAACCCAGAAGAAGCATCGCTCCCATACTCCAGATAATTAAATAAAAATAGCCTTGTAAAAATTTTCACTGAAATTTTGTTATAATTCCTACATATCACAACTGTATCTTTTATTTGGCTATAATTATTAAAATTTCTTAGTTACTTATGTGTTACTGCATTGCAAAGGAGTATTAATAAAATTTTATTTTCAATGAAAATATGGGGGGGAGGTAGGGGGGCATTTCATTTCGGACGAATTTTATGTTCACCAGCTTGTCATATTGTACACATTTTTTTTTTTTTTTTATCAAAGATGAACCTACAATTTCATGTTTGCAAGCTTAATGCCAACCCCAACTAACCAAACTACTGTAACTTAGCATATTTATACACTGATATAAATTCAGTTTCATTCATTTGTTTATTTATTTCAAAAGAAATGTTTAAAGCAGATTCTTTACTATATGTACAGTCGACAGGAAAAGTATCTGAGCACTAGCCAATAATTCCGATATCAAAAAAGTACACTTAATACTGTTTGTTATATAAATCCTTGTCGAATCATGTTCTTAGACTGACTAAGAACATGACTCGACGAGGATTTATTTAACAAAGCAGTATTAAGTGTACTTTTTTTAGACAAGGATTATTGCTAGTGCTCAGATACTTTTGCTGCTGACTGTATGTGCGCGTATATGTCCATGCCAATAAACCTATTTCTATACTAAAGGGCCCAATTACAGAGCTGCCAACCTAATTCGGGAAACTGTTAGTACTGCCCCTTTTTCTACACCAGTCATTTCTTAGAGTTTTTTTCTTCTTAATTCATCGCAAATACATTTGAAGAAAATTACTTTAAAAATTAAGTGGTGTAGAAAGAGGGGCGGTACTAACAGTTTCCCAGATTAGGTTGGCAGCTCTGCAATTATTCTTCAGCCCCCTCCAGACGGAAATTCTGGGTGCGCCACTGGCTTACCTCCATCGAAAAAGCCAAAAATATAAAAATAGTTCTTCAGAAAAGAAAATTTTTAAAAAAAAGCTAAAGGGAATTTATAATTTAGCCTCAGAAAATTTCCCCACGTTAGCAGAGATTTTACTGAGTGAAGCTCCAGGAGATTTAAAAAATAAATAAATAAATCTCCTTGAAAAATCCTAAGTATAACAGAAGATCAGTTGCGTGCGTTGACGCGACAGTCTGGACGGCGAAAAGGAATAAAAGATGTGAGCAATACATTCCAAAAAAACCACAGGAAACTACTCAGAGTCCCGCAATTATATAAAAAAAAGGGGGGAGCATACTTTTTTTCCCAATTAAAAATCCTTACACAAAATAAGAAAAATTCAGAAGAAGTTTAAAGAGAAATAAAATACAGTGTTTCAGACCGAATTTCGGTTTCCATACAGAAACTAAGTTCTGAGGACCAATCTGCAACCTGCAAGTTATTCTCACTCCTTTCTGAAAATTTTTGAGCTAAAAATGATGGAATTCAGCCCTAGACAACCCGAGCAATCAGAGTGAGAGGCTCAGACTAATCAGAGAACACGCTCAGCATCCCGTCAGAAAGCAACATCCTGAACTAACAAAGCATAAAAACTGAAAAAACTTAATAAAAATAGCCAAATAGTAAAAAGTAAATCCGGCAGTTCATAATTTTGAGAAGTAAACATTAAAAATTTAAAGGAGTTCAAAAGTAGGAAGGTGGAAATCGCAACTGTAAAATTCAAAACAGTAGATAAGCCTGATACTAGGGTTAGCCAACCCTAGAGAAACATTTCGTTCCCTCTAGGGAGAAAAATAATTTAGTGAGGAAATACACTTACGTAACTCGACATAATGATAATAGTTCTACTTTTCTTAGAGACAGGTAGAAAGTCGTTTCCTCTAGTTAAAATAACTAAAGGTCATTTCTGTCCACAACACCACAACTGACTCCAGAATTGTAGCAATGAATGGAGTCTAACACAGGATTTCCAACATTGGGAATGGATCTGTGAAACTTCATCGTAAGTTTTCGAATTCTGGCATAGATTGGTTTAATTCGAAGATCCTGGTGAATAGCATCATTGCGGACATACAAAATTAATCTTTTGCATGTTACATCTTTAAAAATAAATCAATAAAAATAATTTTGGACAGATGCTATCTTCCATAGTTAATAACAAAATATATTTTGTGTATTACTGCAAAGCTTTAGAAAATATACTGGGATAAACAAAATTAACAATTTTTATATGCTTTATTTTTATTATATTAAACTATAAAAGATAGTCTTTGTAAAATTTCTTCCTTTAGAAGAAAATAAAATATTTTATGGTATTATTGTTTTTGATGTAATGGAGTTTAATACATTGAATGTTAAACAATATAATTGGTAAGTACAGATGAAACATGTTTTATTATAACCTATACAAAATACACCATTTCCCTTTCTTCTATATACTATTGTATATAATAATTTTGTAATTACAGTGAGTGAATACATTTGATAAAAATTTGATTTATTACAACTACAAAGCAAGACATTTTTCACATGCATCCTGGAAAACTAATGGAAGTGTTTTTTAAGAGCATTGTTTTATTACTTTCAACTTCATGTATCCAGGAAATTGCTGAAGCATAGATGGCGGATCCAGAACTTTTTTTTTTTTTTTTTTTCGGGGGGGGGGGGGGTCTAAGATTTTTTAAGATGTTATTCCAGATTAATGAAAAGTTTACAATTGTAATATTCAATTGTGAATGTCAGTACTTCAGCCCCCCCCCCTAGATCCACCACTGGTATAGATACGAAATGATACCATGTTGGTGATACTGATACTTTTGTTAATTATGTCACTTTAGCAGATACCTTTTAGTACTTTTTTTTTATTATTATACATAATTTGAATACTGAGATGCAAAGTCATGATCAAAACTAGCATAACATAGATATTTACTCAACCTTTTGACTAATAATATGTTTTACATTAAGACAACTCTGTTGCAGGTGATATAAAACATTGTTATACAATAATTAAAAATTCGAGTTTAAAACATTTTATGAGTAAATGCTAGAATCCTGTTCAGTAATTATTGATTCTTCTCATTGTTTTAATAATGCTTTAGTCATAGGTGGATTTTAATATTTTTTTAGTATATATGAGGGGTAAAATCTATTTCCAAGAACAAATGATTATGCTTTAGTATTTAACACATTTTTATTTGATTAGCTGATGTAACAAATACACATCACAAAAAAAAAAAAAAAAAAAAAAAAAAAAAAAAAGTAAATAAAATAATAATAATAATAATAATAAAAGTTAGGAAAATTGCAAAACTAAATCTACAAAAAAGTTGAAATCAGCTGAAAAATCCCACCCGATAGAATTTTACTTTCAGTATTCTAATTGTATATTGTTTTGACTATGACATTTCCAGCATTAGGTTTAGGAAACATGGACTTTTATTATAAAGAAGATAACCCCCTATACTTGTAATGCAGCTTGCCACACATTTGTCTTCTATCTTCTCCAGCTATACACTATCTAAAAAGTAAGAGAGGAAAACCACTAATGTTCAGGAATTGTTAGAATTCCCCAGGGATGCACCAGCACTGTCAGGTGCCTGTGTGCAGAGTTTCAGTTGGCGCCCTATATTACATTTTTAAAAAAAACTCATTTTATAAAAAATTATCATTCAACAAGTCAACTTAATCTGGAACCTTAATAGTAATAAGTTTATTGAATGGCTAATAAAAAGAGAAATGTATCAAATAAAATGAAATTTAAAAATAAACAAATAAAAAGTGCATCTTGCAGAAAGAGAAAAAATCTTATACAGGGAGTTGCAAAAACACAAGGTACAATTTTGAAGGCAAATAGAGGAAACCAAAATAGACAGATTTAGTGTGAATACAGGTGCAGAAATGCCGCGTTGAGGCATTACAATAGATTGCTTAGATGAAGAGTTGTAAGTGTAAACGTTTCTATTTGTTTAGATCTAATTTTTAAGTAAATATTTAAACACAAAAAATATTCTTAGTAAACTAAATGTTCCTTCACTTCATTACACCTTTTACGAGTATTAAGTACATCATACTGATCCAAAATATCAGTCTCTATCCAAATACCGATTACCAAAATGTTGGTTTTCTTGCGTGAAATAAGTAGTTGTAAAAAAATAGGCAGTTTCTTGTCGAAAGTTACACTTTATTCAAGAATTAGTCTCAAAAAAAAAAAAAAAAACAGTAAATTATCATACCCTAATTCATACCTCAAAAAGTCACAGAACAACAATAAAAACACCGCAGAGTGGAATTTAACTCATTTAAGAATAAATATAAATCATTTAAACCAAAATGAACGTTCAGAACAAATATCCTAATACAACTGATCTCTTTGGGAGTGTCTCTTCTGTTTTTATAATTTCGGTTGTGATTTGGCAAACTTAAGAGGTTATTATTCTGCATCAGAAGTGAATTGATGAATCCAGAAAATTCCAAAACTCAGCTCTTATTGAAGATAGAGCTTCTAAATTTTGGAAACATTAAATTATTACTTCTCGCCAAGTTTGGTTCCCATGTCGCCAAGTTGATCGCTAAGTTGCGAAGTCTGTATACAAGGCTGACAATCACCTCCCTTCCCACCCCCTGTTAAAAATGAATTAACTGTTCCGTATTTGCACTTTAATTTTAATCTGTTTTTGTTGCAAGAACAACTTTCATTTTAAAAAATGGTTTCACTCTTTACAGAACTATAATGAAAAATTTTTACAATTAGTCATACTATTGCACATATAAATGAGTTTGACATTGAGTACTAGTACAGATAAATGGAATTTGTAAATATATAAAATTAGAACTCATAATAATAATAAATTCGACAGTGAATTCTATTTTTCTCAATTTCATTGCTGAAAACACTCGAAATACTCTTAAGACCAAATTAATATATGACTATCGATATAGGGACAAGATTTGACTTGGTTTATTACGGATTTTTTTTTTTTAAAGGAACAAATAAATTTATAAATACATAAAATAAGAGCATATAATATTTATTACTTGGTAAATATGCATAAAAAATACTTAATAGGGATAATATAAATTTATTTATTATTTATATCTGTGCATAAGTAGATAAAATAAGAATATACAATAAAAATTATTAAGTTTTAAAGTAGATTATATGATAGATAATATTATTTAGCGAAATGTAATTCATTTGCTTGAGTTTTTGTGAATTCTGGTATAATATACACTCTATAACAAAAGAAAAAAAAAATGATGCACCAAGAAGGAGTGATGCAAACTGGACACAAATTGTCATGCGTACAGGTTTCGATGGAAAATGCAAAATTTTAAAGTTTGGCTGCCATTGAATGAGCATGTGACGCTGCAGCGCATCTTAACTTCACAATTGGCTGAACATTAAAAATGAGAAATTTTGATTTCAGGTCATAAATTCATCGAGAATTTCATTCTGTCTACTCAGATAGACAGTAATTATGGCTCGCATACAGGTGCTCAAACAATATAAGCAGATGACAGCATTTTAGAGAGGTGTGTAGTTGGGCTCAAAGAAGCCAGTTTGTTTAATTTGTGAATTGTTTGACAAAGGAATAGGAACGATGCCACTATTAGATGATATTGACAGGAATGGGTGAACCATGGCCGAACAAGCAGTGGCGGATCCAGAACTTGACTTTTGGGAGAGGCTAAGATTTATCAAAGTGTTATTCTAGACCAATAAAAAATTTACAATTGCAAAATTCAATTATGAATGACAGTGTTTTGGAAGGGGCTTCAGCCCCCTAGCCCCCCCCCCCCCCTAAATCCGCCACTGCGAACAAGGCGTCAAGGAGAAAGTGATAGGCCTAGATAGAGGCCAGAACGTGAGAACCAATCAACCATCAGAGCAGTACTCAAAGCTCCAGTTCCTCATTATCATTGATCCTACGTGCAACGTACTTCAATGACTTCAAACACCATTAATAGGAGGTTCAGAGAAATTGGGTTGATCTCATGAAGCCCCTTGTGCAGACTACTATTAAACTTTGTATACCAACAAACATGTTTGCAGTGATATCAGGATTGTTCAAACTAGAATGTCACTAAATGAAGTAGAATTGTCTTCATTGATGAGTTCCCCTCCGATTTGAGCCCCGGTGACCAGCGAAGATGCGTCTGCAGATGCCACGAAAAAAGGGGGATTTCAACGCAACTGTCACCAGCTATATGGCCCGACAACCAGGAGTGATTGTCTGGAATATCATTTCATTTCATAGAAGGACCTCTTTGGTTGTCATCCGTGGCATCTTTATAGCACAGTGGTACATCTACGACAATCTATGTCCCGTTGTGTTTCCCTTCATACCACACAATTCTGACCATATATTTCAGCATGATAATGCCCGCTCTCACACAGAAATTGTTTCTACTGATTGTTTTCCTGCTTGCCTAACACTTTGTTCAGTAAGTTGCTGGATCTCTCTCCTACTGTGGACGTTTGGAGCATCATGAAAAGGGTCCTACAACCAGCTCGGGATTTTGCCAATCTACCGCACCAATTATACAGAATTTGACATGATATTTCACAGGAGCATATCTATCAACTCTATCAATTAATGGCAAGCCAAATAACTGCTTACATAAGGGTCAGATGTAGACCAATGTGTTACTGACTTGTTGACTTTTGTGTGGCCATTTCTGTTGATTAAACTGTCCAAATTTTCTGAAACTGTAATCATTTGTTTTTCTTCGCATGTACATCACATCTACAAATTTTCATCTTATTTGGATAACTCCTCCTTGGTACGCCCATTTTTTTGTTATAGAGTATATATCCATTCGATCCAAAATATCTTATGCTATCAATGTAATTGCAAAATTTAAAAATTTGTCCAATACTGTTGTGAAGCATATTTTTTTTTTTTTTATATAATTTTAAATTTAGAAAAAGATTGTTCCATTGATGCTACTGGTAATTATGACAAAACAATCTTGAAAACAATTAATTCACACATAAAATTTATTTCTGCTGAGATAATTTGGAGTAAGGTGACACTTGGAAACGTGTTTGTGGCCTCAAGGAAGGAAAGGGGGGGATTTCATAAAATCCCATTACAACTAGGTGTTGGATACATAGAAACAATTTATGCACCAAAATACGTGACTGCAGTTCCCATACATTTTACACAACAAATTTAGCGCTAAAAGGGGATGTGTCTTGAATTTACCCCCTCTTTACACTCCCCCCCCTAAAAAAAAATCGAAAATTACAAAAAAAAATAAAAAAGGGTTTTTGGAAATATCCTAAAGAAGACGCATACCTGTTTTCAACACTTTTGTACCATTTTTCAGTATAGGCATTGGATGCGTCTAAACAAATACATGCACCAAAATTCGTGACTAGAGCTCCCATAAATTTTCCAGGACTAATTGAACACTAAAAGAGGGATCTGGAATTAGTTCCTTCGTAACACCTCCTCCCCTCCAAGATCAAAAATCACAAACACCAAAAATGAGTTTTTGGAAATACCCTAAAAAAGATGCATGGCTGTTTTCACCATTTTTAATAAATTTCTACTCAAAAATTCGGAATTTACGAAATTTCCCCCCAAAAATCTATTTTCTTCCTTCTCCCTTAAAAATAAAAAAATTCAAAATCGTAGACAAAGGATTATTATTATTTCTTTCTTTCTATTTTTTTTTTTTTTTTTTTTTTTTGTACTCAAATCTAGATTCCTCATATGCATTTTCTTCACTGTGTAGTAATTTAAAGCCAATCTATGCATAGAGACAGTGGGGATGAATGGGACATTTTTCATGTTTTTATTAATAATGTTCACTATTTGTAATTCAGAATTTTGTAACAATGCTCATAAGTACACTTCAGTAATCAGTTACATATAAGCATACTAAATTTAGTAAAAAGTTATCATTTTTAATTAATAATATATATACATATATTTTTTTTACATGCATGTGCATTGTCCCATTCACCCCCACCTATGGGGATGAATGGAACAGGACTGGGGTTAACAAAGAAAAAAAAAATGGAAAGTAAATAAATTTTTAAAGTTAAATTGATTTATGTGATTTTATTACACACTATGAATTTACTGAAATTTACATACTGATGTATTGGCTAATTTAACAACAAAAGGCAAAAGTCCTTTGGTTCACACAGTTTCTACTACTCTCGGCTTTAGTAATTTAATCTAATAAGATCTAATCTAAAAATAAATAAGGCACTAAAAAGATAAATCATTATAATAGAGTACAAATTATCCAGATAAATTTTTGTTTCAGACTGATCGGGAAAAATCAGCATTCTATTCTGTACAGTGGCGTAGCGTAGGTTTGGAGCGCCCGGGGCAGTTCAAAATAATGCGCCCCTCTCCTTCCGGTGATGGTGTAAGCGTTAAAGTAAATTGACTGTGTGAGAATCCTAGGCCTGCATAGAGTGCCGTCAAGGGGCTGTCTTTCTAAGAGATCCTAACCGCATTCTCGCAAGTTTCAGTGAAAACCATGGAAAAATCAGAACTGCTATGTTGGCAAGTACTACCTCAGTTCGAATCAGGCACTTCCCTAATTTATTTATAAAATACAATTACTTTCTTTCCAGTCATCAATACTTTCCTTTTTCATAATTATAAAAAAAATCATATCTTTGTTATCTACGAATAAAAAGGTTTCCAAATATTAAAAAAAATAAATAAATAAAAAAGAACTTTATAGAGCAAAAAAGTTATTTCCACACAGTTAGAATTACAGCTGAATCATTACATAAATTACACTGTCAAAGTATGTAAATCTCTTTCATTTGCAAAATTGATAGGTCAGTTAGTCTTTCTCTGATCATCGTTGAGCGTTTATATATGTATTTATTAATTTAATTTTGAAAAGCTTCTAACATCTTGCATCGTTAATAGTAATTCTTAAGGGAATTGACAATAAAACAATAACATAACACTAATTAAACTTTTTTGAAGCTTTTATTTAGCTATTCAGGATAACAAATTTAAAAGTGATCCACACAGAAATGCTCAATTCTGATTAGACTTCTTTAAATAAAGTGATAAGTCGTTTAACAAAATGTCATAATTATGGTGTTTAAGTCAAACTATTTGAAGAAAAACTGCTGAATATATTGAGCAAAAGCAATTTTGTACATCTAACAAAGTTTAAACTTGCAGAAAACCTACTGACTCATAAAGTGTATTAATTTCTGTTGCCTTTTTCTTTTCTTTCTTTCTTTTTTTTTTTTTTAATTGCTTGGTTACCAAATGCTTTAAGTTTTTCCCGAATAAACTATACTATTCACAAAGTAAGGATAATACTATGAAGAACTGACATAGAGGCTAAAACAGAATAGAAACTCTTTGCATATAAAATACATTAAAAAAGGCTATTATTTACACATTGTCTTTTAAATGTCTCAGTTTCTTCAGATCGAAGATCGTTTAAATTTTTTTCATTTGTACGCACCATTCAGCAATAACCTGCTAATATATTAACATTCCATCATCTCTGATATCTTGATGAAATTTGTCTCCTTCACTCACATCGCCTAGATTCTTTGGGAAATAACTGAGATGGGAGTTGAACAAATAAAGTTTTAAACTCACTTCTGTCGATAAACAACATTTTTTGTCAAAACTGTATGAGATTGAAATATTTGAATACTGTAAAAGCACTTATTTTCGCGAGGCTTTAATTTTCGCGAGCCCATCGTAATCGCGAAAATTTAAGCCTCGCGAAATGCTTTTTTTTTTTTTTTTTTTTCCTGCAGCAAATAATAATAAAAAAACAGAAATTTTTCAATTACCAAAATTCACAGGCATTGACGGTCCGAATCCGAGAAAAGTGAAGGGGGTGGGGTGATTACATTCTCGGTGCAAAAGGGGGGGTTCAGAAGTCCCTAGTTTATAAACAGCATGAGAAAAAAGGGATTAAGAAAAAAAAAAATGTTTGGGGTGGAATGTGCGCGTTGATCCAAAACCAAAGTTGATGTACAAGCACCGTTGTAAGCATAAATTGTTTTTAGAACGATGGGGAGGTGCGGACGAACTTTTCGGACAAAAGGAAATTTCTTAAAATGCCTTGTGCAAAAGGGGTTCTATATTTAGGTACTTTTCAACGTTAGGATTTTTCAATTTTCGGATCTGTTCATATAAAATTCGCGAAATTTTCAGCTCACGAAATCACCGATATTTTCATTTTCGCGAAAATTACGGCTCGCGAAAACAAGTGCTTTTACAGTATTCTTTTCTTAATCAGCATCCTGAAACACATCACATCTCATCGCAAACCTGTATTATTGATATCAGTATTTTTTTTTTTCTGATCTGTACTATGTGACAGAATACTTAATAATTCAGACGCGAAAATTACGCAGAACCCTCTCAGCCCTTTCTTTCTACAGCAGAAGGTGGCCCCACCACTAACTGAGTGGTTCTGTCCTCAAAACTGGTAGACTGGAAATAACGGATTCAATTTAAAGTCGTGGTCATCGCCCTAACCATTTGGAGTTTTCCGTAGTTTTTTTCTGATACTTGCATATATATAGGCTAAGTTCCCTTAGAAACACCCTCATAGAGGGCATCTCACTCAGGTCATTGTCAATCAGCCTTATTTTCAAACACCAGCGATCATCTATAACAAAGTGTGAATAATTTAAAGACCTTGTATTTGCAGCTTCCTCTCAAGTTCCTGGAACCTTATACATTAACAAGGAGAGGTCACGACATGGAAAATTCAAATTGGGACGAAATTGCGCAGAATTGTAGTATACTATGAGGGTAACAACATATTAAAGCAGTAGGACCCACTATCCACAAAATTTCGAGAAAAAAGCATTTAAAGTTTCAGTAATCTTTAAATACAAGTTATTTCGCAAGCGAGCAAGCGCCCCAGTGGTGTGATCCTAAAGCGCGAGTCTGCTAGCCAGACAACTTGGGTTCGAGTCTACCTCGAGACTACCTTTTTTTTCTTTAACTTTTTATGTAATCTAAACTTTTTATTTATTTTTACTTTATTTTACAATTTAATTCAAGATCTAAAAATTTTAATAAATTATTTAATTTTGAGTATAAAATAACTTTTTCTATTTTTAATATTTATAACTTAAAAATACAATAAATTTCTATAACTTAAAAAATAAAGTTTAGTTTTTCAAAACCCTAAATAAGAAACAAAGAAAAACAGACAAATATTTAAATAATTAAAAAATAAGCAAGCTGTAAACAAAGTGTAAAATAGTTAGCAGCCGTACTTAAATCTTGGTTTGAGCTTCCTGATTTGGTTTGAATGTATATAAATTACGTAAATGCTTCTAGCTTGTTAATAATAAAGGGCAGGTAGAATTTTATTTTGTGCAAGGAAGGATAAAAAAAAGGAAGTCGTTATCGAAAAAGAAATGATGTTCATTAACATTTAAAATCTACATTTAAAGATAACATTTCTTTAACCTGTAATAATTTAACAGCATCGTAATCTTATACTATAATTTTTCAAGAAACTGTATTGATTGCAGAAGTAATTATTTAATTTGGATAGTAATTATATATGCAATTAAAATGATCATTTCTTTGTATTATTTTTTTTATTTAAAAAACAAAATTTAGTATTGTTTCAAGCATACCTAAAATAAAGTAAAATATTTCGATAAATAATCAAAAACAGTTTCTTTAGTTTTACCTTATTTTACAGTTAAAATAAAACTAAAATTTATTTATTTTATATTCAAAAAAATTAAATAATATTTTATTAAAATTTACAAATTTTGAATTGAATTATAAAATAAAGTAAAAATAAATAAAAAGTTTAGATTGCATAAAAAGTTAAAGAAAAAAAAAAAAGTAGTCTCAAGGTAGCCTTGAACCCAAGTCGTCTGGCTAGCAGACTCGCGCTTTAAGATCACACCACTGGGGCGCTTGCGAAATAACTTGTATTTAAAGATTACTGAAACTTCAAATGCTTTTTTCTCGAAATTTTGTGGATAGTGGGTCCTACTGCCTTAATATGTTGTTATCCTCATACTATACTACATTCCTGCAGAATTTCGTCCCGATCTGAATTTTCCATGTCGTGACCTCTCCTTGTAAGATAAACTACCTTTTTTCTTTACGATTTTTATTATAGTTGTATCTATCGTTAGGAATCATGATAAAATTTATCTGTATAATATTTATTATAAAAAAATAAACTTATCGATCAAAAGATGGTGCTGTTGTACCGTGCTCTTCTGCATTTTGTGATATTTATATAGTTTAGCACCTATGGAATGAAACTGTATCAAATTTTATATGTAAGATTTTTAGTATAAAAATATCGTATGTTTATGAAAGTTTTGCGTAGATCGTAACAGATTTTCTAGATTGCATCACCTTGAACTCAATGAGACGGAAATACATCAAACTTTGTGTATGCAATGCCTAATATTTTTTTTTCTTTGATCAAATTTTAGTAGACATATTTACTTATATTAATAAATAAAAATGGATAAAGAATGTGGCGATCAAAATCTGGTTGTAAAAAACTACTCATTTACTGTTGGAAATATTTTAATAGCTTCCTTTGTACCATGCAGTTTCAATTTGTGTGTTTGGGAAATTAATAAGTTTTATTATACTTATGGAGGCTACCCACACATAGACAAAGTGTTAGATAAGTTCATTTTTAAAATATAGTAAAAGACATTTTTTTTAACTTAAACTCTTTATATAGATAATGTTTACTTACATTACTTCTTAGGATACTTGGCCTTTCATCTGTCATTAAAGAACTTTTATTTTATTTATCTTTAATTGGGAAATTTCTACTGTTTAATATTTATTTGCCGTGATGATGCTTTGTTTACATTTTGAGTACGATGTTTTCCAGTCAACCGGAAGTGGGTCAATAGGCCAGGTGGAAACTGTATCAGCTGTCTGCATAGTGATGTCATGATTTATCAATTATTCGTTTGTGATGTCTGGTGATGACTAGACAGGTGTGCGTTAGTCATTGGCTTTAATTTGATCCACTGAGTGATTATAAATAGAAAAGAAAAACACCCATCTCCCTCTTTTTTTTAGATGTTTTAGCAGTTATTTTTAAATTATTTATGAATTGGTTTATTGTTTATGAAGCTGTAAAGGGATGAGTTTTAAAGAGATGGATTAATTAATTGCAGGCCTGGATGTCAGAGAGTTTTTTTTTTTGATAACTTATTTTTATCAATGATTGCTGTTTAAAATACAGCCGTTAAAATTTTTCTTAATGTTTGTTTTTCTTTCTCCGGGTAGTACTCCAAGTTTAAACACATTAGTTTAGATTACTTTGCTTTAATTAATTAAAAGTATGAAATAGTTGCCTTTCAATATAGATATTAGTTATGTTTATATTATAATGTTTAATACTTTTTACAAAATATTGTTATGTTTTTCTGTTGAATAAATTCATTGTTATTGTTTTTAAAAACTTTGTCAGTCTTTAATTATACAATTTCTAAACACATTTTTAAGTTTTAAAACTGAATTAAAATAGACTTTCATTGTGCATAAGAAATCTCTTAAATTTAATTAAATCAAATTAAAGTAAAAATTAAGTTTTTGCTAATATTTACGGATATAAAAATTTCAGCGCCTTTTTTTTTTCAGCAATAATCTTGTTAGCAACCGGCCGATGCAAATCTCTTAATGGCTTTTATTATAAGTGATGACCCTTTTATATTAATTTCTGAATTAACAAATTACACATGCAAAGGGTCCAGTAATCTGACTATAGGGTAGGCTTTTGTTATAATGTTATATCTGCTATAATCAGTATATTAGTGCTTTATAGATGCGCAATTAGAAGGATTGATTGTAGTCATTGCCATACTATGAAAGTATAGAGGCGTAGAGCTCAATGTCCAGTAGAAACTTCGACTACAGTGCTCGGCCAATTTATGAATATAAGATGTAAAAATGAGAGGAGAGTTCATTAGAGTTCGCGCCCAAATTATAATAATCACCAGGGGGATTAATTTAAAGCTATGCTGTGCCTAAAAATGTTTTCATTTTCATCAAAAAACCTAAGGTTAGCCAGAGATAATTTTAAAAGGGTCTGATAAAATTGTAAAAATTTAGAAATTTATCACAACGATCATTTTTAGTTTTTTAGGCAAACAGTACTTGGCACCCCTAAAATTTTGTGCCCGGGGCAAGCGCACCCCTTGCCCCCCCCCTCCCCGTACACTACGTCACTGATTCTGTATTACATTAATAATCACCAGGATTTATTTAATTAGCTTGATTGAAATTGTGATTTTAATCAAATTATTATTAGTTTATTTATTTATTTATTTTTTAATTATTGATATTATTGATTTACGTTTCATTGAATATTCTAACTTATAATTTTTTTAATCAAAAATCAGAACAAATAATTTCAATCTATTTTTCTCTAAATCCATGCTACTTTTATAATTCCATGTTATAAATACTGAACTACAGGTTATAAAAATATTGAAAATCTATTTATGATTTGTTTTAATATAATTCTTAAGGACAATTTTAAATTAGCCCATAGTGGGGAATGTCCCATTCATCCCCATTCAAACTGTGCTATTCATCCCCACCACCACATGATCATATAAAACAGAAAATAGGCCTAAGGAACAATTGTCAATATTCTTCTTGAATATCATAAACACCAGTGGCGGATTTAAGGGGGGGCTAGGGGGCTGAAGCCCCCCCCCCCAAAAAAAAAGCACTAACATTCCCAATTGAATGTTACAATTGTAAATTTTTCATTGATCTGGAATAACGTCTTGAAAACTCTTAGCCCCCCCTCCCCCCAAAAAGTAAGTTCTGGATCTGCCACTGATAAACACAATAAAAGATTATGCCTTTTTACCATATAAGAGTTATATTAACTTTAAGCAAATAGTTAATTTCTTAACTACTACCTAACTGAATCACTAAAAACTTACTTTGGCAGCAGAAAAAGACAATTTAATTTTTTTCTGCCCTTCTATAGATAGCACAATTCTGAAACTACACTTGATGAATGACCTCGGTACTGCCATATATCAGAAAAATTGTCAAGTTTATGGTGCTTGCAAAACATAAAAATTTTGCTATTGTCCCATTCATCCTGCATCCCATTCAACCCCACTCTCCCCTATAAATGTGTTTTTGCCTCCTGCCCCACCCCTCCCCAGGTGTAGAACATGGAGGGGGGAATTTTCAAAAGTTGACAGATATAATTTTAAGTTGGGTAATTCCTGCCAAGTGCTGTTGAATTCCGTCCAGCTGTTCTCACGTATACCCAGACAAAAATGTTATATACATGCAGACACAAATACCGCACTCGTGCCCCCCCCCCCACACACACACACAGAAAATTTTATGAAGTCAGATTTAGCTTTCACGATGTGTAAAATGTGAAGATATTGCATTTTTTTTCGAATTTGAGAAATTTACAGACAAAAGTCTGATTTCATTAATATAGATGTTAAATTGATAATGTAAAGCGAAAAAAACTACTCAAAATAAAATCTCCGGTTCTATAAAATTTTCATTATTGCAATCAAATTATGTTGTCTTTTTTCCTAACCTAAGTGACATTTATCTGGCAGAATAGTGTGTGTGTGTGTGGGGGGGGGAGATGTTAAGGTACCCTTTTAAATTTCAATAGAATGCTTTGATATGTTAAAAAAGCCAAAGAAAATTTTGCTGAAGGAAGGCGCTTTTTTACAAAGTTATTCCCTTTTTAACGTGTCCTTTCACAAAAAACCATCTAAACTATTTGAGGAACACAAGTTTTGCCAGTATATTTTTGAAGATGCCTCATTTAGCTTCACTGAAGGCATGTGACTATAGTCGCATGGCTTCAAACCGGTATTACGAAATCAGATTTAATAAAGCAATATTTTTTTACATGTATACTATATATTTTTCTTTTCTTTCTTTTTTTTTTTTTTTCATAATTTATTCTCGGCTGGCGCCTTCCTTTAACTTCCGCCTGTGTGCACTGCAAACTTGGCACACCATGTTGGCACGACCTTGGAATTAACCATAAATAAATACATCCCCCCCCCCCAATTACTCAGCATCAAATACACTGCTGGCCACCCAAAATGCAACACCAAGAAGGAATGGAAATATCTGAATGATATTTATTGGGCACATACATTATAGTAGGAAGAACAATTGATTACATTTTCAGGAAATTTGGAGTAATATATCCTAAGAAAACAGTACATAAAGCAGCGCCCTCCGGGAGCAATAACTGCATTTATCTGCCTAGGCATTGAATTGAACAGCGATTGGATGACATATTTGGGTACAGCACTTCATGGAGCTTCAACATGATGCCATAGTTCATCGACCGTAGTTACTGGTGAGAGGTGGGGGGCCAGTCACTTTTCAACAATTAAACAGTCATTTTCATTGGTGCGAGATTGGGAGAATGCGCTGACCAGAGCAACAGTCAAACACAATCTGTATCAAGGAAGGTCCGGACAATACAGACAACTTGCAGTCGTGCATTGACCTGCCAAAATGTTGCACTACAAAGGCCTCGAATTCAAGGCAGAGCGGTGGGCTTTAACTCATCAGAAATGTAATTGCTGCTTTTCAGAGTGCCAGGAATGCAAACAAGAAGTGATCGTGACACGTATCCAATAATACCTCATACCACTACTGCGAGTGATAGACAGTATAACAATGTTGAATGCCAACTGGCAATGTGCATTATTTGCAATGTCGTTAAATATGGATGAAGCAATCTTGATGCTGTAAACTGGATTGTGATTTGTCTGAAAGGCGACGTCACATCATTCCTGTGTCCAGGTTTGCTGTTGATTACAAATTAAAGGCGCCTTTATCAGTGATGTAGCTTTGAGGGTAATCAAGGTTTCAGTAGCTGCATACTGGGTGACCACTTGGAGTGATGGAATGTGCTACCATTGGATACATGTCTCGATCACCTCTTGTTTTCATTCCCACCACTCTGAATACTGGCCATTACTTTTCTGATAAATTAAGG
Source organism: Salticus scenicus (assembly GCA_963930645.1). NCBI lineage: Eukaryota > Metazoa > Arthropoda > Arachnida > Araneae > Salticidae > Salticus > Salticus scenicus. The sequence goes on along the minus strand of OZ005651.1, from coordinate 323,427,181 downwards.
CCCGTCACTCTGCCCTATATTCAAGGCCTATGAAGCGCAATATTCAAGCAGGACAATGTACGACTACAAGTCGTTCATATTATCTGGACCTTCCTTGATACAGAATGTGTTTGACTGTTACTCTGGCCAGCAGGCTCTCCTGATCTCGCACCAATGAAAATGGCTGTTTAATCATTGAAAAGCGACAGGCCTCCCACCACTCACCAGTAATTATGATCGATGAATTGTGGCATCGTGTTGAAGCTCCATGAAGTGCTGTACCCGAATATGTCATCCAATCACTGTTCAATACAATGCCTAGGCAGATACGTGTAGTTTCTAAGAGGGCACTGCTTTATGTACCGTTTTCTCAGGATATATTACTCCAAATTTCCTGAAAATGTAATCAATTATTCTTCCTACTATACTATATGTGCCCAGTAAATATTCTGATATTTGCATTCTTTCTTGGTGTTGCATTTTGGATGGCCAGCAGTCTAGCAACAGTGGCACAATTAGATTGAGGCCCAGGCTGAGAAGTACCAGAATTTTAGGGGCACTAAAGCTTTAAAGGTGATTAAAGTTTGAAAAAGAACTTTTAGGTGGTACTATATTTATATGATGTCACACTATATTTTTACAGTGAATCAACCAAACAAAACAATAACTGTATAATACATAGTGAGAGAAGAGCCAAAGCGAAATGGACCTAGGGTGCAAATCCACCTGTGATGTAATTTCAATTTACATGCATTAAATGAAATAAAAAAAGTAAAATATAAGCAAGTTTGTTTCCAATAAAGAATTGTAAATTTAACTGAATTTCAAATGAAAAATAATTACAAGATAAAAAGAACTTTTATATACCATGTTTTTAAATTTTCTGTTGAATCATATAAACGCTACTGAAGGCAGCGGGAACCCGGAGCAATTGGATAAAAGTATTAAAAAAATTCCTTGCTATCGTGTTTTGAGCTATTATAAAAGTTTCAAATGGCTATCTAGCCGGGAAGTTAGTTAAAACTTGATTGCAAGCTTTGTACTGGTAACGATGCCGAAGGCAGCAGGGTCCCGAAGCAATCGGTTAAAAATACTTTTAAAATGCATTTTCACCGTATTCTGAACTATTCTGAAAGTTTCAAATGTCTAGATACTCGGGAAGTTAGTTAAATAAATTTTCTGTTGAATCATAAGCGCTTCCGAATACAGTAGGGACCTGAAACAGTTGACTAAAAGTGAATTGTCACTGTGTTATGAGCTAGCCTGAAAGTTTCAAATGTCTAGCTAGTCGGAAAGTTAGTGAAAAATCGATTGCAAGCTTTGTACTGATAACACTGCCGAAGGCAGCAGGAACCCGAAACAGTTGGCTAAAGGTATTAAAAGAATGCATTTTCACCGTGTTCTGAACTATTCTGGAAGTTTCAAATGTCTAGCTAGTCGGGAAGTTAGTAAATAAATTTTCTGTTGAATCATATAAGCGCTGCCGAAGGCAGCGAGACCTGAAATAGTTGACTAAAATTATTAGAAAAATGTATTGTCACCATGTTGTGAGCTGTCCTGAAAGTTTCAAATGTCTAACTAGTCGGAAAGTTAGTGAAACATCGATTGCAAGCTTTGTACTGATAACGCTGCCGAAGGCAGAAGGAACCCGAAACAGTTGGCTAAAGGTATTACAAAAATGCTTTTTCACCGTGTTCTGAACTATTCTGAAAGTTTCAAATGTCTAGCTAGTCAGGAAGTTAGTTAAATAAATTTTCTGTCGAATCATATAAGCGCTGACGAAGTAGTAGACTAAAATTATTAGAAAAATGTATTGTCACCGTTTTGTGAGCTGTCCTGAAATTTTCAAATATCTAGCTTGTCGGGAAGTTAGTTAAAAATCTATTGCAAAATTTGTACCTGAAAAACAAACAAACAAACATACAAACAAGAATCGAAGTTAATAAAAACATGGTAATAAGACTAAATCTTGCTAATTCTAGTATGATTAGATTTATAACTTCAAAATCTGGAATAAAAATTTTCAAAATTTGTTGATAGATTCATAAAAGAAGAGATGCGTACAAACATACATTTTGAAATACATTACAATACCTATACTTTTATTGTCAGAAATTTTGCATGCATACACACACAAACACACACACACACTTATTAAAATTATATGCTAATAAATGAGAACATTTGAAAACTAAGACAATTTGAAAAATAAGGCTCCAATATATTTTCAAAAAGAGATAAATTTTTAGTTAAAATATTTGTGATTATAATTCTTAATAATTAACAGATAATAACATATCCAATTTGGAGCTTACATAAGTGATTAATGGGCCATCTTGATTGGATATGGAGCCTTCTTTTCAATGGCTCAATTTTCAACAACGAAAACCCCTAGGGGAAAGAAAAACAAGCTTATTAAATCTAAAAGTTAATCAACAATATTTTATAAAGTTATCAAACATACATAGTAAAAAAACTTTTTATAACTCCATTACATATTTCTTCATTTTTTCCAATTTTAGTTTAATAGAAACAAAAATATTCAAATTAGTTCCTTAGAATAAGTTATTAAAATTAGAGATTATCTCCTTTTTAAGCACACAGTTATAACTTTTTTTTTTTTTTTTTTTTTAATTATTATTGTTCTTTTTTGCCATCAGTATTATTTGAAAAAAAAAAAAAAAATTAAGATAATGTTCAAGTAACTTGTGAATGCCCCTTTTTTATTGAGATCATGGTAACATATTTTAATGGCTTATAATAAAACCCCCAACAAATATTTCGTTAAATAGAAAACAACTTTATTAGCATTTATTTATTTATTTTAATTAATTTTAGTAATTTTGTAGTTAAAATAATGTTTTTATTTTTAAACTACTCTCTTTTTTTTTTCTTTTGATTGGAAGTTTATTATATTTTTTGAACATATATAGTACTATGAAAAAGAAATCTCATTACACTCATAAAATCTATAGTTTACTGCATCTATCAACTTAAATGTTCAACTCTACAGCTGTAAATATTTTAGTAAATGTCATTTTTAATAAAAATTTAAATTTAAATTAAAAAAAAAATATTTTTAATTTATTTTCCCATACACTCATTTTTTGTTTGAGCATTTTATGAGTCTTTATTTCTCTTTTAATTTATTAAATTGGCTTCATCAAATGAATCGGCTTCATTTCTAAAATAATTCATATCCCAGTGGCAGAAACACCGCGACACAGTCGTGGACACAGAAAAACGGCTTGCGGACAGTTTTTGTCTGCACTGAGAAAAAAATTTGTCTGCAACTTTTGGATAACAATTCACTTATAAAAATTTCTGTATCAAAACTAAAACTAATACTTTTATTATTTATATTGTGTTGTATCAAACATTGCTATAAAATATTTAATTAAATGAGATGAATTGAATGAATACAATTGTTTATACTATATTGTTTTGTAGTAAAATTGCATTTGTGTACTGTTGCACGAAATTTGTGTATTATTGGTCCCCATCAGCTTTCAGGCTTTTTGAGTGTAAGCCATTTTTTTCACCCCTGATTACACGCAAATTTTGCAGACAGATTATGAAATTTTAAACACTTGTCGCAGACAGCTTCAAAACTTTCTGCCACTGGGATTCATATTATCTGCTCCTCCCTATTTGTTAAATATTTCTTTCATCATAGACTTAAAAATAAGAACTACATAATCAAGAGAAGAAAATTATATACACATATATACATATTTTACAGGACTTCCCCCCCCCCCCCCAAAAAAAAAAAAGCACAGAGAAAATAATTGATTAGTTAATTAGTATTGTATTAGTGATCACATCACAGTTTTTCAACCTAATTTAAAATTTAGATGTCAATATATTTCTGAGAAAAGAAAAAAAAAAAAAACAATTGTTTTGTAACTTTACATACAAGGATGAAAAGCACTGAATGTCAGCCCTTTAATGTATTATTAACTACAACAAAAGAATCAATAATTGTCCAGTAACCTCTTTGTGCATACTCTTATGATATAACCAATATTCATAGATAAGTTATAGTGGTTTATAGTGCCAGTAATGTTTCACTAAATACTAGCCTTCCCTGTGCAGAACATCTATGCAATAGTACCTACATACTTGATTTTCAGAAAAATCTCATAAATAAAATCATAGGAAATGTTTAGTTTTTTTTTTTTATTATTATTAATAAAAGAAATTGACATTTGTATTGTAATTCCAATTTTAGAAAACATTTTTTTTCTGCTACTAAGTTAAAAGGCCTTAGAATTAAAATGTTATAGTAAAAATCAATTACCATATCACCATACATAATAAAAATCCAATAATTAATAAATGTATCTACAAAAAATAAATAAATAAATAAATAAATAAAAATAAATAAATAAATAAATAATAATAACAGATGGCACCATCAAATTCCTGCCAAATAGCCACTATTAAATGCCATGCCTAACTACCTTTAAATTCTTTGTACTTCTAAGTATGAGGTTTTGAGCATATGTTTCAACACAAAAAGTTCATACTTTTTCAATTTCTTTAAGAAAATGTGCATTTCAAGTATATTAGATTAAATCTTTATAGCCGAAATTATAGTCAAAGTGCTTATAGTCACTTTGTTTCTAGCAAACAAGTTTATGTTTTGGGTCTGGGGTTGACTTGTCAGATAATACCTTAGGTCACTATCATATTCTTCTCATAAAATTTAATCATAACAGGTTATTTTTTGTCAACAAAGACTACAAGAAATTGATTTAAAATAAGCACAGATTAAAAGAAAAATATTTCCTTATTCAAAACTACAAGAAAAGCCCACCCCCCTCCCCTCCTTATGATTTTTCCCCAAATTTTTTTTCTCCCATACATTTAAGAAAATTTTGTTTTATGAATTTCAGACAAGTTTCTTTAGTTAGAAAAATAAGATTTTTATAGAAGTATGTTCTTTTATAATTTTGGCAAAAATACATCATGGATATATCAAATTATATTAACATTTCATATATTATATATTAACATTTCATACAACATAAATGTACAATAAGAATATTCTCAAGTTAAAAAAAAAAAAAAAAAAAAAAAAAGCATATAGTATAAAAACACTTGTAAAAATAGGAATATATTATGAATCACAAAATTTATAAGAATCAGTTTTTTAAATGAGGGGTATGGGAAGCATATACAGGAGAATGGGATATAATGAATGTAGAGGTACAAAGTCACTGCAACAACAGTGAATCACTCCCTTTAATTTTCACTGTTGCATCTTTTCCTTTATGTCTCAGATCACACTTAATAGCTTGCATAATTTAATTTTTGTTAACACCTTTAAAAGAACTTATAAATTTAAAATTGGGTATTATATAGTCATTTGATGCTTTTAGGAGTACAAAATTAAATTTTATAAATCAATTTATATATTTTAAATTTCTAAAAATTAAAAAATTGCAGAATAGTGGAATTTACCTGTAGTTCTAAGATGATAATTTCTTATTTCTCATATTAAATAATAAAGCCTTAATAAGGCTTCCTTGAATTTATTATTTTTGTATTAATTGAATAATTACTTGTTGATATTCATTATGGTATGGAATACAAATAATCATATGCAGTGGACTATCTGAAATTTGTAATTTTCAAATTTTATTATTAATTATAAATAAAATAATGCATTTCAAATATACAGAGCTGCCAACCCTCCAGATTAACTTATACCACTATTCCTTTAACCACTTCACTGGTCATCCCAAGATAACTCGAGGGAAATATAGCTTTCCACAAACTACAGTGGCTGGTGAAGTGGTTAAAGTTGTCTTCAACTTATTTAATTACAGAATTACTTTCTAAAATATACAGCAGATTTTTCTATAAAAAATTATTGGTTTTAAAAAATCCAGCAAGTTGGTAAGTCTAAATATATTAGCTTACCATGATTTCTTTCTATATATTTAGTATATTTGAAATTATTTTACATTCATTGCAACATAAATTTTGTTAATATTACGTTACTAGTAAGTAACTAGAACTAATACTGAGTACAAGTAACAAACTTATTTTTACTTTTAATGAAACTCCATTTTGTTTAAATTGTTTATTACTTTCTTATATATTCAAAAGAAGAAAGTATTGGATCCATAAAATTTTTTTATTTCTGTTTTTTCAGAGGTTCAGAAGACAATTTGACCATTTTTAGAAAATATTGTCTGTGTGTGTGTGTGTGTGTGTGTGTGTGTGTGTGTGTGAGTGAGAGAGAGAGAGAGAGAGAGAGAGAGAGAGAGAGAGAGACAGACAACCAGACAGATCAAAATGTTGTGGCAAATGTATATATCTCGTATATCAGGAACTACCACACAGAATTTCTTATAAAGTTATATGTAGTTACATTTTGAGATAAATTAGTGCCTATGAATATTTGTTTCAAATTTCTCAACAGGTGGCGCTGCTATGATTGTAGCAATTTCTCCCATTCAAGGGAAGGCTATATCTCAGGTTCTATTGTGTATAATCGAACAAAACTTGATATATAAGATAACCATTATAAAATATTACGTGGATTCATTTAGATGCATATGGGTCGATAGTTGGCAGTGTTATGCTGCAATCTTGAATGGGAAGGCTATATCTCAGATTCTATTACACATAATTATACATAACTTAGTATATAAGAGGACATTATGAAACCTTATGTGGATTGAATTTTGGGCATATCAGATCATAGGGGCTATGCTGCAATTTTCTCTGAATGGGATGGCTATATCTCATTCTATGGTAAATAATTGCACAAAACTTGGTAGGAGAGAGTGGTAATGAATAGGCCAATTTTTGGTTTGTAATTTTGTTATTTTTTCTGATAATTCTTTTTGGCTCAGAATTGGCTCTTCAGTTACTTTACTTATTTGGTTATATAAAAAAAAGTCATAAAAATTGGATTAGAAAATGTCCATAATGAATGATAATAGAAAATAAAAATATAGAAATTTGGCCCATTCATCCCCACCTATGGGGTTGAATGAGCCACTAAATGAATTCAATGAAAAAATGAGGAATTAATCTGTTATTCACCAAATATGACAAAATGAATGGCACTTGACATGATATGACAGAAAAGCATACTGTACGACCGAGATAAGAACGACCCTGGAACTGGTTTAGTCACTGTCCAGTTGCTAGGGTAACCGATCAGTCGATTTAATTTTAGGGATGTCCGGTATTTTCTTTTCGCGCCAACACTGGAATTTCTCGCCACATTCCTCTCGTTCAGTCGTTCCATTCAGCGATTGACTTACCGCATTTCCTATTGTCAAATCGTTATGGAATATTATTCTGAGAAACATATAGATTTACAGGACTTGTTTTTTTTTTTTTTTTCTTAAATCATTATATAGTATAGAATTTTTATAAATTGTAGTCAATTGGCTCACACTTTTTAAAGTTCTTTTTAGTACTGTTAAATTATTTAAAATATAAGAGAAAACAAATAAATATTTGAAATGTGAACATATTATTACAGTTACTTCTCTTAAAGCTACCCACAAAAGAATTTAAACCTTCTTATACGATTCAATTTTGTTAATGTTTGTTTGTTAAGGATGCTTTTTATTATATTCTGTATAAGCTCTTTTTTTTTTTTTTTTGTTAATATACAATATGGTTTACTTTTTTAATGGAATTGTATTGAAGTCAGTATTATTCTTGTTTTCATATCTATATTAAGGGGATTTTGCACCTTTGACAGCACCACTAAAATATGTTTCATATAAAAGCTTATGTTTCCATTTAATATTTATAAATTGAACTATATTAGGTGTGTTCTGTAAAATATATATTCATTTAAAATTTCTTATGGTTTTCCATATGTCTTTTTAGAGATTTGAAATCTTTAAATTGCGTTTACTCAATTTGCATTTTTTCATGAATTCGTGCTTTTCAAAATGATTAAATTTCTGCAGCTATTTAAGAAAAAAGTTATTAATTATTATTATTATTTGGGGGGGGGGGTTTATTTAATAGAATCTACTTAAAAGAATAAGGGATGAATTTTGCAATAACTTAATATATATATATATGTTTTTTTTTTTTTTTTTTTTTTTTTTTTCCCCAGTTTTGCACTTTATTTTTTTCTCAGAAACTTATTAATACATTTCAAAACCCATCTCTCTTTATTTAAGTAGGTTCTTTTAAACATACAATAAATATCTTAAATATATAAATAAATAAAGTTCATTATTAATTATTTGTAGAAGTTTAATCATTTTGAAGTTCATGAATTCATAAATAAAAATGCAAATTGAGAAAACACAATTTAAAGATTTCAATTTCAAGAGAATGCTAACTAAATAAAAAATTCTAATTCTTTTTTTTTTTTTTAAATAACTAATCTTTCTGGATGGAAATGCTGTTATTAGTGTATCTTGTATAAAACTGCTAAAATGCTTTCTGAATTCATATACAAGATTTTTAAAAGGGGAGAAAAGAACTTTGATAACTAAACCAAATATGACAACCTTTCTCCCACACTTAAAACTTGTTACCCTCTGATAAGTTGCCCCCAGGGCCCGCTTTACCATTAGGCGAACCTAAGCGGTCGCTTAGGGCCGCTGATAAAGGTGGGCCGCCAAAAAAATTGAAACACCAAAATTCAAACCCAAAATTTAAGGGGAAAAGAAATGGATGGAAAAAAAATGAAAATCATAAGCCAATTTTTGATTTTTTTTTTTCTCTTTCTTTTAAGGAATATGTGTATATTCATTTGTGAATTGAAAGTAACTTTCTTTAAGGATTTTAACTTTGCATAAAAACACCTTAACCCTTTCAGGGGCAAGAAAATTCCACTCATTTAATATAAACTACCACAAGAATTTTCGAACAAGTCTAAAATAGAAGAAATAAATGAAGAATTTTCTTCATGTTATTAAAGTGAAACTTTGAAAACAATTTCCAAGTTGAATTTTCGCAGTTGGGAATTAAAATTAAGTGCTCTGACTAAGGTACTAAAATGTTGATTTTTAATACACATATGCTTTGATTTGTATTGTGATAATGAATGAAAAGATAGGAAAATTAAATTTTTGAAATTAGATGGAAAAAATGATAAGGAGGAGCTGAATTATTTGCAATTTAAACCCGAACAATTTGGTTTTAGACCTAAACATTCCACCACCTATCAGAATAACAGAATTTATTAACGATAGTTTTATTAAATATGAAAAATTCGAAGCCCTTTTACTTGACATCACTAACGTGTTTGACAGTTTCACATGGCGGCCTAATTTTTTTAAGCTCATTCAGCTTAAAATTCCAACTCCTTATATCAAATTCCATATCAACTAAATAATAGAACTATGAATAAGAAAACAAAAACAAACAAACAAAAAAAAAAGCTCTGTTAAATTTATATGTATCTAAATAAAAAGAATTCTGAGAGCTTTTTACATTTGTGGGGAAAAAAAAAAAAAAAAAAAAAAAAAACCTTCGGAAACAAGTCAGAAAATAGTTCAGATTTCAGAAAGGTCTTAAGAATAGATTTAGAATACGCAAAATATGTAAATTAAGATTAAAAAATAAATAAGAGTAGATTTAAATTACATAAGAGCGACTTTTACTCGCCTATGGTGTCTAGAAAATCTGTTTAATGCATTGACTTTAGATAGTGTTTTCTGCAAAAGGCTTTACCTTCATACAAAAAAATTAAACACTACTTTGATTCGCATCACATACCCACCAGTGATCGAGCGGTTCTGCACTCAAAGCTGGTAGATGGGAAGTGCTCGGTTCGATCCCAGGTCGCGCTCATCTTTCTAGCAGTTTGCAATTTTCCGTGGTTTTCTCCGAAACTCGTGTAAATACGGGCTAGGATCCCTTTGAAAGACCCCCTCGGAAGGGGGCTCTACCTATAGGCCACGGACCTTAGCATAGTCAATCGGTCTTAAGCACTTCAAATCGATTCATATCACCATACCTAAATAAGAATACCTAATTATGTCGCGTGTTTATGAATGAAAAGGCTTCGTAATCGTATTTGAAAGTTATTAGTTTGCAATTAATAATAGCTGACACCAATCCACTGAGAAGCGAATTAATAAAAATTTTATTTCATGTATACATTGAGTTCAAGCAAAAGTGAAAGGGAAAGCCTTTTTAACACTTTTCAATAAAGTTTTAAAATGTTGACGACTTTGGTTTGTCAGCACGGCCGTAGCTAATGTTCGCTGTTTAAAATGGCAGAAATAGGGTAGCTAGCTTGTGTACAGGGACACCCAAAAGAATGACAGTTAATTGCTTTCTATGAGATGTATTTTTATAAATCACATTTAAAAAACTTTGTACTACGAAAGTTGTATTAAAATTTAGATTTATTATTCATATGATTAAAAAAAAGAGAATCTGTAGAATATGGTATGCTTAGCATTAAGATTTACAGGATCACACCAAAATATTCAAACACATTATAAGAGCTTAAGAGCTGCAACTGGAAATTGCTAGAACCGCATTCTCATTTGTGTTAAGGTTTTTTAACACTTTTCAACAATGATTTGGAGTGATTATGAATTCAGTTAGTTTGTCTATCTGTATTTTTTTCCATTGTATAATAATGTAGGCAAAATACATTAAAGGGTAAAAAAGGCAACAAGTACGTATAGTTGGAAAATATTAATAGCCTACGCGAACCAAAGGATTTTTCGTTCTTGTTTAAAGAATGGAACGAGTTCTTGTTACCATCTGGTTTAATGTAAAATTATCATTTATTATGGAAGGATTAAAATTATAATAAAAATAATAACTAATTTAACCCGTTAGTGCCCAGTGTCCTCATTTGAGGGCAGCTAATAAAATAGCAGGTATATTTTTTGTGGTTTCTTGTAATGATTTCTGCTTTTTTAGTGAACGTTTATAGCGTCACTCTAAATGATCCCTGAAAGTTTTATGTGCCTACCATTAATTATTATTTCATAATTTGGATAGTCATTTTATGATTTTTCATTCGTCGCACCTATATTTGCTTTTGCGCAGGTATACTAATTTAAATCAAGTTGAATAATAATATATATTATAATATTTTACTTTTGAGATCTTAGTCAAGATATAATAGGAAATTAATCTGTTGTCTCAAAGTTTTTTTATCGCGAAATTTTCTCACTAGATCATTAAACGTCAATAAATGAGGATAGGCTTTAAATTTAAAACTATCAGAAGAATTGTTTAAGTTAATATATTTTACTGTCAGTTGTCTATATTAATTTAGAAGTGAAATAATCAGCTAATAGTATTTTGCAAAATTAATTCGGGCGTTAACGGGTTAAAAAATAAATAAATAAAAATAACAGTAATATATTAATATTATTATTATTCACTCCGTTTTGTGATGCAATGCCGCAATCTGATAGCTAAGCAATGGTTGAGGGAATGACGGATTTCAAATTCCCTTTTCTTCTGGACATTCAAAAATTTTCTTTTTCCTTCCATTGTAATTTTTTTTTACTAAAATTTTCGGCCAAACAGTTTATGGTACAAGCTGTACATGGTATATGAGTACAAGTACAGATATAACAGTATTGATATACAGTAGTTTCATTGTACATCAATACGTGCGATGTCATGTAGAGAAGGAGATTAGTATGAACAGAAATTTTAAAGCATTTTCCCATCGAACGTTTAGCGCAGTCAGTTAGAAAAGCTAAAGGTTTGATTTAACTTGTTCATTTTTTCTTATTTCTAAATATGCTGGATCCAATTCAATTTTTACAAAAAAAAAAAAAAAAAAAAAAGTTATTTAAATTTATATTAACTTATAATATTAGAACATGTTGAATCTTAATATAGTAGCTTTTTCTTTCATAAGGAAGGAGGGGGGGGGGGGATCATAGTGAGAAGATGTGTCACATGAAATCTATAAGCTGCCCTGGCGTAATATCTATTAGAGGAAGGCCGCCAAAAATCTATTGCTTAGGGCCGCCAAAATTGTAAAGCGGCCTCTGGTTGCCCCTTCCATTCTTACAACCATACCCAGAGCTGTTCTTATGAGAGCCACACAGTACTGAAATAGGAAGTAATACACAATACTTATCAAAAATTTTAAACATCAAAAGTGATATTATTAAATCACATAATTGTAGCAGAAAAATGACAAAATAATGAGATTATAAGAAAGAAAGAACATAAAATAAGCATAAAAATAACAGATAATACACATGACTTAACGAAATTATTTTTTTCTAAATTAATATTAAACGACATGGTTGTAACAGCACGTGATATTCCACCAGTAATGTCTGGCTGTGGTAACTTCCTAACAATGTCTTCAAAGTTTACAACACTGACATCTGATATGTCACGGAAGAAAAATTTATATCCATTCTATTTTTTTACGGAGGAATCGAATGGAGAATTCTGCCTTATCTTCTAGATGTAATTCAATTAGTCTAACATAATGAACTATTGTTTTTTCGGTGGCAAATTGAACCAAAGTAAAATCATTAGGTTGTAGATCATCTAAAAGAAGAGCTATATCCTCTTGTTCATCATTTTCAATAACTTCATCTTCATATTCAGATTCATCACGAAGGGAAAATTTGTAATCCTCATCACTACTGCTGGTATCAACAATAATATTCTTTCACTTAGGGGTTTGTTTTACTAAAGGAGATGACTTTTGGTTTTTCTTTGTCAGACCAGCAATGGTTTTAGCCTCAAACTTTTTTCAGGTGAACTCGTTAGTATTCTTAAGTATTATTGTGATACTAAAAAATAATTTTCTGTAATAGTCAACAAGGATAAAATTTTTGAAAGAGCGTGGACGAAAACATAGGTTAATGTGCAAATTTTGTGCAACAAGTCACTCATAGGCCAAGATAAAACCCTAGGAAATTTAACCCCTTTTATCAAAATCAACGAAATTTAATTAGTGGGCAAAAAAACATGGCACAGTGCCAGATTGTTTGACTTGAGACAAGGTCTTTAGTTCAATCCCCATCTTGGTTGATTATTTTTTAGTCCTTGCATGTAGGAACTAATCCCTACAGTTGGTAAAACTATATTACATCGATATATCCTTATATCAGTATTTTAGATGAATGATATATCGATTTAAGAAACGTCAACATTGCCCAGCAGTACTTTTACATGTTGCTGGAATGTGTTAAAAATAAAAAAAACTAGACCTTTCACTTGTTTGATCATTTATACCATTTTCACTGGGAAGGGAACACATAGGTAAAGTTCTAAATTCAGTGAGAGAGAGATCATTCCTCCCTCTTTATATTTTTGATATATTGGAAAAGAATGAAATTGAAATAAGACGGAAATTTTTAGTCATTATTATGCAAAACAAACATTTAGAGAAGGCATGAAAAGTGTAAAACATTGAAATGCAAAAGCACAATAGTTCATGAAATTTCAATGAAGCAAACTTTGAGCTGTAACTTTTATAATTTTGTAATTATTTGAATTTTTCTAGGGGGGGGGGGGGTTGTGGAGAGAGAGGGGCAGAAAATCTTCTAGGGGGACCCAGTCCTCCCTGGCCCCCACATTCCTATGCCTAAGCTATTATATAGTTTTTCTTTTAAATTAAAGTTGTTTTTTTTAATGGTTCCTTCTTATATATATATATATATATATATATATATATATATCATTAAGATAATTGATTATTAAACTATGTACCCAGTAAGTATAATCTAGGAGTGGGCGATGTCACTATTTCAATATCACGATATACTGCCAAGGTAAAATTGCAATATCCCGATGTATCACAATATTGGATTTAAGTATTTTTGAATCCCTTTCATAATGATAATTTAAATGTCAATTCTGGATATAAAAAAGGATTGAATTGAATGGGACAGACCCATTATATCATAAAATATACAGAATACACTAACTTCTTTTATATGTACAATTTCCTATTAATGCAACACCATATCAACACTAATATAGAAAAACAGATAATGGAAACACATTTATATACGGACTTAATTCATATATTTACTGTGTTGTTATGTAGCAGCAAGTTTGATTTTTCTTGATATTATCTTGCCATGACAAATTTGATACGACAAATTTGCCATGAAACTGCTGCAAAGTAGACAGAACATAAATCTATCTTTCATTTTAAGTAATATTTGTTTTTTCCCCTTTTACACTGTTTTTGCTGCAAACTAATATTGCTATGTAAGTATTTGAAATTCAACTATCTGAAGACTGATACTGAAGCGGTTTTGCAACGTTTTCTTGGTCTTGGTGTTTACTGGAGGAAGAAGCGTGACATTGTCTGCAGGGGCTTCCAAAATATTCAAAGTCTTATGTGAAATACAAGTTATATTTACATGTTTCTATGTGTATTTGCAGATAGTGTGACGTGATAAGAATCTGAGTTTGCAATGCATTAGATAGTTGGTTAGTATTTCGTTATCTTTTAATTGAAGATGTATAAAGTAAATTGTTGTAAGGATTTTACAGTAATTTTTCAACATACGTAACACCATGGGGGTGGGGTTCAAATCCTCTTTTTGGAAGCTCTGATAATTCTACAAAAAATGCTTAATCAATTTGAGGCAGATTTTGTTTGGTTTAAAATTAATTCAGCTGGGGAAAATAGGAGGGGGGGGGGGGGACAACCTGTTAGACCACTTTGAAATTTTAAATCGGGAAAACGTTTTTTAGAAAATGTTTTGTTGAATCTAGTTTTATTCTATTTGGTTAAATATACTGTACATAGTTACCACATTCTTCCTAGTATTTCGAAATCATGCTAGAATTCCTGAAAATTTTCTAAAACGGGGTGAAGTGATTTTGGACATTTTCTCATTTTCTAAAATTGGGTTATGGGGGTAAAAAGTGTACTAAGAGATCTAACTTTAAAATTTTAAATGATAAGGACTTTTTAGTGCTTTGAGTAATCTTCTGGATACAATCACTTAAAATATTTCCAGCAATACTTTAAAGTTGGTTAGTAGTAGGTTTTAAGGCCAACTGACTACGCTAGGTCCTACGCCTAAAGATATAATGGCCTCTGTGAGGACTTCCTAAGGGGTTGAAGAACGTATTTAAACGAGTTTCGGAGAAAAACACAGAAGGAACGACTAGGTCAAAGAGTGCAGGATGGGATCGAATCCGGCACTTCTAATCCACCAGCTTTGAGCGCAGAACCGCTTGGCTGCTGGTAGGCCATTTTTAAGGAGCTTATAAATGTTTTTTTTTCCTAAAAGTCCCATCTTCCTATCCAAATCTATTGGAAACGCCACAGAATTTTTGAAAATTATAAAAAACATGCAAATTAAATATGAATCTGTAAGTAAGAACTTTAAATGAGCTCTTAATCCCCCTAATTCCCTTCCTATTTGAAATTTTAATGTTTGCTTTCTAAGGTTCTTCCTATCGTAATACAGCTACAATTTCTTTCTTTTTATCTTAGGGTCCTATGCCTAAAGGTAGAATTGCCTCCGTGAGGTCTTTCTAAGAAAGCCCGTATTTAAGCGAGTTTTGGGGAAAAACACAGAAGGAACGGCTAGGTCAAAGAGAGCGGAATGGGATCGAATCCGGCACTTCTCATCCACCAGCTTTGAGCGCAGAACCATTCATCTGCTGGTGGGACATTTTTAAAGAGCTTATAAATAAATTATATATATATATATATATATATATATATAATTTTTTTTTTTTTCCTCCTGAAAGTCCCATCTTCCTCCAAAATATATCGGAAGCACCTCAGAATTTTTTTAAATTGTAAAAAACATGCAAATTAAATATGAATCTAAGTAAGAACTTTAAATGAGCTCTTAATCCCCTAATTCCCCTCCTATTTGAAATTTTAGTATTTGCCTTCTAAGGTTCCCCCTATCACAATACAGCTTCAATTTCTTTTCTTTTCTTCTTTTTTTATAAATCAAACGAGATCAAACGACGTGATCCTGAAATAGGAACATAATGGAGACTATTTTCAGTATATTTAATCAAAAAAGAAATAAATTTAAAAAAATGCCAAACAAAACATAAAGAAAAAGAAGATAGATTACTAACACATTGATCAAAAAATTCTGAGACTAACTGCTAGATGGCATTGCAAATAAAATATTTCTATGTGGGTAAGATATGAGGGACATTCTGAAAGTAAATTTCATCACTTTTTTTCACACAGAAATTTTATCATCAAAATAAAATACACCATGACATCAGGAACTATATACCTTGCACTATTTTTTCTACATAGTTGTCACCAGTATTGAGTAGAGATGGGAATGGTCCGAAAAATACCGGAAACTTTGGGAAAAAATCCAGTTGTTTTCGTTTTTTTTTTCCCCCGAAGGGGTTTATTTCCGCCCGGAAAAATTTAAAATTTTAAAATTTAATTTTATTTAAATAACGTATTTAGAAATTTGTAACATTTACATTCTGATGCTCTTTTCTTGAAATATTTTTTCATGTTCAGTCTCTTACATGAAAACATTGATTTTGTTAATGTTTATATTTCAAAAATAAAGTTTTAACCATGTAATCAAACGGTAATCCTGAAATATTTAAGCATTATAATGACCTCCTTCTCATCACATTCATTTGAAATTAATTCTTTTCAAAGTTCCTTTAAACTTCAGTCTTTTTTCTTGAATATATATCCTTAGACTTGTCTAACTGTATTATTTTAATGTGTGTGGATATATATTATACACACATATATATATATATATATATATATATAAAAGCATGTAACAGAAAAAAAAAAAAAAAAAAAAAAAACTAAGCCAATACTTTTTGTTAAAAAATGTGTTTCACAATTTATAAAAATTATATGTGGAAAAACCTACTTGATTTAAGTCCTTTACATCTGAGTCAATAAATTTTATATTTATGACAGCATGGCTACTAGTCAAGAAATTTCATGTAAAGTCAGGGAATTTTGACAAATTTTGTGGAAATAAGCCATGTTTGAAAGCTCTAAATTGCTAATCTGTTCGTTCATTTTGTGAAATGTTTTGGGAAATAAACAGCATAAGTCAGGAGAAATGCTGAAAAATAGTCTTTAAAAAGTCAGTGAATTTGAAAAATTTCTAATGTTAGCCATCTTTTATAAAAAATAATAATAATAATAATAAATCAATAATAAAATGTTTTTAATTTCTGAAGTTCAATTAACTTTAATTTAAACTTTCATTTTACCTTTGTGACTGATTTCATTTTAAGTGAAAATCTGAATTAGAGTCCAGCATCAGACCCAGTAAACCGATTTTACCCGAGCTTGACCTGCAATCAGGTTTGGGTCTGGTTGATTAAATTTTTTCTCTTGCGTTTTAGGTTCGGTTCAGGTTAACTGATTAATTTTTCTTGTGGATCGGGTTTGGATTAGGTTCACTGAATTTTTTTCCTGTGAGTATGGTTAAGTTTTCAACGAGTCGGGTCGACTTAAGAACATCTTTCAAAAAATCTGATGTGGGCACCACATGACTTCCTTATACACTTTTAGAAATATACATAATGTTAAAAAACATTGACATTGGACCCGAAACAGTTGGCTAATAATATTAAAAAAAATGAATTATCACCGTGTTCTGAGCTTTTCTGAAAGTTAGTTAAAAACCGATTGCAAGATTTGTACTGGTAACGCTGACGAAGGCAGCAGGGACCCGAAAAAATTGGCTAAAAGTATTTAAAAAAAATGCATTTTCACCCTGTTCTGAACTATTCTGAAAGTTTCAAATGTCTAACGAGTCAGGAAGTTAGTTAAATAAATTTTCTGTTGAACCATGTAAATGCTGCCGAAGGCAGCAGGGACCTGAAACATCTGGCTAAAAGTATTAAAAAGATGCATATTCACTGCATTCTGAACTATTCTGAAAGTTTCAAATGTCTAGCTAGTCGGGAAGTTAGTTAAATAAATTTTCTGTTGAACCATATAAACACTGACGAAGGCAGCAGTGACCCAAAACAATTGGCTAAAAATATTTAAAAAATGCATTGTCACCGTGTTTTGAGCTTTTTCGGAAGTTTTAAATGTCTAGCTAGTTGGGAAGTTAGTTAAAAATCGATTCCAAGATTTGTACTAGTAACGCTGCCGAAGTCAGCAAGGACTCTACACAGTTGGCTAAAAGTATTTAAAAAATACATTTTCACTGTATTCTGATATAGTCTGAAAGTTTCAAATGTCTAGCTAGTCGGGAAGTCAATTAAATTGCAAGATTTGTCTAAACCGTTTTTGAGTTATTACCATTTTTTGATACATTATGGCCAAAACATATGTATTTTTGTCATTATGAACCTAATTTTCCTAAATATCTCCAAAACGGAAAATCATACAAAGTCCAAAAAGGGAAGTGCACAACTAGATGTTATAACAAACCTATGTACCAATTCGCAACTTTCTACGTCCAACCGTTTTTGAGTTATTCGACATACACACACAGAAAGACACACACACAGTCACGAAAAATCATGTAAAATTCCTTATATCTCTAAAACGAGAGCTCGTATTAAGATGACACTTGCAGGTGTGCAACTAGACATCATGACAGTCACACATATAAATTGGCAACATTCAGCGATCATTCGTTTTCGAGCAATGTGAAATACAAAATCCATTTCGTAAATTGGGATTACTACATTTCCTTATACTTTGTTTAAGGAAGTAAAAATTTTATCATAATAAACAGAAATTTGTTTGTTATAATTATAAACATACTACATATTCCCATGATTAAATTATACGTGTACACAAATTACTATATACATATCGCAGAAAGGCAATAAACAAAGAAAAGTCAAATGTATATATACTAAACTTAAAGCATATTTTTGTACTCTTGAAGAACATAAATGATTAAAAATTATTAATCTATCAAATATTTATCAAAATCTTCTCCCCCCCTCCGATATTTCTATAAACTCTAATGAACTATTCATTCAAAAACTCCACGATGTTAACAAACTCTGATGATAAAATGATAAGCTTCGATGTGGGAATAACAAAACTGGCGAAACCTTAATCTGGACTAGCAATTTACTCCTTAATGAATCATATTTTCAGTTTAATAATAATATCTATCAGCAAAAACAAGGCGTTCCCATGGGCTCGCCTATCTCAGGGATACTTGCAGAACTAAAAATGAGACTCATAGAAAACTCGGCCATAAATATTATTAATAAAAGTAAATTCTGGACGAGTTACGTTGACGACGTTTTTACCGTATTTCCAAAAAATATTGACACTAATAAAATCCTAATTGATCTAAATAACCTTGATAACATAAAATTCACGATGGAAAGCAAAGCTAACAATACACTGAACTATCTAGATATTAAAATTATAAAAAATCCAAGCAATACAATCTATACTACAATTTATAGAAAACCAACCACTAACACTGAAATTATCAATAAACACTGCCATACCCCATTCTCATATAAATATGCCGCTATACGATCATATATAAATCGCACGATCCTCATTTGCTCTAATAAAACCCTCCTCAATGAAGAACTCAAATATATTAAAAACATCGCATATAAAGCAAACTACCCAAAAAATCTTATCAATAAACTATATAAAAAACGCATCAAAACCCTCAATAAAATTAATGACGCCCAAAAAGTAAAACCAAAATTCACAACCCCCATCCCCTAATGTAACGGAGCAAGTATAAAAATAAAAAACGAAGCTAAAAAACACAATATAAACATCCCCATTAAACCTAACCGAAATATCTTTCAGCATATCAGAAATGAAAAAGACATAATTGACAACAGATCCACATCCGGCATTTACAAAATCAATTTCAACTACACTAATGATTCTAGCACTTGCTATATCGGTGTCACAAAACGGAAAATTCAAGACCGCGAAAAAGAACATAAATCGGATTTAAAGCACAACAGTCAATCCACCGCGCTCGCATCCGCCCACCTTAATAACCCCATTAATATTAACACTATCTATACTAAAAAAATAGCCCCCTACAATAATCACAATTACACCCTCAAACGTGAAGCTCTAGAGATTCTTACTAACCCGAGGCAGTCAACGAACGTGAACACGCAAGCATCCCAAAGGCCTGGAACCAATTAATCAATAAATCCAAAAATATGAAGCGAAGTGAAGAGGCGAATCCGAAGTTCCCAGATGACAACAAAGCAACCGAAGAGTGTCACATCTAACCTGAAGACGAGTGCGCTAGCACCCGAAATACGTATTGTGAAAATGAATAAGGACATTATATAAGGTAAAATAGTTTGTTTTAAATGTAACTATCGTCCTATAAAGAAAGTATGTAATAGTATATTAATCTATTTTTCAGATTTTTAAATTAGTGTATCAGTAAGTCCATTTTAATTTTTTTTTTTTTAATTATTTACTAACTCTGTGACAATGAAAATTTATTTTATTTTATAACTTTAAAAAGTTTTGCATTATTTACATATGAATTATTTAATTTTCAGGTTTTGGATATAAAGAAATCAAGTTTAGGTCTATTAATATATATATATATATATAGATATATTGTCGGTTTGATTCTAATCTAAATTCATTGTATTAATGCTGCTAGGAGAAGAACATTCCATAGGAATGAACACTCTATGCAAAATTAATGTTTGAATGATGATTTGACTAGTTTTTGGTGTTTTGTACATAGGTACTGGCATTTATGAAACAGAAAGGCCCATTTTTTAATAGTAAAAGCTTTTTGTATGTTTCTGTTAAGAAAAAATAATATGGGTTGCAAGTATTTTTAAATATTTAACACTTTATATTTTCTAAGATATTATAACTGTTAAGAAACCCTATTTTAATCTGCAAAAATTCAATTTTTCCCCTTTTTTCTAATTTTTCCAGAAAAAAAACGAAAACTTTTTTTTTTCCACTGCCTCAAAACTTTCGGAAATTTTACATCTCTAGTATTGAGAGATTTTTGTCATAGCATGCAGTTAGTTTGTCCTGCGATGCAAGGAATTTTTGCATAACCTGCTCCACACCAGCATTGTTTTGGAAGTGACACCATTATGTGACTGTCTGCTAACACCATGCCCTGTACTCTAGCAATGTTGTTTTCATTTGTGGAGGAGGAGGGACGTCCACTTCAGTCATCATCTTTCACACTCTGCCTTCCTTTAATGAACATGCAACACCAGCGACCAATCATTTGATCAAGCTATAAGTTGAGACATAACCTCTTTACTATACATGGTCTGTATATGTTCACAGAGGACACACACTAGTCCAACATACCCGCTGATACCAAATAACAGCACGCATTACCATTGGCGAATACATTGTTAGCACGTGTATCTGCCATTATGATATGTACTTTAATAACCTCAATCATGCCAGTCTATTGCCACTCTCTCTTCTTCTACTCTCTGTGCATGTGTCATTCCTGCTCCGCTGATGATCCTTCTATAACTGATCCAGCAATGGGTGTGGTGTCTCATGCTGGTTCTTTGTTTTACCTGATGTACCATTTTCTCTTTCAAAAAAAATGATACTTACTTTAAGAACGTCCCTCATAGTACTAGCCTTCAAAGGATATACATCAAAGTTTCATGATATTTTGATTGTTCTTTAACAAGATATTAAAGTTTAAGTGACTCTACTTTTGATATATTCAAAACTATAGACAAAGCTGAATTTCATGTGTTGATTAAACATTTTTTGATGGGCAAAAATACTGTTGAAAGTCAGTAATCATTTAAAAAGTGTCACAAAGAATACTTGAAGGAGACTATGTCGATGAATAAAATCAATTTTGTAAAAAAAAAAAAAAAAATTTTTTTTTAATAGTTAGTCCTAGGACTTTTTGACTGATGTGTTATAAAATACATTTCAGCTGCATGTTTTAAAATCATTTGAACTTTGTATTGCAGCAATCAAACGCGTAGATCTGAAACAATTTTACATCAAATCTGTATTTTTCTAGGAAGGAAGAAACAGCCAGAAGGCTGCAAAATGACAAATCACGTCAAGTGTGTTTCCTAGTAAAAAGTGTTTATGGATTAAAATAGACATTTATGTGCCAAAACAAGTGGTTTAAATGATTTCTGTAAAAATAAAGCTTTAAAGAAAACAGTGCTGATCCATGCTTGTTTTGTAGAAATTATAAAAAACCAGGGTTGGTAACCCTCCCCCCCCGCTTTTTTTTTTATAAAAAGAACTAAGTGGGCTGTTTTTTTTTCCCCCCCAAATGAAACCCGAAAAGAACCCAGCTTTAATTGTGTTTTTCGAGAAAAAGTTTTTTTTTTTTTTTTTTTTTTTTGGGGGGGGGGGGGGGGGGGGGGGTTAGAGGAAAAATGTGTTTTTTTTTTTTTTTTCAAGGAAAATATGTATATTTTTACTTTCTTCTATATGTAATATAGAGAAAGTATTGGATTCGCGAAAATTTTCGAAGTCCACTTTTTGATGGATTTACATGTTTTGGGATATGGAGAACACGAATTAATAGTTTTTAAAAAATGTCTGTCTGTCTGTCTGTCTGTCTGTCTGTCTGTATCATTTTTTTGTGGACGCTGTATCTCACGAACCAATGAATGAAACTTAACCAAACTTGGTATTTAGTTGCACCCTGACATAAACTGGTGCTGATTAGATTTTGGGATCACTCGCTCAATAGGTGGCGTTGTAATTGCATTTTATGCAAATTTTTAACATGGCAGCACAGGACAAAATTCCGTATAAATGGGCATAAAGAGAGTTATTTTACACTTGTGATTGTAAAATTAATAGGAATTATTGATAATAGTAGTAGTTAGCTAGGAAAAAAATTTTGTGCATGGGGGGGCATCGGTTCCCCCCCTGGGGGGGAAAAGAATTTTCAAGATGGGTATCTTTCGAAAGGTCTCGTTGATAATAGTAATAGTTAACTTGGAAAAAATTTTTGTGCATGTGGGGGCATCGGTTGCCCCCCCACCGGGGGGGGAAGTTCCCACCCGGGGGGGCAAAATTTCAAGATGGGTATCTTTCGAAAGATCTCGTCAATACCTTTAAAACGAATGGTTGAACGATAAATCTGTGATAATTTAAACCAAAGTTATCGATTTTTTTTACTTTTAACAAAAAAAAACTTAGAAAAATATCGCATTTTTTTTTTTTTTTTTTTTTTTAACGAAATTTAACCAAACTTGGTATTTAGTTGGTCCCCGACATAAACTGGTGCTGATTATGTTTGGGGATCAATAGCTCAACAGGTGGCGCTGTGATAGCATTTTATCTAAATTTTTAACATGGCAGCATAGGACAAAAATTCGTATAAATGTGCATAATTAGAGTTGTTTTAAACTTGTGATTGTAAAATTAATATAAATTATTGATAATAGTAGTATGTAACTAGGAAAAAAATTTTCTGCATGGGGGGGCATCGCTTCCCCCCCCTAGGGGAAAAATACCCCCCCAGGGGGGGTAAATTTTCACATTGGGTATCTTTCGAAAGATCAGGTTGATAATAGTAGTAGTTAACTAGGAAAAAATTTTTGTGCATGTGGGGGCATCGGTTGCCCCCCCACCGGGGGGGGGAAGTTCCCACCCGGGGGGGCAAAATTTCAAGATGGGTATCTTTCGAAAGATCTCGTCAATACCTTTAAAACGAATGGTTGAACGATAAATCTGTGATAATTTAAAACAAAGTTATCGATTTTTTTTACTTTTAACAAAAAAAAACTTAGAAAAATATCGCAATTTTTTTTTTTTTTTTTTTTTAACGAAATTTAACCAAACTTGGTATTTAGTTGGTCCGCGACATAAACTGGTGCTGATTATGTTTGGGGATCAATAGCTCAACAGGTGGCGCTGTGATAGCATTTTATCTAAATTTTTAACATGGCAGCATAGGACAAAAATTCGTATAAATGTGCATAATTAGAGTTGTTTTAAACTTGTGATTGTAAAATTAATATGAATTATTGATAATAGTAGTATGTAACTAGGAAAAAAAATTTCTGCATGGGGGGGCATCGCTTCCCCCCCTGGGGGGGAAGTACCCCCCCGGGGGGGATAAATTTTCAAGATGGGTATCTTTCGAAAGGTCTCGTCAATACCTTTAAAATGAATGGTTGAACTATAAATCTGTGATAATTTAAAACAAAGTTATCGATTTTTTTCACTTTTAACAAAAAAAAAAAAAAAAAAAAAAAACTTAGAAAAAAAAAAATCGTACTTTATTAAAAAAAAAAAAAAAAAAAAAAAAAAAAAAAAAGTACGATTTTTTTTTCTAAGTTTTTTTTTTTTTTTTTTTTTTTTAATATTGTTACTGATTGAATATGTATAGGTAAATATAGAAGAAAGTCTTGTGGTGGCCACAACATACTAGTTTTTTTTAATGTTGTTACTGATTGAATATGTATAGGTAAATATAGAAGAAAGTCTTGTGGTGGCCACAACATACTAGTTTCTTTTAAATGATAAATGAGAGTAGTTGAAAGAAGTTTCCTTATACCAGGGATTAATTACCATTATGAACTGAAGTGAACTGACCAATGAATTAGTTTGACCATATTTTTTAGATCCATCATTCACTGATGGTCTGATAGCCTGGTGCACATTTAAACTGACTCACAATTCCCAACAGAACTGACTCATCATTCACTATTTATAGCAATCTGCATTTATTATATTGTAACTTGTATTAATCTTATGGCAATCTTTTTAATATGACATACAGTTAAGAATTATTGTATGAAAAGTTAAATACTAAATTGACATCTATAAGATTATGCAGCAAATCAGTATAAGGTAAATGTGTCAGAACGGAGAAAGGGTAGCCTAGTTGGTGTGGCATTTCAGTTTTTGATTGGAAAATAGCCATCAACATAGTTCATTGGTCTAATCTTGAATATAGAATGGTTCTATGGTAAACATTTAGGAGAACAAATATATTACGAGAAATTGAGCAGATATTACCTATGTTAGCTAGTTTTTAGTTAGAACACTATTGTAGTAAGCATCTGAATATAATGCTAAATTTTAAGTTTATAAATATTACATACAAAATGAAAGTTATTTTAAGTTTAAATAAACTTTTTTTTTTTTTTTCTTTTAAATAAATAAATACAAATTAAGTTTCAATTACTTAGTATTTTGCTTAATTTATTTTATCAGAGAATATCTGTTTATAAACCTAGAATTGCAGAAGTACATGGTGTATTCTAGATTGTACTAGTGATACAACAAGCAGAAAATCAGTCTCTGGTAATGTGTTTAAATATAATTGAGAGACATTGTCAACAGCAGTCTATGTTATCGAGTGCCACAAAATCAGAACATGCAGCTACAATTAAGGCAACATAAGAAATAATTTGGTTATTAACAGCTATTCTTATACAGCAAGTGTAGTTTCTTAGGATGAAAAATTTTGACAGCAATCCATGTATATTCCAATCCATGCAAAAAATGAAAATGGAATTTTTTCTAACATGACAAAAAGTGAGTTTTTTTTTTTTTTTTTTTTTTTTTTTAATGGACATTTAACTACCTAAAGTATATAAAAAGCAGTGGCGAATCTATTAAGTAGCTTTTAGGACTTAGTCTATCTAAAAAATATTTTAAAAGTGCAAGATATTTCATTATTATTATTGTTCATTTTGAAGTAAATATTACTAATAATCTCAATTTTTTGCATGTGTTTATGTAGATTTTCCTCTTTCAATTTCTTCACTTCTTTCTTTGCCATGAAAAAAAGGCTTCAGTAAAAAAGCCTTCCAATTTAACATTCAGATCATTTTGAAATAGTATGGAATAGAAATGGTGCATGCACCTTAGCATTGAAAACACACAGCGATTTATTATAGGAAGAAGGATTCTTTTAATTAAATATTTAATTATGTGAATGTGAGTACTCAATTAAGTAATATGAAAGTTTTTTTTTTTTTTTTTTTTGCCATAACTAAGCATTTTTCATCAGCATAACTTAATACAAATAATTGCAGAAAATTCAAATTTGTTATTTTGAAAATCATACGAGGTTCCCAATTTAATGATAATGTTTTCTATATGTAGGTAATATATTCAAATTAAGGTTGAGGAGTACAGTAGCCCCCCCCCCACACACACACACACAAATATATGTGAAACGAAAGTGTTTCTAAAACTATTAGTGGGTTCATTACTATTAATCTTACCCATCTTTATAATATTCAAATGCAGGGTAAGAGAAAATTGCATGAGTACCACTCTTGATAAGTTATTTCTTACTTTTTTTAGCCTACCTATGAAAATTTTGTTAACTTTGCCACCGGTAATTTTTTTAAACTGATTTACTCTTTAGTTCTGGGCATATGGAAAATGCATAAATATTTTCTTTCAATTTAAAGATAATTATATACCTACATACCACCAGCTAGTTATAGTTTACAAAATGCTAAAATTATCCAATATATTTCTGATATCAATTTTGTTTTCTTTTACATTAGTTTCTTTTTTTTTTTTTTTTTTAGCTTTATTTTTACATCTATGGAGCATTATTGCACCGAAGTAAATATAATGTTTAATATGAAAAGTTATTCTGGTTCAATTTCTGTTTCTGTCTTCACCTGGAGCAATACTGTGGACATGCTTTTGTGAAAAACATTGTTGTTTCTATTTGTACTCTATTTGACAGAAATTGTAAACCAAATTTACCCATATTATACTCTCAATCACTTTGAATTGCACATCTGCATTGCTGCAAATTTTACATAATTTTAGGTATTGCAATGATTGCACAGGTTTGCAACCAAAAAACTGCATAGTTTTTTTTTTTTTTTTTTACTATTTTTGATAGAGTTTTACAGACTAAAATTGAAAAAATTAGTATTTTGAAAAAAATATTTTTAGTTTATAAGAAATTTCTCTTCAACATAAAAATTGGTATATCCTACTGATGAATATAAAAACCATACTTATTAATTATTTCTTACTTTAAAATAATAAAGTGAATCTAAAATATAACAGAAATGAAAAACAGATAAGACAGGATAGTGGAAGAGGTAAAAGCAAAAGTGTATTTGAAGGAGCATCAAATAGGAAAAAGTGCTTGAAAGGCAAAAAGAATGAACACAGAATGTTAAATACATCATGAAGAAAGTATTTGTTTAGTTAAAAGAAATAATGTTTAATTCGATGTAAAAAAAGTTTTTTTTTTAGTACAGAGGACGATTAATTTCAATCTACGGATTTTTACAATACCAATAGCTGGATATTTATCAAAATCGAAAATTTATCAAAAATATAATTGAATAATTTGAAAGCAATGTTATTATAATTAAAAAACTAATAATTCTCCATACTAAACTAAATTCTGCTTTTGCCAGAATTTCATCAAACACTTTTTTATTTTTTTGAAAGAAAAAGAAAAGAAAAGAAAAATAAAAATCGGTATCTTTGGGGGGGGGGGGGGGGGGAGGAAGGGTGAGAAGGTTGAAATGTTTTTATATATATATATATATATATATATATATATATATTTTTTTTTTTTTTTTTTTTTTCTATTATTTTATATTTTAAAAAAATGATGGGGAGAAAAGGAAATCATTTTTTGATTCAGCATTCTAAAAGACAAACTTTACCAAAAAGATTTCATGCAGCTGATTATTATTATTATTATCATCATCACTCATTATTATTATTATTATTATTATTTTTAAGATACTATATATATATATATATCAGCAGGGATATTTAATAAAATTTTTCTGAGATAGGTGTTTTGCTAGATAGTAAGCAATGGTGTCGGCAAAAATTTTTTCAGGAGGGGGCAAACTTAAAATTGCAAAATTTTAGCCTATTTTTAAAAATTCAGATTCAAATGGTTGGCTGCTTGATTGAGGTGATTAAGTAATGTAAGCCTGTGTGTGCATTTACTACAACAGAATTATATGCACGTAATTTAAGCTAAACAATTTTATTTAAAAAAATTATACAGTTTATTCTAAACCAACATGAATCCGAAAAATTTACTGTAAAGTCGATTTAAAATCCGTTTACAGGGAAAGGTTAGAGACAACCTATAAATACAGATCGGGTCAGTTTGACTCTAATTGGTTCTCTGACATAAATTTTATTTGGTCATTTGAATTCTAATGACAAAGTTTTAAAGTTTTAATTGAAATTTTTAAAAATATTTTTTCACTTATTAGAATTTTCCAGGAGGGGCAAGTGGGCTCTCCCCATTGCCCCTATGTACCGACACCCATGATAGTAAGTTCAATACTACAAAACTGCCTTAACTTCGGCATTTTCTATTTTATTATTATTAAACAATTTTACAATTTCCATCTGAACTGTAACAAGAGTAATTGAAGTAGCACACAAATACAAATGGTTTCTTTGATTGAAAAAGTTAAACAAAATTTATTTAAATGATTTATAGAAAAAGCAGCCATGTATTAAAAACAATCAGAATAGTACCCATTTTTATATTTTCTTTATATTATAATCTTTACTTGAAAAAAAAGAATTAGATGATATACTGAATGGAAAAATTTTAATGAGCCATCAGGAATTTATGAAACACTGGCCCCTCCAATAGCTTAAAAAAATAAATATTAATTCACATAATTTAAATTATTGTTTTATTATTATGTTAAATTAAAAAAAATTTCAACTGTAATATGAAATTGTACATACCTTTTAAATTTAGGTTCACAACATAAAATAAACATAAAACACATGTATAAATTTAAAGATCAGAATTTTCAGAACTTACCAGTTCTTTGCTTTCTTTCTAAAAGGAAAACACCCAGATGGTTCAACTGGAGGAGGCTGATCTAGCATTAAATCAGGACTTCTTGTTCCATCAGGCCCGAAAACATTTAATTCAGAAAAACATTCTGTTTCTATCATCTAAAAAGTAATAGTATAATAATAAATAAAATGTCATTTTTAGTTTTGACAGCAATAGTTTTATAATTTACATCACATACATATAAATTTATCCCCATCCTTCCTTAAAAAAAAAAAAAAAAAAAAAAAAGCAGAATCAGAAAAGTATATAGCAAATAAAGTTTTAAAAACTATATACAGATTCCCCCCCTCCCCCCCGTAAAATTGTCCATCTTCATTTACTTTCTTATATATGTCTTAATACTTCTTGCCATAGCTGAGAAAGTGTCTAAAATTGTAATGCTTGAAATAAAATCAGCTTTTTTTTTTTTTTCAAAGTTGATTTTTATTAATTTATATTAAATTGTCACAGAAATTTGTGAACTATAGTTATATGTCTGACATGTCTATCATACATACACACAGGTGCATATATGTGTGTGTAACTATTTTAGAATTAATAGCATGAAAAATATTGAAAGTTAAAGACAGGCAAAAATTAAAATAAAGTAGTGCAAATAATTCTACAACTCAATTAAAAGAAATAAACTGACTTACTTCATTCTGCCATGGAATAGATATGCTTCCCATATTGAATTTGCTATAAAAAGTATCATCACTTGCATCTAAATTTACTCCTTTGACAGTAGAAAATTGCTCAAT
This sequence comes from Salticus scenicus, assembly GCA_963930645.1. NCBI lineage: Eukaryota > Metazoa > Arthropoda > Arachnida > Araneae > Salticidae > Salticus > Salticus scenicus. The sequence continues at coordinate 323,397,777 of OZ005651.1, read as the reverse complement.
GTCTAGGACATCTTTGGCATAAACAGCATGGGGCTAAATTAATAGAATAAAAATAGGCAAAATATTATGCAAATTAAAATCTTCTGAAAATAATAGTAATTACACATTAAAGTATCAGTAATATTAATAGAATAGAATATCTCTGAAAAAAATCAGATATAAATAAAGCATATAAAAATTCAAACTCTCTTAGAAAACTACTAAATATTATTTCTTTTTCAATAAGAAAGACATGTTTAATTTTAACAAGAGCAAAAAATTATCAGGTCAGAAATCTAACATGCATCTTCTAACATGCATACAGTGCTGGCAATGTGATCATAGATGCAGCTAAACTGGTTTATGAACAAGAAACCCCAAAATAATTTTTATACATTATGGTCTTAAGGATATATTTCTTTGAAGTATTCTTTTTTACATGTTTATATACATTAAACATTATGAAATTAAGATACATTTTTACATTTTTAAAATGCAATAATGGAAATTTCCCATAGAAATTGCAGATAAGTATTAATTTGTTTATAAGACCACATACCCCCCCCCCCCCCCAAAAAAAAAAAAAAAAAAGTATTATTGGGGAATGAAAACATTGAAATAGATTTTAAAAATATTGAAAAAAAATTGCTAATTACAATAACCACAACTACACTCTTTTTTGCGAAACAATCGAAATCATAGATCATCCTAATGCATGCAACCTGAACGGCAACTATTGATGCTACCTGGCGCTACCTCTTGAATGAGAGAAGACAATTGAAATGTCAAAAAGAAATCTTCACAGAAACTACACAGCATAGAGTAACTGGTGCTGCAGATAAGGAAGGGGGGGGGGGGGGCTGAATGAAAGTACTTCGCCGCTCAAAGTTACATCTGTAAAGCTGAAAGTAAGGTCTTGTTTTTTTATTATAAATTATATTCGTGGCTTTATTATTTTAGTTCTTTAAAGCTAAAGTATTATTATTTCACATATTATTACATTTTTCTGTTGCCTGTATACTGTCTAAAAAAAGAATATGTCCAATATAATGCACAAAATTTATATTAAGAAAAAAAAAAATCCCTCATAAACTATTTGAATATCTTGTGTGGCCCTGTAAAGCAATCAGCAATGATAACCATAATCTATTCTACAGTATATAAATGTATCTAGATAATATATGTTAATTTTGTTTTGTTTTGTGTATATAAAGACATTAAACCAGATTTTAAAGAAACATGCCAACTAGATTACCTCATATTCAAATTCTTTTGTTTGTACACAAACAAACAAAGCTATTTATACCATTTTCAACACAAACGTTATTCAGTAAATTGAATGACATACGAGGGTTGTAAATTAAATAGTGGCAACTTAACCTTGAAACTTGCAGAAGGGCAGGCATGCGAAAATAGGATATGGGAGCGGTGAGGTGGCGCTGTTGTCGATGTGTAGAGTGCAAAAAAAAACAGTCGATCTGCTAAGAAGGGTAGTTGTTGTGTGGCGTTAAAGTGAGGAGTTTCGTTTCCATCGCTCTAAAGCATGTTTGTTGTTGCAAATCTGCAGTCTCATTCCGACCCGAACGAAATGCTTGAACCCATCGTGCTACTGTCCTATACGGTATAGCATTTGTGCCACAGGCTTCCACTAATCCTCGATAGCATTCTGTTGCATTTTTGCCATAGGCAACTTTGATTTTAAGCCACGACCGCTGATCACCTTTTGAAAACATGCTTTAGAGTGATGGAAACGAAATTCCTCACTTTAACGCCACACAACAACTACCCTTCTTAGCAGATCGACTGTTTTTTGCACTCTACACATCGACAACAACGCCACCTGACCGCTCCCATATCCTATTTGCGCATGTCCGCCCTTCTGTGAGTTTCAAAGTTAAGTTGCCACTATTTAATTTACAACCCTCATATATCAATTTCAAGGCATTACAGAATTGCTTATGGAAATTAGAATGCAAAAAAGTAAATGGTCACACAAACTAAGGTCATAAATAGTTTTAATTTTGCTGGAAATTGCTAAAACTATACTTTGGATTTTCTATATTGGATCATAGAAAACTCTTAAAAAAATATAAATAAAATAAATAAATAAAATAAATAAATACATTATCCTAGTTAAGATAAATTTCACAATTTCCATTCCTTTAATGGGTTTATCTGGTGGAGTACTATAGCCTTCCGTTCAAAGGAGCAAGGTTCGAATCTTAGTCAGAACTATACATTTATAGTGGTTTTGAATATATTTTAAACTATAAATCTTGGTCTAATGAGCCTAAAAAAATTACCGTAAAGTGATATCCCAAAACAAGTTAAGCCCCTCTTATCTGTCTTAACATATTTTTTCTTTTTTTCTCTCAATGTTTTTTTAATTTGCAAGTAACTCCCTAAGAGATTCAACTATTAATTTTTTTTTTTTAAATATAGAATAACATTAATTTGGATTAAGTTCTTAAAACTGTTCATATAACTGTATTTAAATGGTTTTAAATTCTATTTTCAAGCAAATGGATCTTTATTTAAATTTTTGTCATCTCATGGAAGTTGATTTATTTTTCCCAAGATCCTTAACGGCCCTCTTCACTCACCGTCACCGGAAGCCCGAGCCAATGTTATTCTATGGGGAAATTTTCTTCACAAATAACTTATTAACTAATAGATATTTTTTAATTCGGTTTTCACATTCAGAAAATTCCCAACTGTTGAATTGACGGACCTTTTTTAAAAATGTATTTTTTTAAATTTTTAATATTGTATTTTGAAATTGCAAAATGAAAAAAATTCATATATTGAAAATTCGTATTTTTAAGCTTCAAAATAAAATATAAAAAATTAAAAAAAAATAACTTTTTAGAAAAGGTGCGTCAATTTAACAGCTGAGAATTTTCAGAATGTGAAAACAGAATTTAAAAATATGTATTAGTTAATAAGTTATTTGTAAAGAAAAATTTCCCATAGAATAACATTCGGCTCGGCTTCCGACGGCAGTGAGTGAAGAGGGCCCTTAAAGTAAGGATTTTGTTTTTGAAAAATCGATGCCAAAATCGCAGGTACAGTAGTTGCAAGTCATCACTTTTAAATTAAAAAAACTTTGAGATTATTTCATTTACAACATGAGTTTTTTTTTTTTTTTTTTTTTTTTTTTTTCCCCTTTGTAGACCGAGGTCAATATATATCTAAATATATGTCATAGGGGAAAAAAAGGGACTATATAAAAATGAAATTTTATATTTTAATATTGATACAGCCTCTTGAACAAAAAATGCCCTATCTGAAATATAATCTTGATTTGCACCAGTTTTGTAACTGGAAATATGTTTCTATGACTGTTTAAGAGATAATTGCCATAACATCTATTTTGAATCACCTGGTATAAATAGAGACATAGAATTGTATTACTGGATGTGAAAATTACTATTACATTATCATCAATACTATATATATATATATATATTTTTTAATGCTTTTCCAAAACTATATTTTATGATTCAAATAATGAATATATATAGTTTAAGTGACCAGTTCTCTTAAACAGTTTGGTATGAATAACTACTAAGATTTCATATCTAACGTATGGATTCTAAAGCTTCCTGATAATAGTATAGTGGAGAAAATTACATACATATCTTGTCTTAATTATGATTTATGTTACAATAAAGTCTGCACTTTATATTAATATTTCCAAAAATATTGAAGTGATATTTTTTGAAATTTTAGGTGACTTAATATAAAATGCACATTTTCTCCATATCCTTTATCATTCTTTATTAATATTACAGTATTATATTATTATATGGAATTGCTAAAATATCTCTAAAAAAGATAATGAATATAAGCTACTTATGATTATACACATACATTATTATGGCAACTGCACTGTTATAAAAGAAAAAACTTATATGGAAATTTGAATATAATTATTGCTTTAAAATAGCAGAAGAGAGGCCCAAAAACAAATTTTCAGAGGGAGCCACAAAACATGTTCCTATGATTCTGTGTTCACCTGTGTATATTATCTTACATACAGACCTATCAATTAGCAGTGATGGATTTATGCTTAGGCCTGTAAGGCCAGGGCCTAAGGGTACCAACATTTTAAGAATGCCAAAGTTTTATAGATGACTAAAATTTTAACGACAGTGATGAAATTCGGAGAATGACTGAAAATTTCAAAGGAATCTTAAATTTAATAGGAGACTAAAATGCAAAACTTATAAACTATAAGAATACAATGTAGAACCTTTTGACATGTAACTGAATTTTCTATAAGATGTTGAAACACATGAACATATATGATATCCAGGGATGGTGCTAGCTAGGAGGCAGGGGAGGTGAGCCCCCCTCCCTGCCAGGGAGCCCATGTCCCACCACTAGGGCATATTCTTAAAATCTGTCAGGGGAAAGGGGGGGACATAATGACGTTTTTAATTTTTCTCTCTTTAGCAGCATTTTTTTTCCTTTTAGGAATATTGGAGCATTCTAATTTTTTTCAGAGAATCTCTTTAATTCCTTATACAAAAGTTAAGGAAATATTGTAATCCCGATTTACCAAATGTATGTAGTATTTTGCATAACTTAAAAACGACTGGACGTAGAATATTGAAAGTATGTTTTTCAGTCTTCTGTAACATGTGATTATTCACTACCAAATTTTCTCTACTTCACCGCCCAGCTTAGAGATTTTAGTTTTGTCATAATATACATATATGTTCGCATATGTGTAAGTATCTTACATTATTTAGAGACAATTGCAGGACCAGGAGTATAAAACTTTTTTTGGACTGTTATAATATCTAATAGAATTTGTATGTAAAAATAAAATTGTGAAAAACAAAATCAGTTTAAACAAATATTTAATGATTATTCGAAAGCTATGTGGATAAATAATGCTACTGTGTAAATCCTTTAATTTATAGAATATGTCGCCTAAATTAAGAAATTTTTAGTAGCTTCTTTTAAAAGGCCACCTCTCCGAAGGGCCAATTTCCTATAGCATGACAGGTGGTCCTCTTAGGGAAGTTTCACTGTACATATCTGTGATCAGCAAATATGAAGATTAAATTTTTTCTTAAGAATTTTTCTTCATGTACCCTGTACATATTTAATTCCATAGAAAGAAAGTAGTATCATACACTCAGACAATGGCACGATGATCTTCAAAACCGCAAGGAGTATTAAGAAATGAAATGTCACAAATATTGATGATGATGATGATTATAATAATAATAATAATAATAATAATAATGTATATTTGCAATAACAGACACAGAAATGGCATGACACATCATGTTAAAAAGCATCATATAATAAATTCTCTATATACAGTGCCCCCTGTTTAGAAGTTGGTGCCCTTCTATCAGGGAATTTCTGATGCTACTACTGTATATATTGTATAGTATCATGCCATATTTATACAGCTGATCATCTAGACCAGACAGAAAAACAGCTGTATGCAACTGTGGAATGAGATTCTGCTATTTTTATACTGCCATGAAAAGACTAGTGCCAAATTTATGCTTAAACCCATAAACCCTTCCCAAAAGCAGCATAAATTTTAAGCCTATTATTATTTTTTTTTTTTTAAGAAAGATTTATTTTGAACGAAATACAAAAATCTGATATAACGCCACTCAATTTCCTGAACATTTATTATTAACGATTGTTTAATTAAATTTAAATGAGAGAAATTGTTAAATAAACAAAAGAGAAAATCATAATATGTGTTTGAGTATTTCTCACCAAGTTGTCTATCATTTAACGGATCGTAAGATATCCAAATTCTTTTGTAATGCCCTGTAAAAGAATTATAAATGGTAAGCTCACAATGTCATACATTTATTTTTCTTATGTTTTTTTTAAATAATTTAACATTATTAAAGTGAACTTTAAATAGTTTGAGCCCATAAACTGCATTGTATAAAACTTGTTCTTAGTATCCCATTGAAACTATAATTCCTATGCTCATGTAAGCATTCATTCTGAAGAGCACAGTAATTTATGAAATGAAATAATTTCTATATTTATATCATATGCAAAATTCTTTGTCCTGACTGACTGACTGATTGATCATCACCTAGCCCAAACCATTCTTGTTATTATATATATACAAAATATTCCAAACTATGAATGAAAGAGGGGTACCACATTCAAATGAGCCTAGGGTACAATCTAATATGAACCTGCCTCTGTCAGATAAAATTTTAGCAATAATAGTTACAATTCCATGTTCAAATTTGACTGGATTTTGTGCTTATCTATCTAAAAATTTATTTGAGTTGTGATACATATAAACTGCAAGTGGTAGTGGTAAGACAGGTAGATTCATTCCTTGGTGTTATACTTAATGCGAGCTGATCTGATATAAAAATATTTAAAAAAAATTTTACCTTCATTCTAAATGAAATCCTTAACAAAAAAGTATTTATTAGAAAATAACTTCTAAAATATATTATTCAGTAATTAAAATATTTATATTAAATTCAATTAATAAAAATAAATCAAGTACATAGTATTCAAAAATTCCATTTTCAAAATTAAATAATAAAAAATGTATTTATTTTAAATATACAGTTAATTTTCAACAATTTATTAATATCTTCGTTTTTCATTATTTCCATTTTGCTGCAGGCAACTCATGCACAGCTCGAAAAATTTCCCCTCTTCCTTCATCACTTTGCAGTAGTACCACCTAAGGTACCTGTAGGTTATTTCAACTTTCATTCTGCGGATCAGCATTCATTGTTCCCACAGTTGTATTTCATGCTTTAAGCAGAATTACTCTATTATTTATGCATAAAAAAATTCTAAAATAGTTTTTATTTGCTTCACTGTGTGAGTTTCATGATTACACAATTTATGATTTTATCAAGTATTGTTATGTTGAAAGAAATCGTTCTAAAAGAGATAGCGAATTCCTGTTCGATGGATTGATGTTATGCAATGCTGCATTCCTAAAATCTTACGTATTTTATTATAGTGTAACCAGGAGTGAGGCGTGGTTCAGAAAACTATGGAAGTGCCAAAGCGAAGTGCTTCCAAAAGCAGAGGAAGAATCAATTCAATGTTAATTGATTACTTTTTAAAAATCTTAAATAGGAGAAGCACTGCTTCCATCACTTCCATGGACACTTCGTCACTGACTGTAACTATTATCAAAAAGAAATTTTTCTTGAATATTTTAATGTTAAAATATAAGAAAAGATTGTTTTAAAAAAGTGGTGACAATATAATAACATGAGTATAAAATTTTAGGAATGCTATAAGCCCTGTGTTATGCGATTCTCAGTCAGACCTTATCATGGTAATCTGATTACATCCATTAATTGAAAGTGTGTTTTCCTTCATTTACGATCATTCTAGATTAATTATGCAGTATTTTAGCTTATTTCATTCCCATTTTTGAAATCGTCATAAAATTAAGTATGTATTTTCAAATTCTTCAATTTTACTCTTTACCACATGCATGAATGTGTAGAATCACTTTATGCAAAAACTGTCAAAAAATAAGCCTTTTTCATTAACTAATATAAAAACTTTAATGATTCTAGAAAAGTTATAAACTGTTTAGTTTGAGAACATTTGATGTTGAACTACTTAAGATTGTGTATGGAACTTCGTTTTATATAAATTATATCCATGCGCCATTAACTATGTTACTCAAAATGCTGAAAACTAAGATTTTTTGGAATGTATAATTTACTTGTTAGTATTTTAATTCATAATTGGTTTTCGAAGAGCTCTCAGTACTGAAAAAATATACATGCCATATTTTAAGAAATAAATGCATCTTTTGTTCCTACTACATGTCTTCATTTTTCATAACTGAAACCTATATATTTTATTTTCAGCAGGGCCTGATGTTTATCCTAGAATACCATAAGATTACTTCTCCATTACAAATTATTATTTAAAAACCTATCTTTTAAAGAATGCAATGTTCCCATCTATTAATGTAACATAGACTAAATATTACAACTATAAGTAATAGATATTACTTACAAACTTTGAATAAACACCATAAAATGCAATAAACTTGCAACAATTGCTTCGGGTAAAAAAAACACATGACCCTTCATCAGGCGAATAAAGTAAGCACGAGTGCTGCAGTCAAAGCGGCAACACATTTTCGACCCGAAACAATTGTTGCAAGTTTATTGCATTTTATGATGTTTATTCAAAGTTTGTAAGTAATGTTTTTTACAACGCCAATCAACCCGCAAGAAAGAAATATCTACAGGAGATTTCTATGTTGCATTATTGACTCCTAGTTCATTACAGGAGGATAGACTGATGTGTATCCTTCATTGATAGAAAAGGAAAGAAAGCTGGTAAGATAGAAATATAACTCTTATTTATTCTTATTAGTGGGAGAACTTACATAATAAATTCTATCAAGATTCAAGTGTGCTATTTTATAACACTATTTATGTAAACACAATAAGAGTATAAATCTAGTAAATACTTACATCAGGTTCAAAAGGTGGGTCTAACATACCAGCTTCTAACCTCTTCCAGTTTATACTTTTAAAAAATGGATGTGCTTTTACTTCAAGTGCACCGTGTCTTCCCTTATTACAGCCTAATCTTTCTTTTACAGTTTTTTTGAGCAGCTATAACAGAAAATTTGTGAAATCAGTAAAATTTTTGACGACTTTCAGTATATTTTTTATTTGTAGTCAGTTTTATAAGACAAATACATATATTTTAAACAATATTTGAGCAAAATATATTTTAAATATTTGAGCGAAAAGAAAATAATAAACCAACCACAATATTTTTTATTATTTAACTATTGTTATTATGAAATATATTGTTTAAATTAATAAATATGAAAACGCTAGTGCAAAATAAAATACATTTTTCAAGGGACAACATATGTTCATAGGAATTGCTTTTAAAACTTTAGTTGCTTTTGCCCAACCTGAACCCAACCTGCAAGAGAAAAATTTTGTCAACCTGAAATTAACCTGTGGGTCGGGATAGGTTCAGGTAAAATCAGGTTACCTGACCCGATGCAGGATTCTACCTGTGAAACTTCATCCAATAGATTATTTGAACACATGAAACTTTTGAAATCAATGTCTTCAGCAAAACTGCTTTCTTGTAAAAAATAATTCAGGGTTTCTAGACATTTATTCAAACATCTCCATTTGTGTATGTTCCCCCCACACTATACATTAAAACTTTAAACTTGAATAGTGTTCATAGAAATATCAAACTTTTTGTGTTTGGGATGTTTTTTTATGGACAAGATTTCCCTAAATATGAATGTAGGGATTTTGGGACTGTATATATATATTTTTTTAAAAGCTTCAAACTCTAAATATTTTCACTGTACATCTAATTTTGACCTATTTATAATTGGAAGTATGCATCTAAGGCTAATGGTTGTGAAAATAAAGGTCATTCAAGTTAAATGTGGATACCGTATATATGCTTAATATATATATTACTTCCCTTCAGGAGGAAGGGATCACCACTGATAAAAACGTTATGGTCTTGATAATAATAAGATTTATAAAGAATCAATGAGTATTTAAAGCACTTATTATATACTTTAATTTTTCCATATGTCTTAACTTTTCCCATAAAAGCAGAGAACTTTTTCTTACTTCTTGACATAAAGATTTAGCATCTTCACTAAATTTTGAGGAGTATCTTTCTTTATCCTCTTTCACCCTTCTTTCAACTTCTTCCCTTTTCACTTTTTCTTTCCTTGCCCTGAAGGGAGCCTACATAAATGAAGCTCATTTTAAGTATCAATATTCAATGCATATATATTATTAGGATATCAATATGTTAAGAATAAATCATACCTGCCCTTCAATCATTTCATATATAAAACAACCGAGGCTGAACCAGTCAGGACTAAATGTATATTTATCATTATCAATGACTTCTGGGGCTAAATGAAAAATTCAAATTTATATATAATATAAATATACTTGCACACACAAAATTTAAATAAATTTATTGATGTATAAAAAATTAATGTATAAAAAACACATGTTCAAACTAAAAGTTTTCTTGTTTTATACTTAATTGTACTACTTTAGGTATGTAAAATTAATAAGACCAGCTTGACTTAAATATTTGCTAACTACACCAAAATGTTAAAAATTTCCTTTTATTCACAAACTAACAACTTTTATATGAGAACAAAGTTAATTAAGTCAAAAATTTACAGGGTTCCCACGGGCCTTGAAAGTCCTTAAGAAGTACTTGAATTTCAGTTTCTTTTTCAAGGGCTCTTGAAAGTACTTGAATTTCGTGTAATGTCCTTGAAAATCCTTGAATTTTCCGCTCTAGAAAACACTCGATCAAGACTAAACTATGTCCATCTCCACACGCACATGCCGCTTGTCTAATATAATGTATTTTGTCATAAAATTCTCATTTCATTATCTTGCTTTTGCATATAGTTTCAGCTTATTTGTCTTTTTTGCCAATCTCATACCTGTTTGGTAGACTAGTCATTAATATTGAGCAGAAACTGACCAGACTAGAACTCAAACCTAAGAACTTTGGAATAATCATAATGATCCCAATTCCAAATCCTAAACTAATAATTTTTTGACTTTTGTAAAAGTTAATTTGGTCAGTCCATCAAAAATGTATTGTGAAAACAGGTAAAGTTATTATTCTAATTATA